>WOXC01007624.1:0-218730 GCA_011680675.1 Gymnobelideus leadbeateri | reverse complement strand
CTCAACCAAGATCAACACTACTACCAGCCAGTCCATTTCAACTCTTCCGGAAACTGTTGGTCTGCATGAATCTGACCCCAGAAGGAATGGGCTAGCCTGGCCTCAGACCTACATGAGCCTGACCCCAGAAGGAATGGGCTGGCCCCAGAAGGAATGGGCTAGCCCCCAGAAGGAAGGGGCTAGGCTGGCCCCAGAAGGAATGGGCTAGCCTGGCCTCAGACCTGCATGAGCCTGACCCCAGAAGGAATGGGCTGGCCCCAGAAGACTGAGCTACCTCTTTACAGAGCAAGTCCCACCCTGCTGACACTCAAGAGTGTTCTCTGTAAAGATTCTCCTTGGACTTTCCTGCCTTTTTAGCTCCCAGACTTTTCTCTGTCTGTTCAGCTGCATTCAGCTAATGAGACTTTACAGAACAGGAGAGAGGTGGTCATTTTATGCCTTCTGACTTCAGTCCCTTCGGGTATTTGCTTTTCCCATGCACAACAAGCCATAATTTAGTGCCTGCAGCAGTTGTGCCACCTGGGCAGAGCAGCCTGGCCAAGGCTGGCCAGCAGGGTCAGCTTCTCATCACTCTGCTCTCAGTGATGCCCTCGAGTTCCCACAGATCTTCCTAGAGATGATGAGGACACTTTTCTGGGAAGCCATGGAGTTGGCAGAGGAGATGCAGCGCACATAGGCTTTTGCCCAAACTTCAAATCTAATGAACACAGCATCAAATCATTTTGTACCAAGTTGTCCCAATGATCATCATCATCACCCTTGTTCTCTTGGGGAGCATCTTTACACCATGAAAACCCTTTTGGCTTCAGGGAAAGCAAGGACTTGACTGGCTTGAAATGGAATGGGCAGGACCCAACAGGGGGATGGGGTGAGGGGACAAGATATTCCTGCAGGGCTAGAAATGGAAGATTCCCCAAAAGAGAAAGAGAAAGTGGAGGGGCAGCTGAGCCCAGGGTACCCAAAGGCCAGTCCTTGTCAGGTGAGCCCCACCATGGGACTCAGCTTTCACCAGGACACTAGTTCTCAGCCACCCTGTTTCCCATGGTAGGTGTGTGCATTTCACTGGATTTTGGTAGCAGAAAACTATCAGCAGTGTAGATGTAATACATGAAATGCCTTTTAAATACAAAGATTTAGGCCCATTGTCTTGGAATTGGAAGAGTT
Organism: Gymnobelideus leadbeateri; assembly: GCA_011680675.1. NCBI lineage: Eukaryota > Metazoa > Chordata > Mammalia > Diprotodontia > Petauridae > Gymnobelideus > Gymnobelideus leadbeateri. Next base: position 217,566 of record WOXC01007624.1, on the reverse strand, counting down.
TTGCTTATCTGTTCCAGGCACAAGAATGGCTTTTGCTTCATTCACTCCCCTTGGAGACCCCCCAGTCTCAAGCTTGGGCAGGTAATGTACCCAAGGGGGACATTAGCACCTGGGGGCATTCAGGCTTGTTGGATGTGTCCCTATAGCTCTTGGCTTCCCATAGACACCTGGGGTAGGTTTGGGAGACTGAGGCAGAGTCTGGAAAGCACTGGGGAAAGCCTGAGGGGCTGTACCAATATCCACCACTATTGTCATCTGAACATCTATGGAGTTTTATCACCTTGGACCAATAACAAATGTCACAACTGTTTTCCAAGACTCCATTTGGTTATTAAGATCATATTGGTCTAGGGTCCCTCTGTCTTTGGCCTCCAGCTTCCCACATCCTTGGACAGAACCAGGAGCAACTGGGGTAGGAATGGGGAGGGCATAAAGTTGAATTGAGGCAAGAGGGGTGGAAATCAGCAAGAATTTCCAACAATGAGAGCTGTCTCAGAGTGGAGGGAGCTGCCTAGAAAATGGTGGCTCCTTCCCCCTTGGAATCTCCAAGCAGAGACTGAAGATGCACTGGTCATCAGGGTCATGAAGCTAGTTCTCTGAGGTTGTATCTGGCCTGCTTGGTACTAAGGATGGTGTTTCCCCCTCCCAGCTCTGAAAGTCTGGGATTCCTGAGTCTATGAGAACCTAAGTGTCTACCAGCCCAGAGTCCCATGAAAACCCAATTCTGAGAGCATGGATTGGGGACACCTTCTTGGGACTGACTCCCTGGTACTTCTAGATGCCTTCCTTGCCCTCAAGGAGCTTATGGTCTAACGATGGAGACAACAAGCGAACATATATAAACTTTAGAGAGGGTAAATAGGAAATAACCAACAGAGGAAAGGCGATAGAATGAGGGGAGGTAGGGAAAGGCATCCTGTGAAAGACAAGATTTGAGCTGAGACTTGAGGTGCAGAGATGAGCAGAGAGCATTCCAGGAATGAGGCGGTAGCCAGAGAGAGTGCCCAGAGCCGAGACCTGGACTCACTGGATGGAAAAGAACATGAGTGAGGGGGGGAGAGAGAGTTAGGTTTGAAAAAGCTTTGAATACCAAAGAGATCTGTGTTTGATTCTAGAGCTTAAAGGGTGCCCCTGAATTTTACTGAATGATTGGACCAGACTCGGGCTTGAATCTCACCTCAGATATCTATTATCTTTGTCATCCCTGACAAGTCCCTCCCCCCGTCGCTGACCTCCAGTTCTGGAGTCCAAACATCCCAGAGGTGCTCTCCAGATCTAAAGCACATATTTGCATCTGAAAAGCATTCCATGGACCCCAGCTCAGATCCTGCTGAAGAATTCATCCCCATTTACCTCTCCTTCCCACACTGGGACAAGTGGCCATGCCTCCTGGCAATGGCTGTGCAGAAGAGAGACACCTCTCACCGGAGGAAAGATCCTTCTTCATTCCGCGGTGCAAATCAGCAGAGAACCGGTCTCTACGGTTCATCTTCACCAAAACTGTGTACAGAGGCATGTCAGGCACTCCTTACACACCTGCACAACTACACACATACACACCTGAGTGCATGTGTGTACACACGTGTACATGTGTGCTCACACATGCACTGCACATATATGCACATTGCACTGTGTGCAGGCATACACCTACATGTACATGTGTGCTCACACATGCACGAGGCACATATGCACATTGCACATGTGTGCAGGCACACACATACGTGTACATGCGTGCTCACACATGCACTGCGCACATATGCACATTGCACTGTGTGCAGCATACACCTACATGTACATGTGTGCTCACACATGCACTGGGCACATTGTGCAGGCACACACACACGTGTACATGTGCACACAATCCTCTCCTTGCCTTCGAATGAGAACAATAACATCAAAAGCAGATGTTCATAGCCAACTTCAAGGTCTGCAAGGGCCTCATTTTTTCTAATCTCCATTGTATTTGCTGCAAGAGACTCCACCAGGGTCACACAGCCACAGCTGTCCTGTACACATGGCCAGAGACCCTCCACCTTTTCACTGACTGGCAGACTGATGGGCACAGACAGTGCGCTCACTGAACCTAATGGAAGGACCACACGACCAAGCTGCAGCCCCACAGCAAATGACTTCACAGACTTTTGGGGGCGCATCTGAGGTGCTGACCTGTTCCCTAAGAACTCCCACACCGACTCCGCGGGCTCTTCTCCACTCTCTCCCGGGATTGGCTGCCGAGTTCCCACTGAACCGTCCAGCCAGATAGCTCCCTAGGGCCACTGTAGCCAGGCAGCGGCTTGGCGGTCATAGGCATGACGTCATTGACTGGCGTTTTGGGGAGTGACATCATGCGTTCGACTGCTAAACCCCTGCATGGGACAGCATTGAACCTCTCTCTGCTGAACACCCAGACGGCCTCGAGCAGGGCAGGGCCACAGTCTCCCGAGAGATTCCCAGCCCTGCGCCACACTCAGGAACAAGGCAGTGGAGGCCGTCGAAGCCAGCTTCTGCCTCCACTTCATAATGCCCAGAATCCTGCAGCTCGGCCGGGGCGGGGGGGGCCAGGGCGGGAACCTGATCATGGCTAAATTTGCGTTTGTCAGGCAGCCCCAAGGGCGGCGGGTCTCAAATTCCTTCTCTCTCTGTAAGTGGGTCTGATCTGATCTATTCCCTTGGATAGACAGAACCTCCTGGCAGGAAGGCCACTGGGAAGCATTTATCCAAATGCTGTGTGTTGGAAACCATTAAACCATTCATAGGCTCCCCGTTCCACGCTCTCTCATATGCACTCATGCCCATATACCCCCATGGACCCTTGCACACATACACACACACACAGCCTCCCATGTGTGCACACTCACATGCACACACATACACACACTCATGCACATGCCACTCCCACAGTCTTAAATGCAATAATGTTCAGACACACCCCTGGAGCCCCCACATAAACACAGTCTCCCACACACACATTGACATGCATCACCCCATACACATACACACTCATGCCCATGTGCACACTCCTGCACACACACATACAACTAGGTCACAATTAATGTAAGTTCCAATAAGGCCAAGTTCTACTTTGCCTGGATTATGAGATATCAGGTCGCATTTAATACCAGCCGTAACACTGCAAGGAATTGTCATGGCTCCTATTAGAGTCCGACCCTCTTGGAAGGCCCCACTGGTCCATGGAAGGCGGGCAGAGAGGCAGGAGGAATCCAACAGAAAGGCTGCGACTCAGTGGTCTGGTGGCTTCGCCCACAGCCACGAAGAGGAAGAGGCGCCAGCAATGGGCACCTTAGCTGTGGCAGAGAGTGCCATCATAGGCGCAGCTTTCCAAGTAAAAGCTCCAGTTTACTTCAGACGGGAAAGGAAGGGGCGTGAGGTGATGGTGCAGACGCTTTTACCGAAGCTTGCGTCTGTTCCTTTAAAAAGCTGAACTGGCTGAAGAAAGGAACTGGGCAGGTTTGCCCTCTGGAAAGCAAACTGTGAGAGCAGAAGTAACCTCCCTGGGAGGAGAGCTGGGCTTGGGACCAGCTGGGAAATGGCGGCCTGGGAATGATTCACACTCAAGGGAATCTGGAAGGTCCGAAGGTGCAGGTGGAGACATTTACCCTCTAGGAGCGCTTCCTGATGAGGCGTGAGGCCAGTACTGTGGATGGCGACCCTGACGGCACCTACAGACACGTGCATGAAGATTTCCAGAACCGGGAGGCCGCTCAGCCTAGGCTGCTGCCGCACTTCAGGCAAAAGCAATGAGGTTTTCATCACATCAGCGCAGGCTTGTCTTGGCTACTGTGTTCAACACTTACAAGAATTTCACTTTTCTCTAACTGCTTTGTTACTTTGTGATAAATCTGAACAGAAAGCTTTCTTCTCCTTTGCTGTCATATCACATTAGTAAACAGATAAATCTTATTTTTAAAGTTTTTCATTGAATAATTCCATAGAGCTAGGAGTGATTACCTTATTTTACATACACTTACAACTTTGAACAGTGCCGATCTGAATAATGCACTTACCTCCCAGGATTCCTTATTCACACTAACCAGGAGCTGCATATCTCAGATACATGCATGTATATTCATGCACTTATATACATGCAGCCCCCATGCACACACGTGCTATCACAGGTACACTCATGCACACACACTCACCTTTTGGAATGAATTGAGACCATTACACTGCTATTTGAGGCTTCTGTTCCCAGGAAGGGCTATAATGCTTTCAGAGGGAGGGTCCCAAGTGCTGCCACTCAGCTGCAACCAGAAGCTGCTTTGCTGGGCACCATCTGCAGCTGTGGCCCAGGTAGAGATAGGCTTAAGCAAAAGTGTTATCTTAGACATAGCTGCTGTGTGTAGCCTGCTTTAAGGTCCACAGAGTGTACTAGAGACAATTTTTATTTGATCTTCCAAAGCTGAGCTCATTATGTTCCCCTCTAAACCCTCTCCCTGCTACCTTCCCTATTCTTTTCAAGGGCACCTCCATCCTCCCAGTCTCTGGGATCCCAATCCAGGACTCTTCCCTAACACTCATGCCCATAAACAATATGGTGCCAAAGCTTGTCGATTTCACCTCTGCACCATCTCTCAGTGTGCCCCCTCCTCTCCTCTGATGCCCTGGTGCAGACCCTCATGCCCTCACATCTGAACTATGACCACAGCTGCTGGGGGGTGGTCTTCCTGCCCCACTCCCATCCATCCTGCACATTATTAGTGTCAACATTTTTACTTCTACTTTTACTTATAACCCTTAGTTAATAGGTCTGATTTTCAGAGTTCATTTTCGAAGCTAGATATGTATGACTACTGAGATAGAAAGGGGACTGAGTGGATGTGAGTGGGGGGGGGGGGGTGTGAGAAGATGGGGCTGGGACCATCATTGACCAAAGACAGGCAAGCTCTCCTCAAGCTGCCAGAGTGACTCCCCCAAATTCAGGTCTTCAGTAGCTCCCTCTCACTTTTGAATCTTCTTCAGGGCATTCAAAGCCTTCACAACTGTATCTATCCTGCATCTCTAGCCACAGTAAGGACTATCTCCACATGGACTTTAGTCCAGCGCAACTGGCCTTGCTCTTTCTCACTCATCACTTTGTGTCTACTGCCTCTCCTTTCTGGCACTGCATGAAGACTGGCCACCTCCTCAGCTGTCCTAAATGTCACAGACCAAGCAGCTTCTCATCCTAATCAAGTTGGGACCTGAAAGTGCAGCCCCTAGGAGAGGGGGCAGGTTACACTTTCTTGGGTAACAGTGTTTCTGTGCCATCTGCCAGGGGAACCACAAGCCAGCTGCTTTGATGTCCCAGGACAGAGCCGTTTCCTTAGCTTAGGACATCCTCAGCAAATATTTGAAGAAAGAAGGGGAGTTAAGGTCTCCTAAACCTCTTCTGCCCTCTGTCCAGCCGTGCCCAGACCCCTCTGCTAACTAACCCCCTTTCCTTTTTATATAGATGCTGTCTTCTGGCCTGGCCTCCACTGTTAATGACACAGAACCAACCCTGGAGCCTGAGTTCATCACAGACACCTCTCCGGAACGCCAGAAAATCGTGGATGCCCAGTTCAAGTGCTTTGAGCGAATGAACAGCAAGCCTCCCTACAAAAAAACAGGTAACCCTGGAAAGGTGGGTGGGTCAGGGGCCTGGGCCAGGCCTGTCATTCCCCCCCAGTTATCCTGGTGCCAAGAAATTGTGAGGGCAAGAAGGAGCCTCCCTCCCACCATGCTGCCCCAAGTTCTCTGTGAGGCCAGGCCTGAGATGTCAGGCTGAGCTCCTCAGGACAGTCCTTCCCTTTCCTCAAAGATAGATACAGAAAACAGAAACCTGCTTCCAGACCACGTGGCTCCTAGGACATAGTGGCTGGAATCCTGGGCCCAGCTTGCCTTTGGGAAAGTAGAGTTGGGGCAGGTCTCTGAGAAGTTGGGGGCAGGGAGTGTCTCCAAGCTTCCTTGGGCCAAGCTCTGCTGCCCCTTGGCCCAAGACATACAAGTGGGCAGCCTTGCAAAGGGGAGCTCCAACCAAGAGGAAATAGGAGGCCATGAGTCTCCTTTCTTGTCTGTGGGGTCATGGTTGGACACTGGCCTTGCTGATGGGATAGAACACACTCTGGGCAGATACATGGGTTTCCGTAGCATCTTTCCAGATCCTAATGTGTGGCTCCAAAGTATCTCCTTTTGTTTTTCAACATAATCCAGTTTGACAAATTCTTGCCAGTCTGACTCAAGTCAGTTGTTGGGGGAAAGGTGTTGGGGGGGGATACACAGAGAGACACAGACAGACAGATGGGAAGATAGAGAGACAGCAGAAACAGAGTAAGGCTAGTCTGACTTCACATCCAGAATCAGCCAGAGCTAGACTGGAGAGACTGAAATTTGGGGTCAGGAAAACCTGGGTTTAGATCCCTTCCCATCTGTGTGACCTGGAACAGTCACTGAACTTTCCCCACCTTAAGCTCATGCTGTGTAAAAGGGAGTTACAATACCTGGAGCACCTTCCTCCTAGGGGCAGCATCAGGCTCAGCAGAGATGGTGAACATGCTGACAAAAAGAACACAGCTTAACACAGCTCTTTTGTGGCAGAGGGTTGGGGGGACAGGGATGACCCCTTCAAGTATCTGAAAGGCTGTCAGGAGCCTTGCTGCGCTTGGTCCCAGAGAGCAGAACTTAGGAGAATTCACAAAGAGACCTGTTCAGGGTCAAGAAAAGGAAAACCCTCCCAAACACAAGAGCTATTCCAGGAGGGAGCAGTGCCTGAGAAATGATTAGCTCCTCCTCCCTCTAAGTCTCCAAGAAGAGTCCCCCTGTGTTGTAGTGGGAACTCCTTGGGGGTCATTAGAACTGGACTAGAGGCCACTAGGATCCCTTCTATTCATCCTCAAAGCTAGCCTGACCCCAAACTGTCTGAACTCTCAGGGGAAGGGCTAGCCCAGAGTGGAAGGAGCCATAGCGGTCCCACTGGCTGGGCATTCAGGGGGACTGTCTAGGGCCCCGGTCCATCTCTGGCTCCAAAGATGAGCTGTAGGAAGTCTTTGCTAGGGCCCCTCCAGATAGGGATGTTTCAGCCCCAGCCCTTGGTCACTTCCACTCAGGGAAGATTCCCTGAGATATGGGGGCTTCAGGTGGTTTCTGGATGCTTCCTCTTTCTGCCTTGCCAGGTCTGTTCTGTAACCGCACCTGGGATGGATGGCTCTGCTGGGACGATACGCCTGCTGGGAAGGTCTCTGTGCAGAACTGTCCCGACTACTTCCCCGACTTCGACCCAACAGGTAAAGGATTCCTTTTCACTGCCTATTTGGCCAATTAGACTTTGGAGCCTTCAGGCCAGGGACAGGGAAGCAGACATAAGGGAAATTGGTCCAAGAGTTATTCTGCTCTCCAGAACCAAAGCCAAAGGGGTTCCAGAAATAACACTGATAACTCACCAAGAGATGAGGTGAGGTCTCTGCATGCCGAAGACTCAGGGGATCAAAGTTTCCCTTTGGTCTCAGGGCTTAACATCTTTTTCACAGGGAAGGTGGGGGGAGAGGTGACTGGCTGACTCCCTGACTGTTTAGGCCAATCCTTCCCTGGCTTGTGTGGAGAAAGCTTTGGTCCCCTTGGGGGGACATCCCTTGGCCTCTTGTCTCTGGCACCCATGACTGTCCCTTATTCTTGGCTTTTGGTGTGAGCACATCAGATATCTCCCTTCAGTGGTCCGTCCCCTGACAGATGCCCCACCCATGTGCTGGACAGGAGACCTCAGAGGTCTTCTTATCCATCTCCTCTATTTCATTCATCAGTACACTGAGATACAAAGATCAGAGGTGACCCACCCAGGGCCACACAGCTAGTAAGCATCAGAGGCAGGCTTTGACCCAGAACCCCTCCTGACCCCAGGAGCAGTTCTTTATCTTGCCTCTTCTGGAGCCAGGAGGTCAGGCCAGGCAAGCAAGTGGTACATGGAGGCAAACCACTGATGAAAGCCTGATGCCAAGCCTGTTTGTTTAGGGGTTGGGACAGCCCTGACTGAGCCTACAGGTGTCAAAGCAGAGGCTCCTGACGGCCAAAAATGTTGGAGGGTCAGGGCTTATGGAACTGCTCTTATACAGGGACCACTCTGCCAGGACCTTTGAGGGGAAGAGTGGGCATTGCCCTTATCGCCCCCTATGCTCATCTAGTCTTACTGGAGAATCCACAGAGTGTTGGCATGCAGAGAGGAATGGGGCCAAGAGCTGCATGGGAGAACTAGAGAGGCCATTGTAGTGACCTCGGCCCCTGGGCAGACCCAGGATTGGGGGGGGGGGGTTCCTGCAAGGAGTCAGACTTCAGTTAGCAGTCTGCACAGGCTTCCTCCTAAGGAGAACTGACCCCACATGGAAGGAGTCAGCTCAGGAGGCTCCCACCCCAACTAGATAGCTTCAGGCTGAGGCTGGGCACACCAGGTGGGCACCTTGTAGTTGAGTTGCTGGCTCAGGCCAGGGCCAGACTGGATGCCCTGAGGTCTCTGCCAACTCTGGGCTGGAGAGATTCAGATAGCCTTGGGAGTGACTGTGACACAGGTGAAAAGTGGCTGGGCCCTCCATCCCAGATTCTCCCTGGCTGGTTAGCTGTCAAAGGGATGGTGAGGGGTCTCAGACAAAATTGGCAGAAGCAAGGAGTGCCATGCTTTTCCCTTGATAAGGCAAAGACACAGAGAGGAGAAAAGAGACAGAGATAACTGGGGCAGGCTGGCCCCTGCTTTGGTTTCCACTCCACTCCTCTGAAAGCCACCACGCTAACACAGGGGCCTCCCAATCTCCAAGAATTTGCCTGCTCTGTGCTCTTTACACCTGTGAGAAGGCACAGCTGCTTTCTCATCCCAGACACTGTCTGAGCTTACATTCTGTTGTCATAGGGACCTCTTCCCCCCCACTCCCCTTGCCTAGCCTCCTCTCAACCTCACAGCCTGGAGAACTGAATTCACTTTTCTGCAGAGGTGGGTGTCATGTCCAGCATCAGCCAGATCAGGGTTCAAGCAGGTGCCTGACCTTCATGAGGGTCCCAAAGGCAGGGTCCCTCACAATGACCCTCATTGAATCCCCAGGACAACCAGTGCATTGGGCAGCAGAGTAAGGCCTTTTCACTGAGGCCAGTTTCCACAATTCCTACCAGAAGGGAGGGGAATTGTTATGGGTTCAAGTGGAGGAGAGGCCAGAGGGCCAATGTCTGACAACCCTGCTGGGTTCCCTGTCTTGTCTTAAAAAGGGGCAGTCCTAAAGAAGGCCCCATTCAGTGATGCTGCTGTCGCTGGTGCCAACCCCAAACTCTCTGTGGTCAAGGAGCAGAGGATGGTGTCCCTGCCAGCCTTGCCTCTGAACAGTTTGGGAGCAGCCACATGCAGGATGCCTCTTGGAGCAGGTCAGTTTCCCCTCCTGGGTTGCTAGGGGACTCTTCCTATTGTGTTTCATTTTTATAGAACAGGCCTCCAAGTACTGTGATGAACATGGGAACTGGTTCCAACATCCTGAGAGTAACCGGACCTGGTCCAACTACACATTGTGTAACTCATTCACGTCAGAGAAACTGAAGGTGAGCTCAGTCTCTAGCCCCTAATGAAGGTGGAACTGTGGGAACTTGTCCCCTCATTGTGAATGGCTGGGCATTTGTGACTTACCTGCCCTGGGCGTCTGTTGTAATGACTGAGAGGGACTCGTCAGTGGGGGTGGAGAGGAGCATCAAAGTACAGGATTCCCAGACTGGAAACTCCCTCTCCCTCACCCTCCCCACTGAAGATAAACAAACAACCTCTCATGTAGAGCCTGAGAGAGCTCGTTGACCTGAGAGCCTGGGTTACCTGCTCAGAGTTACATGGCCAGTGTGCATCAGAGACCAGGCTTGAAAGCAGGCCATCTCAACTCTGAGACCTATTCACCATCCACTATGCCACACTGCCTCTCAAACAGAAATATCAGGAAACATTTCTAGGTATTATCGATTTGAAGTTAGTATCATTAACAACCTGGTACTGGGTACTGGGAAAGGAGCCCATCCTAATGACCACGGGGAAAGCAGAGAATCTTGGAAGAGCAGGGAGCATAATTTGGCTATGAGAGGAAAAACTGGTCAGTGCCTATTACTGGCACAATTCCTGATGGCTCCTGGGGATGGCAACAGGATATCGGTCCCATCATACTCAACCAACTTTTCAAGCATTGAGTCTGGACTGGAAATACTCCAGGTCTGTGGGGCTATCCAGAAACCCTCAGCGTTGGGGGCAGGGATTTTGTTTTTATTCAGAAGAAAATCCTGATGGCTAATCAGACAGCAAAGAGGTCAGACAAGCACCTCCTGGCACAGGCTGCATGTGGGCCAGAGCCCATCGTCTGTTGGCGCATTCTTCAGTGAACCTTGAGATACCAATTGCATTAGACCCCATTTCCTAATGGAAAGCTATTTAACTAGTCTGGCCTAATTGAAATGGTATGCTCCCTGAGTCAATATGTGCTGATTAATATGCTGCAAATGACAGGACTGATGAAGTCACATGTGGAGACTTCTAGGACTGTTGGTGCACAGCTCCCACTCCAAGCTTTGGGCCACCTTGAATGGCAGCCCTACCTGTGTTTCTCACTTGTCAATCTAGCACTCCTCATTAAGAACCACAATGGAATGAACCCAAGAGATCCAGGCCTTGGGCAGCACATGCCATGGCCTGACCAGAGAGCCCCTGGGTCCACTTCCCTTGTGCCTTCTGGCAAAAGAATGAGTCAGAAGCAACAAATGAGGGACCAATTGCCCACACAATCCCAACAAGGATTAATCTCACAAGTAGATGCATGAGCCCTTTCATGAAATTCAGATGTGAAGAGGACACAAAGGCTTACCCAGGATTTAGACCATCGATGATGGACTTATTGGTCACTGAAAGAAGAACTTTAACTAGTGGCAGATTCCTTCATGGAGGAGATGAAACATTGCCTGTTGGCATTCTCAGGACAGATGAAACCAGGAGAAATAGAAAGCTGAAGCTACCGTTGGTGGCAGAGCAGAATAAGAGGGAAAAGAGGAACACCTCAGAAGCAGCAAGAAACCTGACTTCCTGGGGTGTTGGCCATCTCTCCTGGACGTCATCGCAATGAGCATGAATGGCTGGAAAACAGGAGGAGAAGCTCGGGGGTGCAGCAGATCTGTCCCAGGGGGACAGGTGGAAGCACTCAGTGAGACCCTCCCAACCCAGCTTCTTCCCCCCCCCCATAACCTATCTTGACCCTCAGAGCCTTCTACGCCCAATGGGCTGAACAGCATGGTTTGGGATGAAGAGACCAAAGAGGCTCCAGGCTTGTGGTACCTCAGAAGCCTCTTATGTGTAACTTCACGAAGGGCTGCTTCCAGAAGAAAGAGAAACAGCGTCACGAAAATGAAATCGATGCTCTTGGATGTGATCAGAAGTGACTAGTGATTGATAGGGGAGCAGTCAGAGAATGAACAGTCTGGCCATAGCCCTGTGTCATTATCTCAGAGCAGCAATCAAAGCCAACAGCATCTCAGAAGAGAGATGAAGACAGAGCAGGCCACCTCCACTCAAACTGGACTTCCAAAAGGAAGTAATGTAAAGTGGGGCCCCAGCTGAGGGAAGACAGAAGACACAGCCTTAGGAGAAGGACAAAAAGGGTCAGGCAGCAGTCTCTGCCCTGCCCCTACCCAACTTGGACATTGATTCTTGGTGATTTGACTGTGAGGATTGAGGGAAGAATGTGAAGCAGGGCCTCAGATGAGAGAGAAAAGACACCAAGACAAGCATTTGGTCAAGTGGATAATTGCATGGGACCAAACACCTTCCCTCTGGTGAGAACTGTACTCACTAAACTATTCTGAAAACTGACCTGTGGGAAGCCTTGCTTCTCGTGGATGTTTGGGGCTCCAAGAGTCACAGGGGAAGCTGCATTGTCAATCTGAGGCCTCAAGGAGGAAGAAGGGACTACGTGGGTTTGCTTTTTTAAGCAGATTTGTTAGTGGCTTCCACTAATATATAATAGGATTTATTAGAGAAGTTTATTACTAGAGAAAATATATTATTGGTTTTGAAACTTTGTCATCTTCAGATAAAAACCAATTATTCCCATGACAGTGGACCTACCAGTGAAGAGAGATTCCCCAAACAGTGATATGACCTAGCTCTCTCTTAGTAGGACAAGAGTACAGACTCCTGATCCCTCTGGTATGCTTGACCTGGATTGCACAGAGAAGCAGGGAATTCTTGGCCATCTGGAATCCAAAACTACAAAGGCAATAACAGTCCTGCTGGTCAACCCCACTAAATTCATTTCCAATGAGGGTACCTTTTATGGAAGTGTCTTCCTCCAAGGGATCAGCAGAATTTCAATCAACAGTATGTGAACAGGCACCATGCTAGGTGACAAAAATACAAAGAAAAGTCAAAATATGGTCCTTCAAAGGACTCAAGGACCTCACACATTCAATTGGGGGAGACGACCTGCAAACAATTATGGACCAGGAAGTTCTATGCAGAGTAAATGGGAGACAGCAAAGCATGTTCATTATGGGAGATCAAGAAAAAGCCTTTCCTGAAAAAGGCAGAATTGGAGATGAGCTTAAAGGAAGCCAGAGAAGCCACGACACAGAGGAGGGAGAGTGTGCTAAGCTCGGGAACAGCCAAAGACAATGTGTAGGGTCAGGATGTAGAGTATTATTAGGGAGGAGCAGTGATAAGGTTTGTACCATTGTATCACAGAGTATGTGGAGGAGAGTAAGGTGTGGGAAGTCTGGAAAGGTAAGAAAAGCTAAAGAGCAGACTTGCTTTTTGGTTTATAGAGTAGGCAAGGATGGAGGGTGGGGAGGAGCATGATCAGACCCGTACTTTTTGGCAGCCAAGTGGAGGCTTGACTGGTGTGGGGAAGGACTTGAGACAAGAGACCAGGTTATTATAACAATCCAGGTAGGAGGTAATGGGGTCTGCATCAGGACTATGAGAGTGCCAGGGGAGAGAAGGGGATAGAGACAAGAGGCACAGTGAAACAGCTATGCAGTTATGTGGCATGAGGTTGAGGCGTTAAGGCTGCTACCTAAGTGGCTGGGTGACTAGAAGGATGCTGGGGCCCTTGAGAGTAATTGCAAACCTGGGAAGAAGGGAGGTTTCAGAGGAAAGAAGAATTCTGTCTTGGATACATTGAGTTTGAAATAGGACATCTAATTCAAGAAATCCAATAGGCAGTCAGTGATGCAAGACTGGAGACCAGAAGAGAGGTTAAGGCTGGATAAATAAATCTGAAAATCATTTACATAGATAATAACTGAACTCATGAGAGCCGACGAGATCACCAAGCAACACGGGGCTGGAGAGAAGAAGAGGTCCAGCACTGAGCCCTGCGGGGCATCCACAGTTAGTGGGCACAACCTGAAGAGCAGTCAGACAGGTAGGAGGAGGACCAGGAGAAGAGAGAGATCAACTATGTCAGAGGCTGCTGAAAAGTCAAAAATGTTGAGGACTAAGATAAGGGGGTCAGGTTGGGTCACTAAGAGATTATCGGCAACTTTGGAAAGAGAAGGTTCAGCTGCGTGATGAGGTCATGATCCAGAAGACGGTGAGAGAAGACGGAGTAGAGATTCCCAAAGTAGACAGCCTTCCCATGGAGCCTAGCCACAAAAAGGAGGAGATGGTGATGGAAGGCATCTGGGTGATATGACACGAGGAGGAGCAGAGAAAAAAAACAATCTGGCTTTATTCATATAATTCAGCCTCTTCTGCAATACTACAAGGCAAGCCAGCAGTGTGAAACAGGGGGGAAAAGAAAGGTCAAGGCTGGGCTTCAAGTCCTGGGGTCAAGTCCCTTGTCAATCACTAGCCAACTGTGTAGGCCTGGGCAATGGCAATGTATTGGCTATTTGGGCAGTCTCATCAGTCAGTAAAAACCCCATACCTCTTTTCATACAAATAGATTTCCAGCCATGATGCTCCCATATTGTATTTGTGAAATTGTTGTTTTAACCCAAGTGTGTGACTTTCCTTTTGTCTGTATTAAATGTCATCTTCTCAGATCCAACCCAACATTTTAACTTGCCAAGATCCTTCCCTCCCAGCTTGGTGTCATTGGATATGCATGACCTTTCTGTCTTCTCACAAATCATTGAGAAGAATATTGAGTACTTGGACATTCTACTGTCCACCTACAAGTGAGACCATTAATGACCCAGCAAGTCAGTCAATTCCAGTGGACCCAATTGAAGCACCATCTAGCCTGCATTACTCCGTCTTTTCCCAAGAATAGCATAAAATATTTTGAAAAATGTCTTGCCAAAGACTAGAATAATTCTTTCCTAAAGCATCCCTGTCATCTACCCATCTCCAATGAAGAGGGGAAAATAGTTGTTTACCACACCCTGCTCTGGATGAAGCCACACTGGTTCTTTGGGGTCACTGCTTTCTTATGCAGGTGTTCAGGAATTTTCTTTCCCAAGATTCAAAATCTAACTCATTGGCCTATAATTTGGAGATTCTCTTCTCTCTGCCTCTCTCTCTCTCTCTCTCTCTCTCTCTCTCTCTCTCTCTCTCTCTCTCTCTCAGAAAATTAGGGCCCTATTTTCTGAAGCAGCGCTACCATTTAAAGCTTGAAGCAATCATACCTGGCTTCTTCCAGGACTCAGAGGCCATTAATGTATCTGGGTCAGGTGACCCAATCTCACCAAGAGAACTCAGGGTTCTTCTTTGCTCTCCCCTTTTATCTTGGCTAGCAGCTCCCTATTAAGGCTTTTAGTTTAGTCCTCCCTGGATCAAAGATCAATCTCCTTGGGAGAAAAATAGAAACCAGTACAGCTCTGCCTGCTCCCCACCCTCCCCAGCCATTGCCCAGTAGAGCCCGAGAAACCTCCCACCCCCTTCCTGTTGGCCTTGGCTTCCCCCACATCCCTCAGTTCAATCAGGGTCTGAGCCACTGTCACTGTCCCCAGCACTTGGGCTTGTCTGTTTATCCTCCTCTCTGCTTTCACACTGCTCTCCTGTATGAGAGCTATTAGCTGACAATGACCTGGTGAATCCCAGTAGAAATGAGATATGGTACCAGCAGGTTTGACTATAGGGGAAGGAAGAAATAGAGGTGCCAGAGGCAGAGGAAGGCTCACTGGGGAAGGCCTGGAGGAGGAGGAGGCCAGCAGGTGGGGACAGGGGGCCAGCAGTCTGGCCAGGGGCTCAGGTAACTTTCACCAACCTGCTCCCAGAAGTCTCATCCAATCCCAAGCCACAAGATTTGATGGCCAGATTCCTGCCCTGCCCATCAGCCTTCTTGCTAACTTTAAAAACCAACTCTAGTTGATGGAGAAGATAAATGTCCTTGCAAAGCTGGGGCTTAGCTACAGGTACTCAAACTGTCCCACTGGGACCAGATTCACTGTTCATTCTTTCCACTGAAAGTACAGACAGGAAGCTGGACGAGGGACTGCAGAGCTGGGTCTTTAGGAGCCATCCAAGCTAGTCCCTTTGTTTCACAGGGGGTGAAGCTGAGGTCCAGAGAGGGAAGAAGGGTCTTACCCAATAACCTGCCAGGGAGATGTGTTTCCTCCCCAATACATCAAGGTCAGCTCTAAGCCAGTGGAAGGCAGTGAGTGACCTACCTTAAGGGAGCTGCAGACGTTGATGGAGGACTAGTGAGCCCCAGAAGGGAGTGCCCCCTTCTCCACCATAAGGCACTGGTGCCAAAGCAGGGTGGGTGATGGGCTTGGCTCTGCTAGCAGCTGTGACCCTAGAGAGTGCCATGGAGGAGTGGTCGGGGGAGGAAATAACAAGACAGGTTTTTAAGCCCACTCACATCCAAGTATGCAGGAAGAAATAAATTGAGGCCTCTTTGGTGGAACAGATCGAGACTTAATGAGGAACAGCTGAACTGGGAAGCCCACTTCTCCCAGAGCCCCAGAGTTCCATAGCTCTCCATCATGACAGCTGGCTAATTCACAGGTTCAGTGAGGTCACAGCAGCCTGTGCCCCCAGCCAAGGCTCCTCCATCCCTCCCTTCTGCTCCCAGACAGGACCTTGGCAAGACATCAAGACAAAAACAACATGGTCTGCCAGCACCAGCCTCTTCTCTGCAATCCAAGCAGGCCCTGCTGGGGCAGAGTAATGTGAGTCAAAAGGACTCGTGCAGACTCTTTAGGGAATGAGTTTCTCCCTATGCCTGGGTAGCCTCAGGGGGCCCTGCCCTGCAGGGCGGCACAAGAGAGACCCATTTTTCTCTGACCACAAAGGGGTTGAGTAGCTCTTAGGAAGCGCTGGGGTCAGGGGTGCCCTTCAAAGGGCAAGGCCCTTAACTGGGGGGCTGATGGGCTGGGCAGCCATTAGCAACTGCTCCCTTCTCTTTCAGGTGGCCTACATCCTCTATTACATGGCCATTGTGGGGCATGCCCTGTCAATTGCCTCCCTCCTTGGATCCCTTGGAATCTTGTTCTATTTCAAGTGAGTACTTTCCAGGGTTGGGGAGGTGGCAAGGTGGCTGGGGGGGAGTGGGGGGCCAAAGTGATATATTCATCCTTCTTTTCCTCCTCTTCTGTCTTGTCTCCTCTCCTCAATATGACCACAAAGGGCAAAGGAGACCAGGAACGTTCTAGGAAGCAGCTTGGTGAGCTGGAGCCCAGGGTAGAGAGCGGCAGCTCAGGCCTGCTCTACAGGGTTTGGCTGGATGCTTATAAAATCTGAGGAGGGGAAGACTGGGCAGGGGATGTGTGACAGCTGTGATCAAGTATCTGTAATTATGCTGTGGGAAAGAGGGATTAGCTTTGTCCTGCCTGACCCCAAAGGGCAAAATGGGAGGCAGGCCAGAGAGATGCAATGAAGCAGATGTAGGTTCAGAGTCAGGAAAAATCTTCCAGTGGTGAGAGCAGTGCCGGCGTGGAATGGGCTGCCTGGGGAAGGGGAGAGAGAGAACCAGGGTTCAAGCAGAGGCTGGATGAGGAAGCTCCCTGAAGGCAGGAAAGAATTCATCTTTGTCCTGGTAGCCCCAGTGCCTGGAGGGCGGGACTTGGGCTGATCCTCGTTGCAATGGTTCACGTTGGGGGAGGGAAGGCATACTTCGGGTGGGATTTGGCCTGAGAAGCTGCTCATGTCCCTTCCAAGGGATTCCAAGAAAAAGATTCACTGAAGAGAAATGCAGGACTCAGATAATCTTGGCATGTTATGTGAACAAAGAGCACAAGCCTTTCATAGTGTTGAGTACGTTGGGCATGTCTATCTGATTTGCTGATTCTAAATTTTAGGGAATTTAAAATATTGATCTCCTGATTTTAAAGAGGGCCCCTCCCAGCTTCGCATGGCCGGGAAAGCAGGCTCTGTTCTGACTAGAGAGGCCAGAGGGTTCTCAGGCGCCTCTGCCCCTCTCCCTGAAAGCGCCGAGTGGAGGCGAGAGCACCTCGGGCAAATGCCCCCAGCGCCAGCACCTAGAAAGCAGCTCCCCTGCTGGCTGAGCCGCGCGGCTGCAGGAGTGGCGGCCGAACTCATTTACCGGGAGCTCCGGAATCCCGCAAGTCGGTAGTTTTCCACTTTGCAAACTCCCCCAGTTCCAGATAAATGCACAAATAAAGAGACAAGGTCTCTTGGTGAAGTTAGCCTTGGAAAGTCAAAAGCTCGCAAAACCAGCGACGGGGGATTAATCACTCAAATTACAAGGAGAGAATTTTCAATAATCACGACCAGTCTGGAGGAAAGTGACCGGGTGAAGCCATTCATTTGGGATTCATCTGGGAACGTGGCTCATTTTCACCTGTACTTTATAACAATGAGTAAATAGATCATTGTGGCTTTCACACACTTTCTATTAAAAACCTGCCATTGAAGTCTATGATTTGGGCTTTCATAACAGTCATGAGAAAAGAGGGCAGAAGTTGGCTCTTTGCCCACTGTTGCCTGGGGATGTTGTTCAGGCTTTAGGGGCAAGAGGAAAAGGTGCTTCTCCAAAGGCCAGTAACCATCAAAGAGCATTCCTGTGCCCTAAAGTAAAAATGAGGTGTGAGATACCTGGAAGAGCGAGGTAAAGAGCTTGTCTGTTTCTCACAGACCTTAGGATGGATGGGAGTAAGTCCCACAGGACGATCTTGGTGGGTCACACACTCAGTCACCTCCCTGAGCCCATACACCTGCAACTGGAATCTTTGGAGGGGTGAAATGGGGTCCCTGAGGAGGTAAAGTGGTAGAAATATCCTTTTTTTCATCCTCTTCTCTATATGACCCCAGAGGGCAGAGGAGACAAGGGACAGTTCAGCCTTGAGGGTGTAGGAAAATGCTTATCTGGATCTCCCTCCAGCCTTGGGAATATGGAACCCACTGGACTTCCCCCAGGCAACATGGCAGCCAAAAACAGGTGATGTGCTCCTACCCTGCATAGGAAGAAGCACAGAGGAGCTTGAGTCTGGCTGTGGTCAGACCATTGCTGGAGGAGGATACAGAGAGGACAGTGACCAGGATGGGGGAGGCCTCCAAAGCAAGGCATGCAAGGGTCAGCTGGAGGTTGAAGGGACTGATCATCATCGGCCTAGTGCTTCGGGTATTTGTACAAGTCTTAGACCTTCCTGCTTGTTCCTGGAGAGTCCTCGAAAGAAATGAGTGGAAATTATGTTGAGACAGATTGGGCTCTGTGCAAGAGAACACTCCCGAACCAATCAGAGTAGTGCAGTCCTGGCACAGCTGCCTTGGAGGCTCTGAGCTCCCCACCCCCCACCCAAGTTCTGTAGGCAGAAGAATCCAGCCATTAGTTAGGATGCTGGGGGGGGGGCAGTGGCGGCGGAAGGCAGCCTCTTCCCATTCTGCAGTTCTGTGATTCCTGAGTCTGAGACCTGTTCTGGCCCATGATGGCCCACATTAGTCAACACCAGAAGAGCATCAGGTCGTCCAAGCTCTTAAAACTGGAGAGATCTAGGGGCGGCTAGGTGGCACAGTGAATAGAGCACCAGCCCTGGAGGAGGACCTGAGTTCAAATCCAGCCTCAGACACTTAACACAAAAGCTAGCCCTGTGACCTTGGGCAAGTCACTTAACCCTAACTGCCCTCCCCCCCAAAAAAGGCAAAAAATAAAAAAAAGAAAGAAATTGATTGTTTGGAGTGGCTAGGTGGTGCAGTGAGTAAGAGAGCTGGCCCCAAGTCGGTTCCGGCCTCAGAAAATGAGCACCCACACATAAATAATGACTGGCCGTGTAACCTTGAGCAAGTTACTTAACCCCAATTGCTTAAAAAAAAAAACTGGAGAGATCTAAAATGCTTGAGGAAGCTTTACAAATGCTTTTCTAGAGAGTCACAGAATGTGCTAAAAGGGAACTTTCAGGTGGCCCAGTCCAGCCTCCTAGTTTTGCTGAGACCCAGAGAGGTTAGGTGAGCTGCCCACCCAAGGCTTCATGGGACTGCAATTCAAGAGGTCCAGCCCCATGTGCTAGGCTCCAGACTGCTCCACTTACCTTCTAGAGGGTCTACTCAACACTAGCAAAGTCAGCTGATGGAAGCATCCTGAAGCCAGCAGTTGTGAAACTTTTAAGTCACAGGATTCATTTACAATCTTAAAAAATATTGAGCTTTTGTTTATGCAGGCTAGACCTATTGATAATGACCATGTTAGAAATTAAAACATCTTAGGGTTGTTGTGAAAACTGTTTTGGCCCCACGAACCCCTGAAAGGGTCTCAGGGACCCCCAGGGGTGCCCAGAGCAAACCCTGAGAACTGCTGCTCTGGCCCTTTCTAGGTAACCTCATGTCCTTATGTTCCACCCAGGTATAAACAGATATCAGAGGCACTGAGGGCCAGGAGGAGAGGGAGCAGAGGGGGGTAATTCTTAGTTATTATTGCCCTGTCACCTGCATTAACACTATTGTTTTCATTTTAAAGGTGGGATGGCCATGGGAATCTGAATAAGCTCAGATTGCATCTTTCCTAGAATTCCTGGATTCAAAACTGTTGGTCTTTGGTCCATGGCCTGAAGGAGTCTGAGACAGGCTGATGTTTAAATATTGATTGTTCATTGCTCTTTTGTATTGACTATATGCCAAAAGAAAAGCAGTAGGCATTGTCTGTCTATCACCAAGGAGGAGCGACTCCATTGTGGCAAGGTCACACGACTGGTACTCCCTGAATTGTAGCAAGATCTGGGAGAGGCAAGATGTGCCAGAGGCAGCTGATGCTGTTTGGGTACCCACACCCTGCAGGAGTCCATGCAGCGCTACCTTCTCAAGAGGCAGAACCTAGGAAGGGAAGGGCACACTCCTCGTTGATGCAAGGGAAGGGGCTCTAAGAGACCGTCGGCATCTCAATTCTCCAATTCCGTTACCTTTGGGACCACCCACAATCTCAGGTCACAACAGAATTCCAAAAGGATAGCTAGAGTGTCTGGACTCAGAAATGACCATGTTTCAATGGAAGTAGGGCTTGGGAAAGTCATAACTAGAGCCTTTGTTCGAGATCGTGGTTGGGAGAATCCAAGGGTGAGTGAGTGTATTGGAGCTGGGTCCTAGGTCTGCAGCATTCCTGCTTCTAGATGGGAGCACCCTTGGAGTACCTGAGTCCCTCCCTTGCTGAAACCACTTAGGAAGATGAAAGCTAACAACAAACAAAAACTCCTCTATGGGTTACCTAGAGTCATTTTGGGCCACAAACTCATGTTGGATGGCATGGGGAAGAGATGCCAGTTTAGACATATTTCTAAGCTAGAAATGGTTTGGAGGGACTAATGTTAAAATAAGTAAAGATTATTTTTGGCAGACTTGTTCCTAACACACACACACACACACACACACACACACACACACACACACACACACACACACACACACAAGTTGACTGATAAGGAACATTCAATGGCACCCCTAGAGTTCAGCTCCACACAAGCAAAGACTTTATGTGAACTCGGAGTTCTGCACCTATCGGGCACTTACAAAGGTTGAACTAATGGGTCAATGACAAGTGAAAGGTGAGGGATTAAAAAACCCCTCTGTGGTTAAGTGTATTTCGAACAGAGGGGGTCTGAGCTGGCTCTGAAACTGGGGAAGGTGCTGGTCATATGGATGAGGCCCCTGACTGAATGGTGGCAAGATAAACCATTTATGTTTGTGATGGGCACCGTTGACTTATATTTATGATGGAAGGAGACTGGCATTTTGTGCCTTCCTTGTATTAAGCTACAACCCTTGTGAGGAATAGAGAGAAAAGGGTTCTTTGGGGGCATGTCAAGTCTCCCACTCACCCCACCCCATACATATGTACTCTTGGGGCTGGTTATTCCCAGCAGTGATTCAAAATAGGCTTTCCCCTACCCTGAGGCACTCTTGGGAAGGCCCCTCTTTGTTCCTTTTTCTCTTCTTTTCTTTCTGGCTCTGAACATCTCTGTAATTATGCTTTGTTATGTAGTGGGGAGGGGTAGCATTCCCAACCCCAGGAGATAACACTGATTTCTATAATCTGCCAAACTCAATGAAGATATTAAAATACCATTTCCTAAGACTTCAAGCTCATTTTCTCTAACATAAAGAAGGAAAATATCAGTTCTAATCATCTCAAGAAAGATGCTCACACAGGATGCAAGCAGTGGAAATCTCCATGACATGGAGCAGCATGTGGACCAGACCATTCTGCAAAGCAACTAAAATGAGCCCCTCACTTCCACAGAACCCTCGACCCCTGGGTCATCCTGTCAGCTGAAGGGGAGCATCAGAGCTCATGTAACTCTGAGCTGCCATTGTGGGATGGACTTAACTTTGTAGTGAACTACTACAAGGACCACTTAACCACTGTCCTGCCTTGATGATGCCAGAAGTGCCTACTGTGTATAAGACCCTGGGGGCCCAGAGCTAAAGAATGGCGCAATGCTCTTAGGACTAATCCTAGGCAACAAGGCTGCCTAACCCTTGGCATCACCAAAGATATCTCCATAGTGCTTGCCCCATAGGGGTTTCATGACAGCAGCACAAGGGGGATGCCAAGCATCCTTCCTGCCCTCAGGTTGGTAACCACAGGAATCAGGGTACTATCCATCTCAAGACATGTCAGAGGATGGCTGTGAGATGCAGTTATTGGATCAGACCCTCCCCAAGCCATCTGTGGCTGAATGCCAAGTGAGGGTCATTTCAAATAAGAGAGGAACTGAGAGCTAGAAGAGGCTGTAGACATCAGCTGGTCCAAGTACTTAGTTTACAAATGAGGAAAATGAAGTTTGGAGAGCCTAAATCACTGCTGCAAGGTCAGATAATGAGAAATTGTGTTTCAGGGCTTCCAGGGTCAGCTCTCCTGCTCTGAAATGAAATGGGAAGAAGAAAATTACCTCTTTATGTCCAGGAACTGAGTCTCATAGAACCACAGCATCAGGAGCATAGCAGGGAATGAATGCCCAGAAATTCTGAGAAGACAAAAAAGTAAAAAAAAAAAAGAAAAAAATGAGCCTGCCTCAGATCTCTATAAACAAATGCACAGAGTAAAGCTGAGAGCAACTAAATCAGGCTAATTGGAATATGCCTCAGGGAGGGCTTAACTTATGAAAAGAACACACTCAGTCAGCCAACAAGCATTTCTTATAAGTGCCTACTATGTGCCCAGCTCTATGCTAAGCGCTGGGGATGTGAAGAAAGCCAAAGATGTCCCTGTTCACAGTCCAGAGAAGGAAATGCCACACAATGCTGAGGCAGCCAAGCCACCGGGCAGATAGGGGGCTGGGCCTGAAGTCAGGAAGACTGGAGTTCAAATCAGACCTCGGACATTGGCTGTGGGAGCTCGGGCAAGTCACTTAATCTTGTTGGCCTCAGTTTCCTCATCTGGGAATAGCTCATAGGAATAATTCCCTCATGGGAATAACCATAGCACCTGCCTCCCAAGGTTATTCTAAGGATCGAGTGAGGTGTTTGTAAAGCCCTTAGCACAGTGCCTGGCACGTAGTCAACGCTCATGTACAGCCATGACATAAATGGGGGAAACAGGAAATAATCATTAGAGGAAAGTCTTTAGCAGTAGGGGATTATTGCAGAAAGTGGAAATGGAGGTGGAGGAAGCCACCAGCATGGCCATTCAAGGACTGCTGAATCCTCCAGGTGGACAGCAGGGTCCGGGGAACAGCAGCAGGCTAGTTTACGGAGTTTAAAGCTCCTTAGAGCTTTGAATAGAGAAGCAGGCTCAATGACAGACCAGAAAGCCTGAGGTTGTGGATGGGAAAAAGCGGCAGCGTTATTTTACTATCATGGCCTCTCATGCGTTTTTTTTTAAGCGTTTAAAACCCGAATTCTGACAAGAAAGGAGAATGTGAAGAATCCCTGCTCAAAGGGATAGGGATACAGCAGGAGGCCCCTGCACAGCACCAAGGAGCAGTGACTGGGCCGCGTACAATGACGGGGCCCTCGGAATGTCTGGAGCAACAAAGCTGAAAATGAGCTGAGGGGTAAACAGACGGGGAGAGGGGGCGAGCTATGTCCGAAGGAAAGGCAAGCCTCTCCAGCTGGGTCTGCCGGGACGCCAGCGGAGCCGGGCTCAGAAATGCGCCGGGCTTTCCTTGGCTGGGGCGTGTGGGGGGGGGGGGGGGGCGGGAGGGGCAGGGTGGGCAGAATTTGTCCTTTCCTCTTCTGCTGCCCGCTCTCCTGCCTGTTCCTTCTTCAGTGCCCTTAGGGTGATTCTCCGTACTTGAGTCATCCTAAGCTTTTTTTAAACTGTAGTTTTCTGTCTACTGTTTCTCTCAATTTTGTGAGGCAATACTCAGAGAATCATCTTTCTCCATCAAAGTTTAGGAACAAATTAAATTCTAACTAGTGTTGCTTTGTGGAGCAACCCAAGTGTTGGCTTAACTAAGGCACTTTTGGACAGTCTTTGGGTCTCTGTTAAGGCAATCAATTGGCATCATGGAGTTAACATTTTCTTCTCCCGTTGTGTGTGGCTCTTCATAACCCATTTGGCATTTGCTTGGCAGAGACACTGGAGGGATTCGACATTTCCTTCTCCAACTCATTCAACAATTAATACAGTCTCTGTGTGTGTCCACTCATCTCTATAACCCATTTTTCATCATCAAAAAAAAAAGTCACGTTGGGGCATAGAGATGCAATTTTTTTTCATGCTTACCATTTTTTTAACTTTGCACTAATTCTGAGCTTCTATGAAGTCAGTAGGGTTTTCTGAGGCCAATGTCCAAGTTCAGGGTGTGTTCCCACAAGTAACAAGCTGCTTCCCATCTATTAAATTCAAATTATATCAATTTCACAGGGAGACAACATGAATGTTGTTGGCATTGCCTCTGGTGCATTCCGATTCTTGTCTCAGAGTCCTCATGACATGCAAAGGATAGGCTTCTGGTAACCCCAAGTCTGTCCTCTCTGAGTCCTCATTCCTGATCCATAATTTCCAGACTCATTCTCATCCTCACCTCCTCCTATCTTTACACTGGGGCCCCTGTCAATTATGTGGGTGTGGGGTCCATTGGAAGCACATGTCCAGCTCGATTTAGGATTATTCTATTTTGTCCATCTTCTGCAGGAGGTGTTGGTGCTGACACTAAAATTACTTTCTTGGTCACAATTCCGAGGCCAGACTTGCATGTTGAGCAACTGTCCCATGAAATGATGCTTCTTTTTGCCTTCATCAATATAATCAAACCCACTCTGCCAGGCCCCCCACTTGATCCTCCAAGGAGAACTGGCAAAAGCGTTTACCCCGCCAAGTTACTGCTTCTCTCTTCTAACTGTGTAGTGAAAAGGCCACAGCGCATATAATTTCCTTCCTCTGTTTGTGTCTATCCACTAGAGCCTGGACAAGGACTTCTAGAATTCCAACAGTTAGCTTTGTCCCTAGTCTGTCTGATTCGGAGCATCCCCTGGTTCCCTTTCTACCATTGTGCTGGCACCTGCTCCCAGAAGCAGGAGGGGGCCACGAAGGACTGAGGGCACTTGAGATTTTTCTTTGTTTTATGAATTGCCCAGCCAGAGTTCCTCGCTGAGTGGCCAGTCTGCTGGCAATGGGCTTTCCCGCCCCGCCCCCCTCAGGCTGGACCTCAGAAAGTAGCCTTTGTCTGCCAGGAGAAATGCACTCGAAGCTTTTCTAAACCCTGTCCTGAGAGTGGAGCCACCCAGCATTTGTATACTTGTGGCATAACCTTCAATGCAGCCCCCCCCCCTCCTCCCCACAGCCAGGCAGCAGCACAGGATGTGGGAGAGGTTCAGCAGCCTAGAACATTGACCCAAACCTAATGAGATGAAGGCTGATGTGGACAGTGTAAAGGCTCACACATCCAAGTGGGGGGGGGGGGCGAGGGGTATGGTTAGATGCAGTTTTTTATCTGGGGCGGGGGTTAGTGAAAGTATTAGGCAAAGGAACCTGCCTAGGGAAGGTAGGTGCTTGTTCCCTGCTCTCCACCCTGGTCAGAGTCCAGCTGGAGGGCTCCATCTGCCTGGGGCATCCCAGTCCAGAAAGACCATTGGAAAGCCAGATAGTCTCTCAGGGCAGGTGACCAGGAGAGGACAGATCTCTGTATTTAGCACAGAGGAAGCTCATAACAAAGGTTCAACTGTTGACCAACTAAACCACTCCCTGAGAATCTTAGTATCTGAGGCCCAGCAGAAAGCAGGAATAATGGTCAGCCTGCACAGAGAATCAGAATGATGGGCTGGACATAAGAGCCAACTGCCAGCTTTCAGGTGTGGCAGGCAAGGGGAGCTGGGCTAGCTCTCCTTGGATGCTGGGGCCATTGGGGCATGGGAGGGTGGAGAAGGAAACTGAGGATCAGGGCAATGAAACACTCTCCAACATTGTCATCCTAAAGGCCAGGCTGCCTGGGAGGAGGGGTGAGCCCCTCTCACTGGGGTCCTTCAGGGGGAGGCTGGTGACCACTCATTGAGGGGAGGGGGTCCCGGATGGATCAGGTGCCTCTGAACAAGGTCCCTTCCAATTCCACAATTCTACCCTCCCGCCATACCAGTCTGTTTGTACAGACCCTTTGGGTTCCCTGCCCCTCCCCAACCCCCCATGATTTCTTGGTCTGAGGGATTTGGGAGAGTTCCTAGGTAATAATTGGCTGCCCTCACAAGATCCATATGGCCAGAGAACTGAAGCTGAGCACCCTGGAGATCCAGGAAGGGGAAGCTCCAGGGCTGCCTAGCAGTGCTGGCAAACAAGACCAGCCTGGCATTCCCCAGACCACCAAGAGTCCATGAGAGGCTCACTGAGCCAAGATGGAACAGAAGGGGCAGACAGCCCAGTATCTCTGCATATTACATTATAGACACAAGGTGGTAACATTCTGTTACATTCTTGGTATGAGGCTGTGGACATGTTACAATTCATGTGGGCCTGTATGCATTACAGGGCAGCTAGGTGGCGCCAAAGTGCAGAGAGCGCCCAGGCGGAGTCAGCCAGACTCATCTTCCCGAGTTCAAATCTAACATCAGACACTTACAGGGTGTGACCCTGGGCAAGTCACTTCACCCTGTTTACCTCAGTTCCTTCCCTGTCAAATGAGCTGGAGAAGTAATGGCAAACCACTCCCGTATCTCAGCCAAGAAAACCCCCAATGGGGCCATGTAGAGTCGGACACAACTGAAAACAAGTCCACATTCCATTGTATATCATTTGTGTTATATTTGCTGCTGTTGTCAGGCTTCTGATATATCCGCCAGTCTGCAAAAACAGCGTCACAAACATCGCAGAATTACAGGGACCTGAAGGGACACCTGCCAATTACAGGTGAAGACATAGGGGCCGGCTCATGGACGGAAAGAGACTTGTCTAAGGTCACATAGACAGGAAACCTCCAAGGTGGGAAGCAGGCATTGTCCCACTCAAGGGACAGATTTTCTGATCTGTGACTGTATCTTTCATTACTGAAAAAAAAGAATAGGGCTCTTCATCTATCAGCCAGTGAGGACTGTGGAAGGCTCCAGTCATGAAACCTTTCCCCGGGGCTACTGGTTGCCATCAGATCTCAGATTATTGGTAGACACCATCCACCAGCAATCCTGAGGCCAAGCATTTGCCCAGCACCACAGTGGTGTGCGCCCCAGCCATCATCACCCCCTGATCTCTCTCAGAGCACTTTGCTCCACAGTCCTCTAGGGGAGCCTGGCATTGAGAGGTTCTTACACTTCATGGGAACAAAATTCAGATGGAAAGACCCTGACATCTGTGTGAATGGCCAGGACTGAGAGAAGCTCAGCAGGGGTGGGGGGTGGGGGTCTCATCAGGCATCCTGAGCCTTCCTCCAGATGCTGGCAATTTGTGCTGGTCCTGACCAGGCTGGCTCCCAGGGTGAGGTCATGGCTGTTTGCTTCCAGAGAGGAGGAGCCCTGGGTGGCCTGGCCTTGTGAGGAAGGAGGGGCTTGCCAGCTGCCTGGCCAGAGTACAGCACAGCAGGAAGCCCCATCCTTTGCCCAGAATAATGATAATCAATGACATTGATGGAACACTTACTCTATGCCAGGTGCTGTGCTAAATACTCGGTAATTAGTACCTCACTGATCCTGTGACAGCCCTGGGAGGGAGCACTCTGCCTTGAGGATGGATGGGGGAGGTGTCTGCAGCCTTCCCCCCACCCGCCGCCCCATGCTGCTCCTTCCTGGGTTCTCCCAATGAACCGTCCTTTCCTTTACCCTACACCTGGGTCTTCCCACTCTCTTTCTACTCCTTTGGAGCCAAAACTGCTGCTGATTGACAGGTCTGGGCTGGGAAGGGACTTCCGAAGGGAGAAGTCCACTGAGCTTGGGGTGCCAGGGACTGGTTCAGTCAGACACATGCTGGATTCATGTTGCCCAGCTCCCCTCCCACCCAGTGTGATCTGTGGGTAGAAATGGAGACTTTTCCTCCTTCTTTCTCATTGGCTTGGCCCCATAAAAAGTCTGGAGGGGATGGCAGGATCCCAGAAATGACAGGGTTCAAATAAGCATCCAAGAACGGTCCAAAGGACTCTCCATGTGAATGCATGGAGACAGTGGTAAGCATGCCCGGCTTCAAGTGTCAGCCTTGCCCCTTCCTGTCTGTGCAAATTTGGGCCTGAGGTTCCCAATCTATACAAGAGGGGTTGGCTCCTGCCAGCTCTGTCTTATGGACCCATAGTCCACAGATCCCCTAGTGCCCTAACAAACAGTTCTTTCTGCTCAGAGGTGAGATGTAACATTCACGCCCATCACTGCCCAGGCTTAAATATTGTGCCCTGGGTGGGGGGGGGGGAGGGATGCCCATGGCCATCCCTACTCCCCTGTCAGACCTGCCACCCGGCCAGCAGTGAGAAAGGAGAAGGAAGCGCTGAGCAGAGCTCCCTGAATTCTCCTCTTCAGAATCCTGTTTCTTGCCCAAGTGTCTGACCATCTTGGGCAACTCAAGTCCCAAGCAGTATTCTGTTCTGGCCCCAGCCCAGCTGTCTCAGTCTTGTCTGGGCTAGGCGCCAGGTCAAAGTTTCAGGCTGCCTTCCACCAGTGGGTTTGGCAGGGCAGGGCTTCTCAGGGGTCAGTTCTTCCAGCCTCACTGTAGGAACAACAGATACAGACTTGAGGCTGCCACTACTTATTTTTAGAGCAGCTAGGAGAGAATAGTAGTTAGAGCTCTGGGCTTGGAGCCAAGATCTGAATTCAAATCCTACCTTAGACCCCAAAGCAACTCTCTTAATCCCACACAGACTCAGTTTCCTTATCTGGAAAGTCAATATCACAATAGTGAGATCTCTGAGAAACTCTTTGGGGTGGAGGAAGGAGGGAGCTGCTCCCCCAATTGCTGGTGGCTTTACCTAAATAAAATCTCCCATCCAGATGGATGAAGCATCTCCAGTATTTAGGAAGATGAGCCCCTCCACCTCAGACCTTTCCTCAGACCTAAAACATGTGTGTATATGTGTGTATGTGTGCATGACACACAGGTAGAGGAGTCCTTCACCTCACCCCTCCTGACATGTTCATGGTGTCATGGGAATTAGGATGGAAAGGAGCCTTAGAGGTCCTTGAGGATCTCCTTGTTTGACAGGTCAGACATCCAGAGCCCAGAGAGGTCAGGAAGTCACAGGCCCACTACTTGGCATCAGAGGCAGGGGCTGAGCCCAGTTTTTCTGGCTCCAGAATTAGCAGGTGAGAATGGTGCAAGGGAGGGCTGTCCACATTACCTCCTTTATTTACAGTGAACTCAAGGGTTATCAAGAAATCCTCCAAAGCAATTTGAATTTCAGCCTCTTGGAGCTCGGGACTTTATCTATGCATGTTAGTTCAGGTGTGGGAGCTCCCTCCCCTGATATAGCTCAGCGCCCAGAAGACCTTGGAGTAGAGTCATAAGGTATCTGGGACACTGACTGTGACTTACTCAGGGTCACTCAGGCAGTCAGAGGGCTCCATTCAAGACCAAACTCCTCTTTCATTCGTCATGCACCATATGTGTGTACATGTGAAGATATGTGTGTGTTCGTGTGGGTAGGGCATGCATGTTACATGTGTGCGCACACACACACACATTCTTTTTTATTCAGGTTACCCTCCTGATTCCTTTCTGGACATTTATCTTAGTGAATTCAACACTTTGTTTCTTCACCTTTGACTTCTGAAGGAAGCAGGGTGGGGGCTCAGAACTTGAGTGGTTCATATGCGTTTTTCAGCAGGGCATCAGAGCTTTCTGGTGGAGAGGGGCAGGGGTTCAATCCTCAACCTTTACAGACCCTTGCCACAGCCTCGGGAGAGGGGCAGGATGCTTATAGTCTTCATTCTTCCCCAGGACTTCACAGTCAGTGAAAAAGTCATGGCCTGAGTCTGGGTCTGCTGATTCCCCAAGCCGAACTCTTGACTTCTCAGATGTCATCCTCAGAACTGGGCGACCCCTCAAGGAGCCCATGGAGGACCCTGGTCCCAAGTGCATCGGGCAAGGGCCAGGACCACTGACTTCACCACGAGGACACTAACGTACCTCTCCATGTCTCTGTCTTTCAGGAGCCTCAGCTGCCAGAGAATCACACTGCATAAGAACCTGTTCTTCTCTTATGTGCTGAACTCTCTGTTCACAATTGTCCACCTTATCGCAGTAGTGCCCAATCCTGACCTTGTGAAGAGAGACCCCGTAAGCATTGCATGTTCTTGGATTTACTTTGTGAGATGTTGCCTGAGGGGAGGGGGAATGCTTCAGGAAACAGAAGCTTCCAGCTTTTAAATCCTGCCAAGCCCTATCCTATTAAGACTTTCCCAGTGTACCATCAGGAGTACCCTCTCTCATATGACTCTATCTGACAAGATACCCCAGATTCAAGAAATTCGGGGAGTCTATATTCACTCAAAACCATTGTTTACAAGAAGCCCCTACCAGAGTGTTTATATTTACATATCAGTCCTAAGATATAATTAATTCAAAGCAAAGGCATTTAATGAATTGGCACAGAGGGAAATTGTCAGAAGAGCATTTTCTCATAAACCTGGGACACACTCTCTCATACATTGATATACCATTAGTAGGAGAGGGAGTGCACCTAGGAAACGCATGTTGAGAGACATGTATTTAGAGAACACATATGGCCAGGGCATCACTGGGGAGGGAATATGGGCTCTATATTAGAGGGTTATGGACATTTTCTGGTGATATCCTGGAATTGCTTACTCCATTCTAGGTTCATCCATTGGTCTTTAATCCCTTCTCCCATTCATGTTTTTGTACCTATGAGTCTTTTCTTGCTGTTAATAACTTCCTTGGAGCATAAACTCTAGTTGAAAGACTGTGAACAATTTAATAACTTTTTTATATCATTGTACATCGTTCACCAGGATGATTACACTGATTTAAAATTTCACCCAGCAGTAAATTAACCTGCTTGTCTTCCCACAGTCCCTCCAATGCTGGATTTTTACAATCTTTCCATCTTTGCTGTTTTTATGCATATGAGTCAACATATTCAAGTTATTTTAATTTGTGTCTCTATTTAGATGTAGAATAATTTTTCACATGGTTGTTGATAGTTGATGTTTCTTCTTTTGAAAACTTCATATTTGGGGTCATAACTATTGGAGAAAGACTCTTGCTCTTACAGATTGTGTCAATTGCCTGTAGAGCTTTTATTTCAGACCTTTATAGCAAATATTTTCCTATCCTATAGGTTTGTTTTTTGTTTTTGTTTTTACTTTTGGTGATTTAATTTGTGCAAATGCTTGTAAATTAGATAGAAGGAACTGATTTTACTTTTTGTAATTACTTCTATCTCTATATGGTTAAAAACAATTCTTTCCCTGCTTATAGGTCATAATAAAACAACAAATCTAACATTCTTCTATAAGAATTTGGCTGTGGTAACACCTTATGGATTATTTATCCATTTGAAAGTTACTTTGGTATATGGAACAAGACAGTGGTGTCAAACTGGTCCATAAGGACACCTGTAGGCCACATAGTGACAGTTTTAAAATGTGATATTTTATCATACTTTTATTTCTTTTGTTGAATAAACATTTCCCTAGGGTTTGGGCACTGGCAAGGGCTGCCAGTTGCAGCTGCTTGTCAGGGTCCTCCGTGTAAGAGGTTGGTCTCAAGCTCTTTTCCACCCAAGTGCTTCCCAGCCTTCCCAGACCTTCTAGTCAAATGGAGTGTTTGTGTCCTTGGGTTTACCAACCCCCAGCTTGTTGTAGTGTCCATGTCTAGGCCTTGCTTCTCTAATCTAGTTCAGTAATTTCCTCAGCTGTTGTTTATCCAGTACAGGAAAATATGGGTAATTATTAATTGGCAGTAGAGTTGAGGTCTGTCATGTCAAATTCCATTCCTACTTTTTTCCATTATTTCACTTGATATTCTTTACCTTTGATCCCTCCCTATCTGAAGGGTAGTTTGTGATTGTATTTACTACAGCAACAACAGGAACACAGATTTACTATGTGCCTGGCACTGTGCCAAGAACTGGGCATGCAAATACAAGCACAAAGAAAGACAGTCTCAAAGATCCTGTAGTCTAATGAGGAAAGACGACACCCAAAAGGGCAGGAAGGAGGATTGGTGGGGAGAAAGCTGAACCAGGTTGGGACAATGGTACAGAAAGTCTGGAGAGCAGCCTGGAGCAGAATGACGTCAATCTCTTCTGTCTTAATAGGTTATTGTCAGATATTTAATGAATTTGGTTGATTTAAAGGGAAATTCTCCTATCTTTTCTCTGTTTGCAATGTACAGAAAGCTGATTATGCTGCAGAGTTCTTTTGTGTGCTGGGACTTTACTGAGGCTACTCCTGGTCTCAGGAGGGGGTGGGGTTAAGTAATTCTCCAGAATTCTCTGAGTGAATCGTTCACTACATTCACTATACCTTCTGCAAATACACAAAGAGAATTTTGCATCTTCCAGGCCAACACTTCCTCCTTAATTTCTTTTGCTTGTCTTATTGGTCTAGACAGCCTTGTTATCGCTGTGTTCAAAAAGAATGAAGAACATTGATTTTTTTTTTTTGCTACATCCTGATATTATTGAGAGGCTTCTCCTGTTTCTCCATTGCAAACAATGCCAGCTCTTAGCTTTAGATAAATGCTTTTGATTATATTAAGGGTCTTTTACTCCTTTTTTCCCCAGCTAGTTAACAGTCATTTATTAAGCATTTTCTATGGTGAAGACATTGTAATAAATACAAAGAATACAATGGCCCCAAAATTGGCCCCTGCTCCCCAAGGAGATCGCTAGTGTTTCCAGTTCTCAACAGAAATTAATCCTCAGGATTTGAGAGAGATCAGAATTCCTGAGAGTTCCCAAAATCATATTATTTTATTTTTCATAATATTTTATTTACATGTTTTAAAATAATGATGAGTGACTATAATAATAAATAATGAAGCATTTCCATGGTAGGGCTATAATAAAAATTTCAGAGAGTTTCTGAAAATATTTAATAATAAATACATGGCTTGTTATTATGACTCACTATATTATGACAATGATTTAAAGCATATCTGAAAATGAGCTGACTGATTTCCTTTATTTTCCAACATTCTTAGTACTCTTTACTCATTGTTATGGATGTTGAAGCAGTGCTTAATGAGAAATATTAAGTACAGTCATATTTACAAAGAACTGTAGCCTATAACAAATAATCAAATGGTAGAAAATGCCAGCAGCGATTACTAGGTAGAATATGTTTGTATCCCTCTCTGTCAGTGAGTGATTCTTGCAAACAAATTCAATATTAATAAGTATATGTGCGTAGTATACTTTATACACATCCTATGAATGATGGTCCAAGAATAACAAGATTTGGAAGCAAATAAGTCCTTAAATTAGTCATTTTAACATGCAGTTCTGTGTGGTGACATTCACCTTGCTGGGAGATGTGAATGCTGGATTTTATGAATCCTCTGTATATTGCCATTTCCTGCTTTTGCTTTTGACTTAATGGCAGTGGGTTCCTTCAAACCAGCAATGCTCATTGTTAACCTTCAATTCTCATAGGAGAGTTAGCCAATCTCCTGACTTTTTTTTTCCAGTGGGATTTCAGAGTTAGAGAAGCATAAATTTCCCAAGAAATGCCAAGAGGAAATTCCTGCATGGAAACACTAAAGCTCACATCATGATAGGGAGACAACTCTGGGGTGAATGGCATGTCATCTCACAGGAAAGGTACCATAGGGAAGGGGCACAGGAGTGAGAAAGCCTTCCTGAAGAAGGTGGGGTTTGACCTAGTCTTGAAGTAATTCAGGGAAGGTGAAAGGCAGAAGCAAGAAGGGAAAGGATTCCAACCATGAGAGAGCCAGAGAAAAAGCAGGCAGTTGAGAGACAGAATGCCATGGGGAGGATGTGCAGGGCAGTGAAATACAAGAAAACTGGAAAAGGGAGGGGAGCCAGTTTGAAGGGCTTTAAAAGCCAGACAGAGGACCCTCTACTGGGTCCTGGCAGTAGTAGGGAGCCAATGGAGTTTTTGAGGAGCATAGTGACATGCTCAGATCTGTGCTTTAGAAAGATCACTCTGGGGGCGGCTAGGTGGCACAGTGAGTAAGAGTGCCGGCCCCGGAGTTGGGACAACCCAGGATTGGATCCAGCCTCAGAAAATGAGCATCCACACATAAATGACTGGCCATGTAACCTTGAGCAAGTTACTTAACCCTAATTGCTTTAAAGAAAAGAAAAGAAAAGAAAAGAAAAGAAAAGAAAAGAAAAGAAAAGAAAAGAAAAGAAAAGAAAAGAAAAGAAAAGAAAAGAAAAGAAAAGAAAAGAAAAGAAAGATCCCTCTGGTGGCTGAGTGGAAGGTGGAGTAGATTTGATGTAAATGAGTACTGACTATACCTATTGATATGAGTTGTATGATTTTTGTTCATGTCAGAAATATGATTAAGTATATATTGCTTTCTTAAGTATTTTAAATATTAGACACTAGAAGTTATCCAATATGAGCTTTACATTTTACAAACAAGGAAACTGAGGACCAGCAAAGTTAATTGACTTTCTCAAGATTCTACAAGTGTTTAATTGAATTAGCTTATAAATGCATCTGGACCAGGACATTTTTCCTTTGGGAATTCATTTATAACCTCCTTTATTTCTTTTTCTGAGACAGGAGCATTTAGATTCTTTTGTTGTTGTTGTTGTTAATTTGAGGTTTTATACTTTTTTATTTTATTCAGCAAACATTGTTAGCTTAAAAGCACCTAGTGTACTTAAGGTACATACAAAGACAAAAAAAAAAAGTCCCTGCCCCCAGGAGTATTCACTCTGCTAGTAGGATACAACTGGGATGTACAAAGTACACACCAAGTAATACAAAGTATTTCCATGAGGGCAAGAACATTACTAACAGGAGAAAGAAAGGCCAAGTACAGAGCTGGTCTCTGAGCTGGGCCAGCTCAATGAGCCAAAGGTGAAGCTGGGCTGGACTCTAGGCATGGAGGAAGACCAGGAACTAGCAGACCAGCTGGACTTAAATAGTGTGGGAAGGGAAGTGGTATGGAATGAGACTGTGGAATGCAGTAAATGTCAGGCAGAGCATTCATAACTTATCCCTGGGCAAGAGGAACAGCTAAAGAATTTTGAGTAGAGTCAAGTCTCTGTTTTAGTCCCATCAGTTTGGCATCTGTGTGAAGAGAGAACTAGAAGGCTGCCAAAGGGTCCAATGAGGACATAAGCTATGGGAAAAGTGGGAGGAATGGAGAGACAGGAGTGGGTATGAGCGGTATGGTGGGCATAGGATCAACAAGGCTTGGCAACTGGGGATATACAGGGGTTGAGGGAGAGGGAAGAGTCCAGGCTGAGACCTGGTTTATAAAGAGGGATGAAGGTGCCACAGTTAGAAAGGGGGAAGTATCAAAAAGGGATGGATTTGGGGGGAAGTATGAAAATAATTCTGGCTTTTTCTCAAAATATTTATGTATTTCATTGAGGTTTTCAGATGTGTTACGGTTTAACGTCATTGTCATAGTCATGTCTAATAATTTTCTCTAGTTTCTCTCTATTTGCTGTAAGGATTGTTTTCTCGTTATTGAAAAATTGGTCATCTAGTTTTCCTCCTCTTTCTATCAAATTCGCTCAAGGTTTGCTTGTCTTGTAGGTCCTTAAAAACAAACAGCTATTTATCTTGTTTATTGGTCCAGTAGTTTTTGTTTCCAAATTTTTTATCCTTCCTTTGGTTTCTCAAAAATTCTACTTTTGTGCATATTTTGGTGGTACTGATGAGGGGGGGAGGGGGAAAAGGGAGAGGAGGGGAGGGGAGGGGGTGGAGAACATGTATACATGTATTAAGTTTACTGTGTGCTAGGCACAGCGCTAAGAACTGATAGAAGACATCCTCTTCTCTCAAGGAAGTCACCTACAGGAAGACAAAGCATAAAGGAGAGCTGTAAGGGAGTAGGGAGAGTGGAGGGTGCTAGTGGAGGGCTTCCAGGAATCTGCCCAGCAAGGTGAGCTGGGAGTGGAGGGAGGGTCCTCAGGAAATGAAGATCTCAGCCAGGAACTTACCCATCTGGAGAGCAGGTCCTGGGGCACAGCTGTTCGGAAGGGGCCGAATTCATTAAGTTGATTCACAAGTTCATCCACTTACTACGTTGCCTGTTAAATTGACTCGAATCTCTCCCCATCCCTACTTGTTCATATGTATTCAGAGATACAACTTCCTCCAAGAGTTGCTCTGACTGCTTTCTGTCATCCATCGTTCTCATTCTCTTTAAGATAACAGTAATTTGATGTTTCTTCGATTTGTTCCTTAACCCATTTATTTGTACGATGTCATTTTTTAATTGCCATTGGGGAGGCTCCTTTTGTTCTTTTCACTCA
The DNA here is from genome assembly GCA_011680675.1 of Gymnobelideus leadbeateri. Lineage (NCBI taxonomy): Eukaryota > Metazoa > Chordata > Mammalia > Diprotodontia > Petauridae > Gymnobelideus > Gymnobelideus leadbeateri. Next base: position 181,434 of record WOXC01007624.1, on the reverse strand, counting down.
GGAGGATCACAGGTTTACATTTTGGTTTATAATGAGTGTCTTTAATATTTCTGCTTTTCTAACCATCATTTATGACTTATCTATGAAATGCTGAAAATAATTAATATCTAATAATACCTTAGGATTGCCATCCAATAATCACAAGAAGTCAATCACATCTAGTTTTCCCAAAATTCTATTCTTAGCCATAATTTCCTTCTTTTTGTATAATTTTGAACAGACTTATTCTTGGGAAATTTTTCCAGACATCACCTAAGCTAGCCTCTTTACCAGCTTCACCCACTGCTCCTGTTTCTTCCCTCTGAGTTGAAGTTGAATTAGCCTCTCTCTCTTCCAAAACTCTCTTCAAAAACTTGAATACAGCCAGGCTCCCTATTCCCTCCAAGCAGCAGAGATGGAGCATGAACTTGATACCCACGCCATCCCTGCTGCCCTTCTCTGGGTGCTCTGCAGCTCACCAGGGTTCTTCCTAAATCAGCATCTCCAGACCTGAAAGATGATGGGGTGATCCCCTCCCCAGGCTCAAGACCCTCTGCAGCTCTTGCCCAGGATGGCTTGTGCTTTCCCAGGGTTCCATTCTGATTGAATTTCCAAGTCACTAAAGACCTCAGATCTTTTCCAAGTGATTGGCAGGCCAGCTTCGACCCTGCCATCACCAGGATCTGCCTGGGAAGCTGAATGGTGAGAACGCTGAAGACCACGATGATGGTGGTGGTGACAATGGTGACAAGGATGGCAAAGACAATGTTGGCTGCAGTGACACATAGGCAGCAATAAAGCACTTTGCTTTAAGTCTCCCTTCAGGTAAGTCATGATATGCAGGTGTGAAGTGTCCAGACCTACAGCCACCAGGGGGCACCACAGTGCATCGAGCTTCGGGTCTGGAGTCAGGAAGACTCGCTCTCCTAAGATCAAATCTGGCCTCAGACATTTCCCAGCCATGTGGCCCTGGGCAAGTCACTGCACTCTGTTCGCCTCTGTTTCTCATCTGTGAAATGAGATGGAGAAGGAAGTGGCGAAGCCCTCCAGTATCTTAGCAAAAAAAAAAAAAAACCCAGTGAGATCACAGAGTCAGACAGACCTGCCAGGACAAGGTCTAGAAACCTCCTGGCACCTTCTTCAGAATGTCTTTCCCTCCTTTCTAGTGCCCACCTTTGTACTGACGTCAGAGCAGTTCTCTGATTTCCAGAAGTTGCTTTCAAAGGGGTCTAATATGGATGACACAGGGCCCCACAAGATTCTATTTCTTGTCATCTTTGGGGACATGATGACGTCCACTCTGCCAACGCCTTTCTTTGCCTCTGAGAAGATCCCATGAGCCATCAGCCTGCCACTGAGAACGTCAGGATGGACCCCACTTAGCTCCTCCGGCAGCAAGTGTGCCCCGTGGAAGGCCCTGAAAGCTTGAGATGGGGGCTAAAGAGCTTGAGGATGGTCTAAAGAGCATGTGGTTGTTCTTGTGCCTGCTTTCTACCACATGTCCACTCTGGCTGAGGAAGCAGAGGGGCCTCACAGGACAGAGGACCCTTTTACATGCTGCCCCATGGGCTGCCAGGACCAAATAATTCGCCCCAAAGTGGCCAGTCTGCTGGACGTAAATATTGACTAGGTTGGTCCTGGAAGGTAGATGTGAGCAATTGTGGGGTCTATCCTGGGAACATGTCCATTATGAAAGACCCTTCTAGGCTTGTGCTGACTGGCATAGCCTTGGAACTCAAATGCCAAGCCTGCTGATATTGCACAGAGGCCTCCAGGTCAATGAATGACTGACTACTGAGAGCCAGGGGTGGAGGTGGGGGCAGAACAGATCAGAACCCTGTGAGGAACTACAAGCCAGAGCATGAGTGGAGGCCATGAAGCACCTCCCACCTTTCAAACACCAATGTGGAAATCATATCAGCCCCAAGGAAAGTGCCCATGAAGCTATCAGTGAAGGGAAAAGTAGCCAGTGTTTGACTCCCTGGCCCCCAAAGTAGCTGCCCCAGTCATAGGAAGCTCACCCTCTGTCCCACATCCAGTAGCTCCTACAGTCTATCGGAGTCTGGGGCCCCTCCAAGCAGTGGGCAGGGCTTTCCATATCTGGACCTGAGGGAGCTTCTCTCAGACTTGTTCCACATTCTAGGCCCCTAGCAGCTGCTTTGCTTGCATGGGCCATCAGGGATGCAGGGGAGGAAGAAGTTGAAGGACTTACCTTTGGTGGGTGAGGGCGAGCACCCGGGGGCAGGGCCCCTACACATAAGCCTTCACTGGCTCTCCAGCTGAATGCTCTCCTTGTCCTGCCCCTTCAGGTGAGCTGCAAGGTCTTACAGTTCTTCCACCAATATATGATGGGCTGCAATTACTTCTGGATGCTGTGTGAGGGGATCTACCTACATACTCTCATCGTGGTGGCTGTGTTTGCTGAGGAGCACAGGCTCCACTGGTACTACCTTCTGGGCTGGGGTATGTATGGCCACCTCCCCTGGGGCTCCTGACAGAGCAGCCTCCTGAGGACTGGGCACAGGGGAGGGGGCAATGCTTCCAAGAAGGACCTACACTCGAAGCATCAGAGAGAAAATGTGCCCTCTCTTAAACAGGTTGTAGGAGACCATAGCCAAATTCCACCGTGAAAAATCCTTCTTACCTAACATCCTCAGCTAATGAGAAGCAGCATGGGACTGGGAAGGAACTCTGGATTTGGAGGCCAAGTGCCTGGGTTCCGATCCCAGCTCTGCCTTCATCTCTACAACCTGTCAAACAAGGCACCATAGAAAGCAAACGATCCCTGAGGTACTTTCCATCTCAGCGGAAGGCACCCACCTTTCAGGATCCCTCCAGATGCTCCTGCCCTCCCCTCAGAATTACCTCATTTTTAATTCTGGAAGGAGAGGGAAAGAGAATGTCAGACAGACAGAGAGAAACAGGGAAGAAAAAGAGAGGACAGAAATGGAGATGTGGAAAGAGAAGAAAGGGGGTGGAGGAAGAGGAGGACAAATGGGCAGAGCGCTGGCCCTGAAGCCAGGAAGTCCTGGGCCCATGTCTTGCTTCTGACACATCCTAACTATGTGACCCTGAACAAGTCACTTAAACCTCTTGGTGCCCAGGAAGCTCACCAAGACCATACGTTTCAGAGAAGGCACCAACCCATCCTAATAGGTGTCTCTGTATCTGGGAGATCCTAAAGCAATGAAGCCAAAGGTCCAGTCCCATACATATATAATAACTTAGTCCCATTTTACAGATGAGGAAATTGGAGTCACTGAGCTTAGGTGACTTGCCCAGGGTCACACAGCCAGGAAGGGTCTGTGGCCAAATTCAAACTAAAGTCCTCCCGACTGAAAGCCCAGTGTTTGACCCACCACTCCACACTGCCATGTGGCCTCCTCTACTAGCACAGAAGCTCTCTGAGGGCAGAAAGTGTTTTCCCATTTCTCTTATTCCAGTGCCTAGCCCTTGCCTCATATGGAATGGGTATTTAATAAGTGCTTGTGGACTGACTGGTTAAGTCTGTCCTAGAAGCTGAGGTTCCTAACGGCTGCTTTCCATGGCTTTACGTTCTACTGGTGAGGAGAGGGGAGATCGGAGAGGGGAGATAGGAGAGGGGAGATCGGAGAGGGGAGATAGGAGAGGGGAGATCGGAGAGGGGAGATAGGAGAGGGAACTCTCACACCTCACGTCCATGGATGGTGAGGACCCACTCGACGTGCTCGTGGATGGCCAGGGCCCACAGTGTAGAAAGCGTCCTCGAATCCCTAAGTGTGCTAAAGGGCCTTCTTCCAGGCAAGGGAACAGCAAACAGCTGCTGCTCCCTTGGGGAGCTCTTCTTTTCCAGGCTTCCCGCTGATACCAGCCTGCATTCACGCTGTCTCCAGAATCAAGTTCTTCAATGACAAGTAAGAGTCCCATTGACCTTGACCCTTGCTCACCATGGCCTCCTCCCACCCCAGACACCAGGACTGACTTTGTGCTTCCTTGGCAGCTGCTGGATGAGTGTGGACACACACCTGCTGTACATCGTCCACGCGCCCATCATGGCAGCGCTGCTGGTGAGTCATTAGTGGGGCTAATTAGTATAATACGAAGAGTCCCTTCCAGTTGGCAGATGATTCCTGGTTGGTGGAACCAGCCCCAGACTCCCCTTCCCCAGGTATGTCCCCTCAGAGCATCTAGACTTGACCTTGACCATGAGGCAGGGCAGGCCTGGGCAGACCCCAACAGCACACAAGGACCTCAGTAGAGAACTGGTGGTGAACCCCAGCTCTGAGGAGTGGGTTTGGCAGAGATGACTCATGATCTGGGAAAGTGTGAGCCCCAGGGGCCCAGGCCTGTTGTTCAGCCTGGAGAAGGGGAGACACCAGAGATTCCCTGGAGGGAACTAAGCCTGGGCCAGATGCTTCAAACCAGATAACATTCCTAAAGTGCCTGGCACATAGTGGGGCTATGGAGATGCTCATTCCTTCCCCTTTCCCCTTGATGTGCCTCTCTGGGGCTGGGGTCACGGAGTCCAGAGCGCTCCCAGCTCCAGCCTGGCCCACAGCCCCAGGACAGGAGACCAGCTCCTGGGGACCCCCTGCAGCAAGGGGGAGACAGGGCAGGTGAGCACCCCAGCCACACCTTCAGGCAGGCTCAGCTGTCCTGGACCCAGCCCACAGCCCCAGTGCTCAAGGCCCTCTGTCACTGCACAGTTCCCTGGGCAGGCCCCTCCTGAGCAGCCCCAGCCTTTGTGCATGAGGGTTTTGTTGTTCCCCTTGTACAGATGAAGAAACTGAAGCTAACAGGAGGGGAAGGGACTTGCCCAAGGTCATACAGCCAGTCAAGGTTTTTTGTGTATTTGGGGTGGGGGAGGGGAGGTCAGAAGCAGTGACTAGAGCACCAGGCTTGAAGTCAGGAAGATCTGAGTTCAAATCCAGCCTCAGACACTTTCTAGTTGGGTGACCCTGTTTTGATTCCATGAAATGGGTATAATAATAGCCCCTCCCTCCCAAGGCTGTTAGGAGGACCCAATGAGATAAGATTCACTTGTGCCATTGTTATCATTAGTTACCATTTTGTTACTGAGGCCAGATCTGAACTCAGGTCCTCCTGCTTCCAGTCTGGTAGAGGCTGTCATGGGAGGAGACACCAAGGCTCTCAGGGGGTCTGACACCCCCACACCCTGCAGGCCAGCCCCCCACCTCCCAAGGGAGGGGAGGCTCCCCTGCAGGGCCCTCTGTGCCAGGACCAGCACACCGAACCTGGGGCGTGGTCCCTCAGGCTCCCTCTAGGGGAGCATCCCACCAGAGATGGACAGCTCCCTCGGGCTCCCACTTCTGCCTTTTCTGTCCTGATCTCTCTGCCTTTCAGACATCTTGAGCTGGGTGGCCTATGAACATCTTACACTCGATCTGTCCCAAATGGAACTTATCTTTCCCCCTAAACCCTCCCTGCTCCACACTCAGTAAACCCCCAGCTCCCTATCACCTCCAGAATTCAATGTGTGGCCTTCAAAGCCCTCCTAACCCAGCCCCCCTCCTCCCTTTCCAGTCCTCTCCACCACATACTGTTTGACCCAACAGTACTGGCCTCAAGGCTGGTCCACCACCAAGTCCCTCCATGTCTGGGCTGTGGGCCTTGTCTCTGGCAACACCCCACCCCAGTCCTGGACCTCTGTCGGTTCTGGCCACTGACCCCTCCAGGCTCTGGGCAGTCAAGGTGGGGGGGGGGGGGAGAACCGCAGGAGGGAGGGAGGGGCCTTACTGGGCCCATGGGTTCCAGCTGACCCCAGGCCCGCCCACATCTTCCAGGTGAATTTCTTCTTTCTCCTCAACATCGTGCGAGTGCTGGTGACCAAGCTCCGAGACACCCACCGTGCCGAGTCCAACATGTACCTGAAGGCCGTGCGAGCCGCGCTCATCCTCGTGCCCCTGCTGGGCATCCAGTTTGTCGTGATCCCCTGGCGGCCCGAGAGCAAGCTGGCTGGAGAAGTCTATGATTACATCATGCATGTCCTCATGCACTACCAGGTAGAGACACGCCCCCAGCCGGAGGCTCCAGAAACCTCTGCTGCTCCTTGGGGCTTCCCTCGAGACTGGGAGCCCTCCCCAGCCCTCCTGGTGTGCCACAGGGATGGCAGCGAGAGCACGTAGCCTGCCAGCATCAGCCACTCCAGGCCACAGCGTTTCATTAGTCGGCAAAGACTCTATTAAATTGGGGGGGGGGGGTGTTAATTGGTTGTTTCCAAATTGATGAAAAGAGATGAATGCAAGGCTTCCGAGATGCCTCCTGGGAGGGCTCCATAATTACTTTGCAGATTCCCAGAGAAGCTTGGGCATGTCCTGCCTTCATCCGGACTGGGCCATTTACATCAGCCCTCGGGGAGGACATATAGACAGGTGCTCAGCCTATAACAAGTTCCAACATTCAAGAGATGATAGAGCTTGAGTGGTTATAAGAAAAAGCTCTAGACTTAGAACAGATGCCCAATGCTTAAAAGCCACAGCAAGAAATATTAGTGAGGAGGAAGAGGGGGAGGAGGAGGAGGAGAAGGGGAAGGGGAGAGGAGGGGGAGGAGGAAGAGGAGGAGGAGGAAGGGAAGGGGGAGGAAGAGAAGGAGGAGGAAGAGTGAGGAGGAGGGCAGGAGGAGAAGGAAAAGGAGGAGGAGGGAGAGGAGAAAGAGGGGGAGGAGGAAGAGGAGGAGGGCAGGAGGAGAAGGAAAAGGAGAAAGAGGGAGAGGAGAAAGAGGGGGAGGAGGAAGAGGAGGAGGAGGAAGGGAAGGGGGAGGAAGAGAAGGAGGAGGAAGAGTGAGGAGGAGGGCAGGAGGAGAAGGAAAAGGAGGAGGAGGGAGAGGAGAAAGAGGGGGAGGAGGAAGAGGAGGAGGGCAGGAGGAGAAGGAAAAGGAGGAGGAGGGAGAGGAGAAAGAGGAGGAGGCTGGCTGTGCATTTACAGGCACTTCAAGGCCTGCCAAGCACTGATTTACTTATCATACTCCATCCTCCATCCAAGCTGTTGTGACTGTGGGCAAGTTACCAAATCTTTCCCAGCTGCAGTAATTCAGCTTTGAACCCGAAGCCCTGAGCCATCTTTCCCAAATCACCAAATCTGAGAGGTGGCCTGAGTTTGGGAGGCTGTCTGGTGCCAGCCAGGCTGAGCAAGAATACACACACACACAGACACACAAACACACTCTCCTCCCCCCTTTCTCTCTCTCTCTCTCTCTCTCTCTCTCTCTCTCTCTCTCTCTCACACATACACACACACACACACACACACACACACACACACACACACACACAATATGCCCAACAGATGGTTATCCAAAGGTTATCCAACCTTTGCTTGAAGCCTTCCCTGAAAAGAAACCCATGGCCTCCCACAGTTTTGCTGAAAGGTTGTTCTGTTTTGGGTTTTTTCTGGCCTTGAGCCCCAGTTCACCTTTGCAGTTTCCAGCATTGCTCTCAGGCTGTTCCTTTGCAGTGGAACAGAACTAGGCTAATTCCCCTTCCTCTCCTCTCCCTGAGCCTCTTCTCCAGGCTGACCAAGCCCAACTCTTTGGCCATCTTGGCCTTCCAGGGGATCTCCAGGTCATAAATGTCCCATTTAATAAAAATCCAGATACTGTTGGAATTGGAAGGCACACTAGATGGAGGGTCTCTCTTATATTGCAGTTGAGGAAACTGAGGCCATGAGAGATCAAAAACCTTACTCAAGGCCACAAAGCTGGTTAATGCCAGGGCCAGGCCCCTCATCCCTCTGAGTCCTGTTACTTAAAAATATACAATGGCCCAGCAATCACTGACACCCCATTTCCTGCATTTCTTCTTTCCTCTTGTTTTTGTGTGTAGGGTTTGCTTGTGGCAACTATTTTCTGTTTCTTCAATGGAGAGGTGAGCATTACCTGTCGATCCACTGGCTCTTGGCCTGAGGTCTTAACATTCAATTCAATTCAGCAAACAGTGATGAAGAATTTCCTCTGTGCCCGGCACTGTGCTAGGTATGGGATACAGAGCCAAAGAGGAGATGGTGCCTGCCCTCTACCAGGGAACAGGATATGGAAGCAGATAGTAAAGCTCTGGTAATTCAAGGAGAGAATGGGCTTGGAAGGGACAGGGAGGAGGAGACAGTGAATCAGGGAAGGCTGGGTGAAAGGAAAGAGGTCTGATCTAAACCTTGAAAGAAGAAAAGGATTCTGCAAGGCCCACGAAAGGAGAGAGTGCGCTTGAGGCATAGGGGAGCAGCCATGTGCACAAAGCAGTTTATTCCGTCTGGAACAGAAGGTATGAGTAGGCAAAAATAGGAAGACTTGGGGGGGAGGGAGCCTTCAAAGCCAAATAGAGGCTGCTGTACTTGATCCTGGGAGCGATATGGAGCCACTCGAGCTCCTAGAGCTGGGGAGTGACTTACCAGTGACAAACCTGTGCCTTGGGACTATGCCGAGGGCATCCTCCTGAGCGGGAATCAGGACTGTAAGCAGCAGACTGAGCCGCCAGCCCGGGGGTGGGAACCTTCGGCCTCGAGGTCACGTGGGGCCCTCTAGGTCTTCGAGTACGGCCCTTTGACGTTTAGATTCAATAAAGGGCCCACATAAGGACCCAGAGGAACACAAGCGGCCTCGAGGCTGCAGGTTCCCCAGCCCTGCTCCAGCAGATCAGCCCAGCACAAGGCAGGGGCAGGGGACCAACAGTCACCTGGCCAACAGCCCCGCCTCCTCCTGCCTCCCACTGCCTCCAGCTAGGGGGGAGGAGGAGCGGGAGGGATCCTGCAGACAGTTTCCCTGGATTTCAGCAAAGCCTTTGGCAAACAGCTGACTGACAGAGAGAGTGCAGAGCCTGGAGTCAGGAGGACCCGAGTCCAAACAAGGCTTCAGACTGGGCTGATGGGCACTGAGGAGCCACAGCCTAACAGAGGCTTTGCGGAGGGTGGGGGAAGGAGCTTCGACATCCACCCTCTATCCAAGCCACGTGCGGGGGCTCCTGCACAGAGACCCGTAACTGGGGGCTGCAGCACAGCGTGAGAGGAATCCCTGATCACTGCATCCGCAGGAGGCTCAGGGCAGGAAGGAAGGGAGGGAGGGAGGGAGGGAGGAAGGAAGGGAGGGAGAAAGGGAGGGAGAGAGGGAGGGAGGGAGGGAGGGAGGGAGGGAGGAAGGAAGGAAGGGAGGGAGGGAGGGAGGGAGGAAGGGAGGGAGGGAGAAAGGGAGGGAGGAAGGAAGGAAGGGAGGAAGGAAGGGAGGGAGGGAGGAATAGAGGGAGGAAGGGAGGGAGGGAGGGAGGGAGGAAGGGAGGGAGGGAGGGAGGGAGGGAGGAAGGGAGGGAGGGAGGAAGGGAGGGAGGAAGGAAGGAAGGAAGGAAGGGAGGGAGGGAGGGAGGAAGGAAGGGAGGGAGGGAGGAATGGAGGGAGGAAGGGAGGGAGGGAGGGAGATGCCCCGGAGCTGAGGCGCTGAGGGTAGGGACTCCTGACGAGGTTGCGCACGGACCTCCCCAGCAAGCGCCCTGGCCTGAGGAGCCTGCCCACACTTCGCCTCCACTTCTCCCCCTCTTCCGGGCCTCTCCTAACATCCCCAAACTCCCAGGCTCTCAAGCTTCCAACTAAGCCTGGGCCCGGAGCCAGGAAGACTGTTTGCCTCAGTTTCCTCAACCATAAAATGGGAATAGTAACCCTACGTCCCAGGGTCATTGGGAGGACCTAATGAGATCCTGTCTGTGAAGCACTTCGAACAGTGCCTGGCACACCAAGTTGCCACGATTCACTCTCCACACCACCTCTGGCCTCTCTCTACCTGCCTTTTTTCCCATAATGCTCCTCATTGATTCTTAGTTGCACTAATACAAGAGATCTTTAATGAAGCTGACTGAGGTCTCAGTAACTTCAGGGAAAATACATGAAGATCAAGTGGAAGGCCTGGGAATGTCAGAGGATGGGCTCAGGTTATGGCTCAACAAATGTCAGGGAATAAGTCACCTGAGAAGGCAGTGAGCTTCTGATCCCTGGGGATATACAAGTGGAGGTTAGAGAGGTTAGATGACTGCCCTTCAGGGACTGCTGTTCGAGGATGGATCAGATTAAAAGACCTTTAAAGCCCCTTCTATCGTGGAGGTCCTGTTTTGTTTTAAGACTCAAGAGACACTGAGTTCTCTTCAGGCCTGTTGAGCCTTGTTACCTGTGCTATGCCAGGAGAGGCCGACATGGACTGTCATTGTGACCTTGGGTAGTCTTGGTGCTTCTCAAGGTGCCTGTCTGCATCAGTAGAAGGCTTTCCTCATAAACCAGTGAAATCATAGGCATGGAGCTAAACCTCCCAAATGTGCCAGGCCCCATCTTTGGTGCTGGGTACACCCCCAGTACTACCCTCAAAGGGTGAAGGGTGGGACCTGGCATGTACACCTACACAAAGGAATGGTAGGGAGGAGGGCAGGGCAGGCAGCAGCATCTTTGGAGTCCACCTGAGGAGCCAAGGAGGAAGAGAAGGCTCATCTGGGGGCCAGACTCCATCCCTGGAAGGACAGAAAGGCTTCCGTGCTGGTGGCTAGAGTCCCCACTAGGCCCCATGCAAGAGACTCAGCAAGAGAACAGGGAGCAGTCACTAGCCTGGTCTTCGGTGATGGGCAGTAAGGCTGTGCAGGGCCTTGAATGCCAGGCTAGCTCAGGATTGCACTAGTGTTTATTCTTTTCCACTGTCTTCTCACTCTCTGAAGAGCTACTTTGGAGATGCTGAAGCTCATCATCCTGAAGAAAATGCAGAATAATTGTTTAACCAAAAGGACTTCTCCAAAGGTCCTTGAGGTCTGGCATGGAATGAGGGAGGCTTAGGGAGAGTCTGAGGGTAAGGCAGGTTCCTGGGTCCAGGAAGAATATCATAAAAGTCAGGTGGGCCATTGCTGCTGCTGCTGCTGCTGTCACTAGCTTCTCTGCAGCACTGGGTGTATTGTATATATTAATAATATCTAATGTGCAGGTGTCACATGACCATCTGTGACTCCCTGGTCCCCAGGTACACTGGATCCTAGAGGCGGGTCAGCCAAAGCAAAATCACTGGTGGGGGTGAGGAGCATACAACTCCCCGAGGTGCATACTTAGCAGTTCCCATAAGGGAATGCACTTCCTCCCTTGAACTTGTGCCTTGAGACTTGCTTCCTGGTATTAACTGTAAGATTCAGGGAATCCAGAGCCACTCCATTCATCCCCTTGAGGCTAAAGGTGAGGCAGCAGCAAACCACCAGTCTCTGGGCCTGAAGACTGGGGGACACATGAGCCACACATTGGCTCCCTGGAGAAGTGGCCCAGCCCTGAGAGTTCAGAGCATCCTTTTCTTTCACTTCTATCTCCCCAGGGAAAGGCTTTACAAGGTGAAGAGGGGGCTCAGAGATGCTCCTGAATGACACTGACCCCAACCCTTCTCCTTTTCCAGGTCCAAGGAGCGCTGAAGAGACAGTGGGCACAGTGTAAGACTCAGTGGGGCCAGCGTCGAAGGGACCGCTGCTCCACCCGTTCCACCTCCTACACAGCCACCTCACTCACTGAGGTCCCTGTTTACCTTTACTCTCCTGACTCCCACAATGCACAGCTCAATGGGAAGTTGGCCATGGAGGACTCTGAGATCACCACCCTGAAGTCTGGAGAGACATCCACTTGATTGGCTACAAAGGAGGCCTGGCTCATCATTTTACTGTCTTCTTTTGCCTCGTTTCTTCTCTCCTCCTCTTCCTGGCAGATTCTGAAGATTCCCTCTCCTGGGAACAAGTTCAGTGGCTATGTGAAGACTATTTCAATTGACTTGCAGATGCACCTGCCCAGAATGAGTGTCTGGGGAGCATGTTTGAATCCACAGCGCTATGTCAGGAAACAGGCCTGAGAATGGGAAACACACAGCAATGTTTCTGACTGCTCCCAACATTAATCCAGGACCTAGAAACAATCCTGTCAGAGCCACAGGAACAAAGGCCACAGAGAGTGCAGAAAAGGAGACAGGATGCACACTCACTTTCTATCTTGAGCCACACCCTGAAGTTGGTCACCCCTGAAAAATGGGTCTCTGTTCTCATGACTCATCAGCTTAAGGCTTCAGGCCACAAATTCTTTCTGGGAGCACAATGCTAGCTTCACAGCTAAGCAGATCTAGTCTTCTGGGCTGTGTTGGTGCCTGTGGGGTGACATCCTAACAGTATGCCATCTAATGCTAAGCAACATCTCCTGGGATGATTCATTGAAACGTGACCTGCATGTGGGAGTTAGGAACCAAAGACATTCCAGGCAAGTAAATACCAGGTTGGAGCAAATGGGCAGGACTTGGCTCAAGCTGTTGAATATTTTTAACCCCTTTCTAAAATACCTCCCGAGGTGCCACCTTCCAGGAAAAGTTGGGCTTCCATGGTCCATGCTACCTTATGGACAGCTCCCCAGGTGTGGTGGCACACTGTGTCCAGAGTCACAGCTTTCCATAAATGGAGGGGCCTCCAAACTCCATACTTGCTTTGTGGATAACTTCCAAGGTACAGTGAGGAACTGTGTCCAGAGCTGCTACCTTCTAAAATGAATGTATATTCCTCTAGACTCATTGCTCTCCATCCCTGCCTTGTGGCCAGCTCCCCAAGTTCAGTGGAGGGCTGTGACCAGGTGGTACCCTTCATCAGTGGAAGGTATTAATTCCCCTCTCTCCTTAACACCAGTTGGTTTTTCCAAGTCTCTGAAACACCAAGGTTTGGAAGAACCATTTTAAATGGTCTCCATCTAACAGAAGAGCCTCTGTCAGACTTCCCTATGCTTGACAGACCAGAGGCTCAAGGGTTATCTCCATGGGCTTTGGCTATGCTTAAGGCAAGTTTCTGAGAGAAGGCTTCTCAAGAAAATTCAGCACTGGACAGCTCCTGTTGGGCCTAACAGCAGCCGGCCAGAAATCTTACTATTTCAGATTCACACAGAGGGAGTAGCTGCACCCCCTCACTAAGTTCAAAATATGCTGGTTGATGCTTAGAGGAAACTGAGTTTGCCCAGTATTCACATATTTCAGGGTTAAAACTCACTGGGTCCCTCCGATCCTTAGCTAACCAACATGAGCTGGGGCAAGACCAGCGGTGTCCTGAAGGAACAGGGGCATCACTAGGAATCAGTGGGGCCCACATGGCCACTAGTGATCTGATCACTGTTCAGTGGGCACGCTGAGGGGGGGCTGCATGGAACCCCACTTGCTGCTTCATTTAGCCCATCTTTTAGGACAATTAGTCAAGTTGAGACTGAGCTGCAATATTCAGACCCCCCTGCCTGGGTCCAGTACAGGATCTTCTCAGGCCCCAGGGCTTTGTGTGGCATCACCCTCCCCCTTTGTTAGTAACTTGGGAGATGGGGGCCCAAGCCTGCTTCAATGGATGCTGATGCTATGGCACGTACCTGAACACTCTGGATCCTCCTGGTGCTTTTAGGAGAACTGAGAAGCTGACCCCTGTGGCCACCTGGAAAAACAGGACACCTGAGAAAGGTGGCCAGTGCAACAGGGCCAGCAAGTGCCCTGTGCACTGTTTACAAATCCTGCTCCCTGCCTAGCGATGTACAATCCAAGCCTCCGTATCCACCCTCACTCCCTTGTCTCTTTCTCTCACTCCTTCCATTGGCCAGTTTCCCCAATGGGAGTTTGTCCTGTGTGGGGCGAAGAGTGGATGCATGTGATTCCTTAAGCACTATATCCGCCAACTCCAATGACTGTATTTGTTTGTGATCATGCCTGAGCTTTGGTTGTTCCTGTGGTCAAGTCTAATGCCTGGGCTGTATGTATGTTACATACAGCAATCATAACAAACAACCTTCTGGCCTGTGCTTTGTTTGTGATAACTGATGGGTCCTCAGGACACTGAGCCAGGGGTCTTGTCCTCTCTGGGAAAGAAAGCCCTGCCAGGTCACTGAGACAGCTATGTTGATTTATCACATAATCCTTGGGGGTGGGGGGAGAAAGGGGCTAAGAATGGGCATAAAGTGGGTGGTGAGTTAGGGTTGCTCAGGTTTGGGGTGAGAGCTGCTTTTGATGTAGAGACCTGTGCTGCCAGGAGATTCCCACCCAAAAGGCTTCAAATGGGATTAATGGGACCAAAATGGGAACCAAGGTAGATTGTCACTCAGGGCCACAGGGACTGACTGATAAGAGCTGCTGCTTCATTGGACCCAAAGGCTAGAAGAGGCATGTGGACCCTCCTGTCACATTTCCCACCTCCCATACTCCTATGTGCATGCAGGCACATGTGTGTGTGTGCGCACACACATACACACACATACAAGACTATAATAGTGCTCCCTTCCCTCAAAACACTTACTGATTGTGCAACCTTGGGCAAACCATATCTCTGAAGCTCCCTTCACTCATCTGCTAAAGCCTGGAGTGGAGGGAGGATTCTGGGTGAAAGGTGGAATGGCCTCGGAGTCTGCAGCATCACTAATTCATGAGGGGATGGGGAAGGAGGCAGATCATGGAAGGCAAGCAGGTCCCACAAAAGACAGAAGATAGGCCCCAGGGTCGAAGAAGTTAGAACTGGGAAGGACCCCAGTGGCCAGTCGGTTCAACTATACCTTAAGTGAAGGCCCAGTGAATATCGAAGGTATCCAGTCTCTGCTTGAAGACCTCCAAGGACAGGGAGCTCACTCCCCTTTTGAACAGCTCTAGTCTTTAGGGAGTATCTATCTCCCGACTAATCAAGCTCGTTTGCCGCTTGGCAGGTTCTACCCTTTGCTCTTGAGCAGGGCCAATCACTCGTCCATAGGACAGCCCTTGGTTACTGGACCACCCCCTTTCTTCTGAACTTTTAAAGCATCTCCAGCCCCTTCCATAGATCCTAATGGGCCATGGACCCTTGAGGCCCTTTCCTAGGATGCCTGCCATTTTCTAGACGCTGTCCAGCTTATCGATAGTCTCCACTAATAGCTCCTCAAAATGAACATGGCTCTCCTCCAGAGGAGGTCTGAAGAGGGCAGAGGACACAGACAGGGCCATCACCTTTTTGACCAAAGACTCTGTGTGCCTCTCAGAGCAGCCTAGGTGGCATCCCCCATCACCTGCCACCACATCCATCACACTGATGACTTATAGTGAACTTGCAATCTCTTCCCAGAGTGAGCTCCCCTGGCATGTCCCCATCTTACCTCCTGTACCAGGGCTGGCTTGCCAGGCCTGACCCCTGCCCCCTCTTCACTCTGCTCCCCAGGTCTCAGCACTACAAAGAATCCCTGTTCACAACCCCACCCTACCTTTTGTGCTTGGCTGCTTGGCTCCCAGATCAGATCCTGCCCACCATGCCACATCCCCTCCCCCTGCCTCAGCCTCTAATTTAAAAAAATGGGCAGAGGACAGCACCATAGCAAGAATGAAGGGGAGAAGCCTCAGGAAGGAGCCAGGCTACCTGGTCTATGTCCCTGACTCATCTAGCCTCTCTGGGCCTCAATCTCCTCACCCCTAAAAAGGGTGTGATGCCCCTGCCTTTCTTAATGTTTGTAGTTGTGGGAAAGATGAGAGAAGCACAGGGAGCAGCAGGCAAGTCATGGGCATGATACTGTAGAGCTAGCCAGCTCAGGAAAGGACATTTGGGGCACAGGCCACTGACTCTTTTGGCACTTGCCAGGATTCATCCCCCCTTCCATTCACCTGAGAGGCTCCTTTGGATTTGATGAAGCCAACAACAATCATTTGGAGACCAGGGCTAGGGTTCAAGAAACTAGGGTGAGGAGCTCATTGCTGCCTTTGGTTCTCTCTCCTGCCACAGTTGGGGACCCCATCTGGACCATCAAGCCCTTTTAGAAGAACCTTGGGTGAAACATGGAGATGTGACTAAGCCTGTGATGGGCACTGGAGTAGGCAGGTGGAAAACATCTCAGTTAATTAACTCTGTCTGGTTACCTGAGGGGGCAGCCATTCATGCCAGGGGGGCAGCCTTGGCTTCCAGCCTTCCTCTGCAGGGAGCATGGGGCAAGATGTGAGACTCTTCAGGTTATTTTCAAGAGTCAGCTCCCATCACTCCCAGAACCACGCCAGGAGACCCAGGTGGGCAGGAGCAGTGTCTACACACACAAACCAAAGCCTTAGCATGATCTCAGGCCCTAAGGTCAACAGCCCACACTCTTCCCCTCACTACTGAGAGCCACAGAAGCCCTGGGAGCAGCTGACCCCAGCCTGGGGGGGGGGGGTCAGGATCCTCTGACCCCTAATGCCTGGTCAGTAGCTCTTGGGCTTGACCAGGTGTGGCTCTTTTCGTCCAAGGGGGATTGATCACCTGTTGCTGCTTAGGTGCCCTTGGGCTCCCGAGTTGGTGAAGATGGTCAGCAGTCAGGGCCACCTGGAAGCAAGTCAATGTTTGGGACCTTCCCCCTCTTAGTGACTTTGAACCCTGAGACCTTGGTACTTCTGGGGGACAAATACTGGATGGAGACCCCAAGATAATGTGAAGGCCTTGGGGTTGGCAAAGGAAACCATAGGGCCATTCTGGGAGGGGCTCCCCCTCATTGGAGCATCCCCCCATGGATCACCGAATAAACACCGGATGCCTTCCTGAAATTTAAACCCAACTCAAGGGCTGCCTCCTATAGGAAGCACTCTTGATCCCTTTCTCCCCCTCAAAACTTCCCCAAGGCTTTCTGAGGTTAGAGGAGATACTGCTCTAATGTCCAGACCACCTGATGCTGAGGATGAGAACTACATTCTGTTGAATAAAATGGTCATATGTTGGGAAAGGGTTAAAATTGGGACCGTATAGTCACCGATCTAAATGAGATGCTTCCAAGGCCCCCAGCCCCAAGTCACTCTCCCACAGGTCTAGGAGTGACTCCCTAGCAGAGTCACTGTCTTCTTCCTGACCTGCAGATGTCTCCTAATAACAAACAGCCATTGGTGCCCCACTCCCTGCCCACACCAAAGACACAGGACAAGTGAGTTTGGGGGGAGGAGGGTAGAGCACCTATCCATGCCCCTGGTTATCAGGTACAAGGAAGTATGCCCAAAATCTCAGAGGTAGAACTGTGGTGGGGGAATGCAGTCAGAGGGGAGTCCTGAGCCCTGTCTGGAGGGCAGCATCAGAGGAAGGGGAAGAAGGGTCATTGAACACCTGAGGATAAAACCAAACAGGAGACTGAGGGCAATGTGGGCATAGCCTCCAGAGAAGGGCCAGGGAGTCCACAGCAGGACAGGGGGGAACTCACTCAAGAAGGGTCAAAGGGAAGAGGTCAGAGCAGTCGGGGCCAGGCTGGGGGCTCCCTGCTAACGACAACAGAGAGTTCCGGGGTCTTGAAGCCAAGTCACAGCAGATCCTCCCATGGCTCCTCAGAGCAGGGCATAGCTCCTGTATCAGGTCAGCCATGTGGGCACAATGCCACAAGGAGCCATCCGTCTGATGCCACGAGATACAGCAAATAGCCTCGCAGAGCGAAGACGGGGTGCCGAGATGGGAGCAGGCTTGGGAGGTGAACAGTCAGGAAGACCTCACTGAGCTTCCGCAGAGGACCCAATTATCTACAGTCTCAAGGGAAATAAAAAAATGAGACTGCCCTCCCAGAATCCCATGGATGTGAAAACAGCTATCATTAAAACGGCTAGGTCAGTGGAGCCAACAAAGGAAGTACGAAGTGGAAGGCATCCCACTCCACAGCCGAGTCTGAAGAGGGAGAGAAGGGAAAGAGCGTCTGTGCACCTACTGTGTGCTCCACACTGCCCAGCGTCCTGTAAATCGGATCTTGTTGGGTTTCACAAGCCAGGTAAACCTAAGAACTTGACGTAGCCCACTGTGTGAAAGGCGGAAGCAAGGCTTCGAGCTTCCGAGCACATGGATTTATTAATCGGCGAGTGCCAACTACCCAACAAATCGGGACCATGCCTCCTCAGCTTGGCACTGGACCCCAAATACAGAGGGGGACAGATTTTTACACATGAAAAACAATCAAATTCATTAAAAGAAAACAATTAGCCAGGATACAAGATGAGGTCATCTGGTCTCTAATTGGAGGAAAGATTAGGGGAGTTGGGAGGGGAGTTGGGAAGGGAGAGTGAGGAGGTACAATGCCCTGAAATCAGAAAAAGAGGCGCTCCCTCCCCCAAGTACAATCGATGGAACAAGGAAATGGTAACTGACGACCAGTTTGGGGCCAGTTTTCAGATAAGAGATAGGGGTTCCTTGAGATGTATAACTGAAAACCTCCTCCCATCGCTCTTTGGATCTGACTGGGTTCTGGTCCGTATAACCTGCATCCTTGTCTTAGGGTCTGGAAGCAACAGGAAGAAGGGGTCCAGCCTCCCAGCCAGCA
This sequence comes from Gymnobelideus leadbeateri, assembly GCA_011680675.1. Lineage (NCBI taxonomy): Eukaryota > Metazoa > Chordata > Mammalia > Diprotodontia > Petauridae > Gymnobelideus > Gymnobelideus leadbeateri. The sequence continues at coordinate 163,215 of WOXC01007624.1, read as the reverse complement.
GGACCAGCCAAGTTCAAACAACACAGTGAGATTTTCTCACAATTCCCAGAATTAAACAGCTTTCTCACAAGGCTGACATTGGACCAGATCCATAATTGAATAGAAAGGGGCCTGAGCTGGTTCCACAATTGAGTCCCAAGATGAAGTCAACGCGGTGCTCTCCATTCCCACAATTAACCACTTACTGTCTGAATCCCCTCAATGCCCTCATGGGAAAGAGCTCCTCCTCTGATAATTGTGGGAAATACCAGAAAAGAATGTGGCAGGAAAAGCCCGTTTAGACAGGTCTCCTAAATGCCCAGGATCTAGACTCTAAGCTAAGAGGCTCAAGGGTCTTCCAGCCCCTCTGGAGAGCTGGAGAGCAGTCAGAGGGCTCCAGCAGAAGCTCCATCTGAGCCCAAGGCAGTCAGAGGGTCCCCTTCATGTCCAGGGCTATAGGAGACAGACCCTCTGGGGGCTTGGAAAGGTGGAGGAGAAGGGGGCGGTAACAACCCCAGGAACTGTCCGATGGTCTTGAGGACCTGGCAATTGGACCTGTCCCCTTGAGGGGCCTCATCCAGTCCTGCTGACCACAGCAGCCTTCACTATCTCCTCATGGCAGAGTTAAGGATGAAATACAGCAGGCAATCGATGTGAAAGGATGGCACAGGAGGGGACTTGGGGTTCTCTCTAGAGCAGAGGGGAGGGGAGGGACGAGCAGGCCCCCAGGCCTTCAGGATCAATGGCTTTGATGCTGCTCCTGGAGAATGGCCGTGTGTCCAAGCAGGTTTGCCCCTAGGGGCATCCCATCCCACGGGGATGCAGGGACTCCTGATTGATGTAGTCTTTTCCCCCTGTAATTGCCTCGTCCTCTCCATGCCTCCCCTGTGGACTTAAAATTGCCCCAACATTCTGGGGGCCACTCATGAGAATCTAAAGGTCACATCCTGCCTCCCCACAGAAAAGCTTTAGTCATCGAATGACCTGGGTCACCAGGCCAGGCCCCCAAGACAGCCTCCCACTCTAAAGGAATTTTCCAAAAAGCCCTTGGGAGTGAACTACAACTCCAGGTCTTTGCATTTCATCCAAAGGTCCAGTGCTCAAAGGTGACCAGGAGAACGGAAATTCCTGAGGACAAGAGCGATTCTGTTTGTGGCTCCAGCACCGCCCCCCCATACCCCTATAGTGCCTACGACAGCGTAGGCTTTCCATTAACATTATTGAGCTGAGCTGAGTGGGGATAACTATATTGGCATCTATCAAAGGGAGCAATACCTTTTCCCAAAATTCTTTATTCTGAATCTCTGGCCATCCTTCAGACCTTTTTAAAAATACATTTCTCTCAATACAATATCATCTGAACAAAACTCATAATCACATTTATTTCTGGATCATGAGTGAGCTGCACACCTTTCACACCCTTTTGGAATGGAAGGTCTCTGGATGGGGCTGTCTGATGATGGCGCAGGGGAGACCAAGGAAGGAGACTGAGCCCCTCTGGCCAGCCTGGAGCCAGGCAGCAGGACAGAACAGTGAGCTCTTGGGAGCTGGTCCCAAACTCAGCTTGCCTAGGCAGCTTCTTGGGCTTCAGGTCATCAGGGGCAGCTCAATGCACCGTGTCACACCAAAACTCTGCTCTCCTTCCTGAGGATTCCCGTCCTTTCCTGGGCCCACCTCCCCCAGCTGGCTTCTCAACCAGGCCCCGTCAGCCAGCCTCCCTCATTTACCTCCTCCTCATCTCATGTAATAGAATCTGAGTCCTGAGCACTGCCTGGCACTCACCTCTGCCCTCACCTAGTAATTGGATGCTTTGTGCTTAGCACATTGTCTCAGGGCTGTGTTCACCGCCTCTGCCTGAGAACTGACCTATCATTCTGGCCTGTGGCCTCCTCAGGCAGACACTGTTCCTCCCCACTCAACAGGCAGATTTCATTATTTTTCCCTGGACACATTAGCTTCTGGGCTGTGGGGAAGACCCCCATCTTGCCTGCCTCCTACATTCTCAGCCTCCAAAATTGCTTGAAGTCCCTCCTGGTTTGTAACAGGATCTGACAAAAGCTGGAGCCCTCTGCAGCAAACGCACCCCTATGTGTATCCAAGTGTATGTGTTTATACTCCCCTGGCCCCCAACAGCCCCAGAGCCCAGGTTTAGTGGCTATCACTGGCAGAAGCCCTTTCCTGATATAAAACCCAGGTCTGTCTGTGACCCCCACCTCAGCCCAATCCCTGTTCTTCAAATGTTCTGATTGCTGCTCTAACCCACAGCTCTCCCCTTCTCCATGTTGAACATGACACACAAATGGACCCAACGTGTGTGCAGGTCACAAGGTGCTGTCCCTACACATGTCTGGGCTGTCCACACCTCACAAACTCAGGCACAGCTTCTAGCCCAGGGGCTGTGCCCAGAGCTCAGGCCCACCTGCCCACACACAGGCTCTGAGGCCAGACAAATCTCTCAGTCTCCAAACCCCCAACATTCTCTAACGTGAAAGCTAAGCATGTTGCCTCATGTTCATGGGAAGAGACTGACTATTTCATTATCTCCCTGAAGTGAGAGGGCACCAGCAAGGAAATCTCTAAAAGAACACTGAGGGGCATTATCAGGAAACCTCCCAGTGACATCAAAAAGGGGCCACACACAGCAGGGTAGACGTTAGGGTTCACCAGCAAAAAAGGAGGAGAAAAATCCATCTCCTTCAGGACTCTGAGGAGGAAGGAGCAGGTCGCACACCCCATCCATGAACACTGACCACCCTGCCTGGACTCACCATACCTCTGTCCACCCCTTCCCTATCCCCAACTGAGAACCAACTTCCTCCCCAGCACCAGGGATCCCATCTCCTCCAGCCCCTTCCCCTGTGTGCCACCATTAACAAATGCCCCTCCCATCCCCTTCTGGATGGCACCATACCTCTGGCCAACACCCGGGTCTCAGTAGCAGCATCAGAAGCCCTCCTGCTCCCCACTGCCCCTTCTGAAGTTCACACGTTCCTTATTTTTCTCTGGCCTTTCCCTACTGAGTCACACACACCCCTCCCCTGCCAGGAAAATTGCCTTATTTTCTCAATGAATCCAGAGCCTACTTCACAGTACTAGTCACATGAAGGGGCTTTAGGATATGGCTGAACTTCCTTCTCCTCCGTCCCACCAGCCCACCCCCCCCCCCCGCCCCACTGGGTTCCTTTTCCACATTCAAGTGTGAAGAAGCTGTTTTCTCTGATTATGGCCCTTCAGCCCTGGATCCTAAACTTGTCCTTGCTCCCTCCCCAGGCCATCACCTCCCCACTGGCCATACTTGGCAGTTCAGCCTTTCCCCAACACTCGACAAACCTTAACCCTAAACTACTCCCCTCCCCATCTGCTGCCTCCTGTCCCATTCTAGTCCAGCTAAACAGAACCAGGGACAGTCATGAAGCCATGAACAATGAGGGGTCCCACATGATAGCAATGAACCAACAAATGAATGAAGCCACAGAGGAAGCACTTAGCCATTTGGTGAGCTGAAGACACAAAGAGAAAGCAAGCCCCGCCCTGATCTGGAGAGGCTCCCTCTAATGGGGGAGAGAGAACAAACAGGGAAGGTCTCAGTTGCAGGTCAGAGGGCAATGTGCCAGAGTCTGAGGAGCAGCACAAAGCAGAGGCTGATGTCTCTTCTCTCACACCATTTCCACTGATATAAGGCTAGCAGCTGCTAAAGCTGGGCCACTAGACAGGTCCTAGGACACAGGTGACCGGTGGTAGCCGTGGTACAGGCACAGGGCCAGGCCGCATCTCCAGCTCCCCAGAGGCAGATGCTAACAGAGAGGCCCCAATCCTGGCCAAGAACAAGACTTCTGTGTGGCCCCTTGATCCCCCCTCTTTGGGCTTCCCACACAGACTGCCTCCTCTATCATCTCCCCCACTTTATCTTTGGTCTCTCTCTGGCCTCCTCAGAAAACTCTCATCCCCCCACTTCATCCTCCACAAGCTATCTCACTGTCGTTCTCCTTTCTCAGCAAAATTACTTGAAAAAATCTTCTCCACAGTGCTGACAATTTCTCTTACTCTTTGAAACCCTCTGAAAGCTGGCTTCCGGACGCACCACTCCACTGAAATGGCTCTCTCCAAATTTACAAAGGACCCCTTCTTAACCTAATGGCCTCGGACGAGTGAGGCTCAAACTGATGTCTGGTAGATAGAGGGAGACCTGGGGTGGTGGTGTTGGCAGGAATGTAAAACACAACTTGCCAGCCTCCAGGGTCTTCTCTGCCCAGCACAGACTCTGGGATAAGCACAGGAAAAAATGGGGCGGGGAAGGGTCGACTGCCACAATGTTACTCAATTCCCCTGCAGTCAAACCCTTGTCCATAGGCACAATGACTTAGAAATTTGTCTGGCTCCAACTCCTGTAGCAGACTGAGAAATTCCCAAAGGCAGAGACGTCCATTCAAAAAGCAGAGTTAAAGAAGCCTCACAGGCTGCCTGAGTTAACTGGACCCTGGAGACAATCTCCGGTATTGACAAGCTCGACCTGACAAATCACTCCTCACATTAAGGGAAAGATGGTGAGACCCTGTGGATGATGGTAGGCGGAGATGCCCACCAGAGAGCAGAAGAATGCTAGTGGGGAGGGAGGAAGGGGAAGGGTGAGGGAAAGGGAGAGAGAAGAAAGGAGGGAGGGAGGGAGGGAGGGAGGGAGGGAGCTGTAAAGATTCAGCTCAGATGGAACACCCACCAGAGGAGTACAGTGGAAAGAAGAGAGGACTCGAGATCAGGGGAAAGGTATGGCCAGAATGTACGGACTGCTCTGTAGCATTAGTGCTGCGAGTTGCCCTGGACACATGAGCTCCCAGACACATGCCCTACCATGAGACCTTCCCCACAATGGTGCTGTGGTCATCTGAATGGGGTAGCATTTTTCTTATCACCTATTTCACTAAGACTTTTGTTAAAAGACTTTTGTCTTCTGCCAGGGCGGCTAGGTGGAGCAGTGAATAGAGCGCCGGCCCTGGAATCAGAGGGACCTGACTTGACACTTAATCCACACAAAACAAACAAAAAAAAAAAACCTAGCCGTGTAACCTTGGGCAAGTTACTTAACCCCAATTGCCCTAAAGGGGCAGCTAGGTGGTGCAGTGAGTAAGAGCGCCGGCCTCGGAGTTTGGATGACCCGAGATCAGATCCGGCCTCAGAAAATGAGCACCCACGCATAAATCAAATGAATAGCCGTGTAACCTTGAGCAAGTTACTTAACCCCAATTGCTTTAAAAAAAAAAATGTCTTCTGCCTTGTACAACTACGTTCTCAAGTTGTATGGCAAAAAAGCTACGCCAGTGGGGGCTCATGAGCTATATGTTCTTTCTGATACATGAACACACCCAGAGGCCCATATGTGAAGAGTGTTACAGGGACAGCCTCAAATTCATCATCAACTTCCCTGGAAAAGACTGTGGGGATTTGGCAGAGGAGAATATCACAGCTGGACTTCCTCTGGACCTCCCCTACCATGACCCCTCCAGTTCACAGTGTGGGAACCTCACTCCTCACACAGCCAGGACTGGAAAATACCTTATGATGGCCAGTCTGCAGAGAATGAGTCCTTTCCCTGTCTGAGCAGAGACCCTGGGCCAGGGTGCCAGTGATGGAGCAGGGTACTTGTAGGATATCCAGTCTCTAGACAATCAGCCCAAAAAATTCAGGCAGGTTTTCCTACCTTCATTTTTTCCTGCTCATGCAGGGTTCACAAACTCTCTTGGCCAGACTGCACAGAGAAAAACCATTTCAAGCTTAAGAAAGGAATGTGTGCCTAGTCCAAGAGAAGCTAATTTAGACCTAGAATAGAAATATAGATCAAATCCTGCTACCATAAAACTGTTGTCAACCTCTTGGTCATGGGACACTCACTTCAAGCAACAGACTGTGGAAGGCAGGCCAGCATTTATCATGACAGTCAATCAAAAAATCAGAACAGCCTGGGTCCTGTGTGTTCCCAGGGGAGTAGCTACCTTGATGTCCTTATCTGTAAAATGGGGATAAAGATGCCAAGGGTATCCTCCTCATCTAGCTGCTGGAAGGCTCTCCTGATATCCTGCCTGGAGCAAGCCTCAGCCATCTTCAAGGCTGTGTGAACATCAGCTATAAGCCCTCCTGCATCAGACCCTTCCAAACTTTTTCTCTCCAATCACAGAAGAGCTCAAGCCCTTCCCAGTTCTAATATGGACCACAGCTTCCTACCAGGATTTCCTGCTTCTGCCTCCCCTCTGCCCTCTCACCCCCTGTGTCTAACCAATCCTCTTCTTCCTAGAGCACATGGGTTCTAATCCCACCACTTCCCCAAACAAGAAAGGGAGGAAAGCGTAAGAAGACAGGGGAGGTAGAAAGGAGCTAGGCTATAAAGGGCTTTGAAGGCCAAATAGAAGATTTTGGATTGTCTCCTGGAGGCTGCAGGGAGCTGCTGAGTGGGGGGTTGGGTTTTACATAAGCAGCTTTAGGAGGATGGACTGGAGCAGGGAATGTGGAGGAAGACTGGAGGCAGGCAGACTACCCCCCAGCAGGGACTGCCATAGTCCAGGCATGAGGTGATGAGTCTACACCAGGGTCAGAGTGGAGTCAGAGGAGAGAACGGGAGAATTAGAGAGATGCCACAGAGGTGAAATCAACCAGAATTACTGGAGAGGTGAAATCTGTGAGATGCTCTAGAGGTGAAAATGACCAGAGGTGACACAGAGGTGAGATCTACAAGAGATGCTCTAAAGGAGAAATTGATCAGAGGTACTCTGCAGAGCTGAAATCTACAAAAGATGCTCTAGAGGAGAAACTGACCAGGGATGCCACAGAGGTGAAATCAGCACACTTTGGAACCATATTGGATCTGGCAGGGTAAGAGACAGTGAGGAATCCAGGATGACCCCTAGGTTAGGAGCCTGAGGGACTAGGAGGATGATATCCTTAAGAGTAATAGAGAAGGGAGCCAAGATGGCGGAGTAGAAACAGCTCATCCAAGCCACTCTGCCCCCAGATTTCCCCCAAACTATGTAAAAGAGGACTCTGAACAACTTCTGGAGCCCCAGCACCCACAGAACAACACAGAGAAGCTAACCTCCCTCTGAGGACAGCCCAGCAGCCCTGCAGGAAGGACCAGTGCAGTGGTCTGGGAGCCGGCAGCGCGCAATGCGCAGAGCACAGGAAGCGGAGCTGAGCGGAGCCCAGGTCTGAGTGAGCCGAGGTTTTAGCCCCAGGGCGGCAGGGCCAGCAGCCGGCTGGAGGAACCCCAGAACACCAGCAGCTGTGGCGACTCCAGAATTATCAACATAGACATGCCTAGGACAAAGTAAGAGGTTAGTGTCCTATGGACTTTGGGACCTGTATTTGGGGGAATGCATCAGCTCCCTCCCCTGGGGGCTAGAAGCCACTAAGGACACATGCCATTTTGTAGTTTTCAGAGGCAGCACCAGCTCCCGGCCTGCAATTAATTGTAGGGAGATCCAGCGATCAGTCTTGGGGGGGTAACCACTCTTGCTTTAACCTCCCTGGATCTGGATTGTGATCTAGGGTGGAAGTCGTGGGTGGGTTTACAGCTTGCCAGAAACGGAAGTTGCCCCCCACACGTTCGGGACGAAAATTCCTCTAGCTGGCCTTAAAGCCATAGTGTGGCAACAAGCCCAAAAGTCAAGCAATTAAGTGGCAACATGCCAAGGCAAAGGAAACAGAAAAATGCAACCCTAGACTCCTATTTTGGGGGCATAGAGCGGGAAAAGGACTGTGAGGTCAGAAGTCCTGCTCCAAAAGCCCCAGGGGAAAACATGAGCGGGTTGCAGGCCATAGAGGACCTTAAGAAGGACTTTAAAAATCAAATAAGAGAAGTGGAGGAAAAATTGGGAAGAGAAATGAGAAGGATGCAGGAAAAGTATGAAATGAGGGTCAACAGCCTGACTGAGGAAAACAACACCTTAAAAAATAGACTAACTCAAATGGCAAAGGAGGCCCAAAAGGGCAATGAGGAGAAGAATGCCTTAAAAAGTCGAATTTGCCAGATGGAAAAAGAATCTCAAAAGTTCACTGAGGAGATTCATTCCTTCAGAGTTAGACTGGAGCAAATGGAAGCTAATGACTTTATGAGAAATCAAGATGCTGTTAAGCAGATCCAAACAAAAGAAAGATTAGAAGGCAAAGTGAAATATCTCATGGGAAAAACCACTGACCTGGAAAATAGATCCAGGAGAGACAATTTAAAAATTATTGGACTACCTGAAAGCCATGATCAAAGAAAGAACCTAGAAATCACCCTTCAAGAAATTCTCAAGGAAAACTGCCCTGATGTTTTAGATCCAGAGGGCAAAATAGAGGTTGAAAGAATCCACTGATCACCTCCTGAAAAAGATCCCAAAAAGAAAACTCCCAGGAATATTATAGCCAGGTTCCAGAATCCCCAGATCAAGGAGAAAATACTACAAGCAGCCAGGAAGAAACAATTTCAATATTGTGGAAACACAATCAGAATAGCACAGGACCTGGCAGCTTCTACACTGAGGGATCGAAGGGCATGGAATATGATATTCCAGAGGGCAAAAGAACTGGGAATGAACCCAAGGGTCACCTACCCAGCAAAACTGAGCATTTTGTTTCAGGGGAAAATATGGTCATTCAGTGGAATAGAGGACTTTCAAGCATTCTTGAGCAAAAAACCAGAATTGAATAGAAAATTTGACATCCAGACACAAGAAGCAAGAGATGCCTGAGAAGGTAATCAGGGAAAAGAAATCAAAAGGAACTTATCAAAGTTGAACTATTTACATTCCTATATGGAAAAGCAATAACTGTGACTGATGATATCTTTCTCACTATGAAAATAATGGAAGAAGGGTGTGTGGTCATATGAATACATATGTGAATGTGTGTGTATATGGATAGAGGGCATAGGTTGAATTTGCTGGGAAGGGAGAATACTCAAGGGATGAAATTATGAGGTGAGGGAGGAAAGTGGCAAGAGGAGATGGGGAAAGACAGGGGAGGGTAAACTATCTCATGTAGAAGAAGCAAGGGGAAGTGGTTGCAAGGGAGGGGGAGAATAAGAAGGGAAAAAAAAGGCAAATCCACATTCTCATTGAATTTGGTTCATGGAGAGAATGACATACATACTAAATGGGATATCTCAACCTGCAGTAGAATAGGGGGAAGGGGGATGAGAGGAGGGATGATTGATGGGGGGGCATCCTTGGTGGGAGGGGAGGTTAGAAGTACCCACTATAGAAGAGGAACAGGATCATGTAGGGAATGGACCAGGTGGGGGGTGGGATGAGTGGGAGGGAATTATAAGCAGCCTTGTACATTATATCTACTATGGTAATGTTTTGCATAGCTAGACATGTACAACATATACTGAATTACTTATCTCCCCAGAGGGAATGGGTGACAAGGGAGGAAGGAAATGGATCTGAAATTCGAGGTCTTAATATTAAATGTTTCAAATATATATAAATACTATTATTAATACTCTTTTGCTTATAATTGGGAGATAAGATGTGCAGGCATTGGGACACAAAGATTCACCTTCCTCTAATGGAGAGGTTGAAGGGGGTGTGGGAGAGGATAGGGGAGAGAGCCGATTGGAGGAAGCAATGTCTTGTGGGACTGCTGTTCTGGGAGGGTAGGTAGGGGAAAAACAGGGGGGAAAAATGATTGTAACTCAAAATCTGACGGAAATGAATGATGCAATACAGAAGTTAATAAAGCATTTGTTTAAAAAAAAAGAGTAATAGAGAAGGCAGGAGGGAGCATGTATTTAAAGAAAAAGGTAACAAGTTCTGTTTTGGATATATTGAGTTTAAGATGTCTACTGGATACCCAATGCAAAATGTCTCAAAAGGAGATGTGAAATTGGAGGTCAGTGGAAAGGTTAACAGATAAGTGGAAGATGAACTGGAAAAGAAGGAAAGAGAAAGATGGAGAGATAGAGAAGTGGGAGGGTGATACAAAGGCAAGGGAAGAGGGAGAAGCCGAGAAGAGCCGAGGGTGGGCGTAGGAGGCAGAGGGCAAGGAGAGTATAGTTGAAATGCTGCACCTTAGACAAAGACCAGATTTATGGGTCAACTCAAGTTCAGCAAAGTGACTGATGGTCTTGTAGTCTGTGAGCATCTCCTTTAGAACAGGAGCCAGTTGGGACAAAGGGGTGGGGAATATCCAAGTCCCATCTGGGAAAGGAGAGCAGCCACCTTCTCCTGGAGCAAACACAGGGGGCTCAGAGGCCCTAAACCCAAAGGGTTGGCCTCAAAACCCAAGCATCACCCGGACGGACGACAACACCTGGACCCCCTCCGTCACCATGGTAAAGGGCCTCTGTCTTTCCTGGCTATTTGGACCCTCAGCCCTTGGGCGCTCTCTGATGCAGTGATCCATCATCCCTGATTTGTCCCGAGTCACAGGCTTTGTTGTGGCAGTTTTCCAAAGCACACTAATCAACAGCCTTTTCCAGTTTTATGCCAAATAAATCCAGCAGCCGTGTGCCATAAAAAAACCTCATCTTCAACAAGCTGCTTGGACGCCATGTTCCCACAGCTCAAGCTATGCACCAATCAGTCCTACTTCATGAATCACCTGTCAGGGTCTAAAACAGCGTTCCACTTACCACTACGTCTGTGTTAAAGCTCTTCCCTGAGACTGACTCCCTTCCCCAGATTGAAGATGCTCTCGTGAGACCTGATCTATGCCTCTTATCTTCACCTCGGATTTTCCACTATTCAAGAAAACTGCTTTCCAAGGGACCCAAACGCCAAACTCAGCAAGTTCACCATGACATCTTAAAGAGGTTAGAAAAGCAAGCCAGCCAATCCTATCGAAACCAATCTCAAGCCCCCTTTCACAGAGACATCCAAAAGGACGGGGCTCAGGGCTCTGAGCTCTCACAAGAAAGTGATTTCATATGACATATTGGAAACAATGTAGCACGTAAATAACGGCCTGCCATGCCACTAGCCAGGGCACAAGGCAGCCCCTCCTCCCTGGTCCTATCCTGCCCAAGTCTTCAAGGGTGGCACTGCCCAGCAGATGCCCAAGCTCTGGGGATTTCACTTCTTGGCTCTCACTGCTGGATCCTTTTTTGTTTTTATATCCCCTTCATTTTTGGTTATTTCCTTCTTCCCACTTAAAGGAGGACCAAGAGAAAACCAGCCAAGCATAGAGGTTTCTGAATATGTGATACTCCACCTCTGAACAAAGGGAGAAAGCCATCTCCTCACCTCTTCTCCACTAATGATACTGACTGCCTTCTTGGTCACTATACTTACACTGTGCTGTCTTACTGCTTTGTCCTTTCATTCTCATTGTGGGCATCATTGTGGATGTGAGTGTAAGTGAAAAGGGGGAAGAGAGGGAAGGGAAGAGGGGGAAGGAAAGAGAGGAGGAGAAAAAAGAGAAGGAGAGAGGATGGAGGGAAGGAGGGAGGGAGAAAAGAAATAGAGAAAGGGGAGGGAAAGGAGAGAGGGGAAAAGCTAGAGGGAAGGAGAGAAGAAACAGAAAGGTGAGAGAAGGAAAGAGAGGATGAGAAAAGAGAGGGACAGGGAGAGAGAGTGTGTGTGTATCCCACCCCCATCCCTCATTCCCATTTCAATCAGAGGCTTATGAGTCTCCCCAGGGGGATCAGGGCATCCCTGAGGAAGGCCTGTTTATCCATCATAGAGCAAGCATTCCAGAGGGCACAAAGGGAGGACAGTCTGAAAGTCCAGTGTCTTGTCTCATCTTGGGCCAGAGGCTGATCTAACAACACCCGCCTCACACCCTGCAGCTGGACACTGGAGAAATGGCCAGATCTGTGGTGAGCCCTCTGAACCCGGAGTAAGCTGACGCTCACAGTCAGTACAGGTTCCCCTCTCTCTCAACACTGGCCCTAAGGCCAGAGTCATTATCACACACATATCCAATGTGTATGTCCAATGGACTGGGTCAGCAGATGGGGGGGGGGGGCACCAGCCAAGAAGTGCCAACGCCAACTTGGGCAGGACACAAAAGGAGGAGGGGTCAAGCACAACAGAGAGCTCGTGTACCCTGAGCATCCCCACCGGTAGAGGTGGGTAAAGACAAACATGGAGCTCCTCACCCAAACCTGCTTCCCACAGACTCGAAATGGGGAAAGGAGCCTCAGGAGACAGTGGCATCAGTGTACAACGTTTATTAGCGCTCATAATTGGTCATCTCTAATTCGGTGACTGAGCCTCAATCAGCCTTCTGAAAAGGAGAGCCAAGTTCAGAGGCGCCATGAGCCATGCATAATCAGAGAGCCCGCCCATCTCTGCCAGGCCGACCCGCAGGCCCGAGAGGATGAGAGAAAGTGCGCCTTCCTGTCTGATTCTGCTGCATGCTCTCCTGCAAATTAGACAACTTAAACCACGTAACAACAGTACAACGAAGTGAGACCATTTCAGGGAAGGAGCACAAGCAACCAGACGGGCATCCACAGGGTATCAGTGTCCTAAAGGCATGGCACAAACTGGGGGCCTTCCTCTGGCCAGAAAGGACACACCCAGTATTGTCACCAAGAGTCCTGGGTGCCTGGTGCCTGCTGGGGACCAGCGTAAGGGAGGAAGGAAGGGAGGGAGGCAGGAGGGAGGAAGGAAGGAGGAAGAAGAAGAGGAGGGAAGGAGGAGGGAGAAGAGGAGGGAAGGAATGAGGGAGGGAGGAGGGAAGAGGGAGAAAAGAAAGGAAGGAGGAGGGAGAAAAGGAGGGAGAGGAGGAGGAAGAAGAGGAGAGAAGGAGGGAGAGAGGAGATAGAGGAGGGAGGGAGGAGGGAGAGGATGGAGAAGAGGAAGGGAGAAGAGGAGGGAGAAGAAGGGAGGTCCACAATGTTGGCTCACTATCTCTTGGGCCGGTCAATGTCGTCTATGGCCGCCAGAAGCTTCTGCCGCGCCTTCTTGTTGATGTGGGAGCCCAGGCACACGTTCACCAGGTTGGTCAGCTGCTTGGAGGAGTACTCCTGGCCAGACAGAGAGGACAGAGGTGTCAGATTTCAGAGACAGACAGGCCCCAGGACCCTGGGCCAAACCAGGGCAAAGGCTGAGGGTGGGAGGCATCCCCAAAGTGCCAGGTACTCTCCACTGCGACCCCCCAAGGACCCTCTTCTCCAAGAGCTGACTGACTCCCAAGGATGTGGCAGAGGTTTGTCCCCACGGGATCCTAGAGCCATGCTCCCCCATGACAGAAGCCTCAGCCTCAGCCTCCCAGGGAGGCATCACCTGGAGGCGGCCCCACTGGACACACACAGGCTAAGCACCAAAGTGAACCAAGATGCACAGACATCCCCAAAACCTACGGCCCCTCTGTGTGGCAGCAAATGAGCCTGGCCTTAGCTCCCTCTGGTATATCCATTTCCCTCTCTGTCCTAAAAGGGGCCTGGGGGTCTTCCCTGAAACTGTACGTTGAACACAAGGAGCTCTGGCCAGGCAGAGGCACACAGAGAAGGGGGAGGTGGGCACCCAGCACTGCACTCTCCCAGGAATTCTGGGTGCAGGCAAAGATGCCCTTGGCAATGGCAGCCCAAGAGATGGTGCACAGGGCCCTGGAGCCCATGGTGGGGGGACCCATCAGGGACTGCAGGCCCACGGCAGGGCTGCCCAGGGCTTGGGGCCCTCCATCCTTATCAGGACAATACAAAGAGAAAGGCCTCCAGAGCCTGGGAAGATTCATCCTCCGACATGGCACAAACAGCTCATCACAAGGAAGAGTCCAGAGACAGAAAATAGCCAAGTCTGGCTGTGTCTCTGACATCTCTGACATCTCGGATGGTGAAAGACCGTTCCCAGCGCTCCCAGAGAAGCATGAGATCCACATCTGGCTGAGGGCTGGTGCAGAGACCACCAGATGCGGTTCCAGCCCCGCCTCAGTGACTGACCCTGGGCCAGTCCTTTCAGCATGCCTGCCTCAGTTTCCTCTTCTGTGAAATGGATAAAAATAGCACTAGATCCCAAGTCTGCTGGTGAGAGAGACCCTTGGGTCAGTCATTCCCATCCTCATTCCTGAGGACCAGTGAAGGGCTGGGGCTGGCTAGTGAGGAGGGGTCCAGACTCCCCAGAATCGACCTAGAGCTGCTACGGCCATACACGCCAAGGGACATGGCCAGGCCCACACTTCCAGAGGCTGTGCCGGCCCCTCCAACCAAGCTCATGAGGCCAGAGCAGCCGCTGCACCAGCCTGAGGGGCATCTCAGAGGCCCCTCTGGGGTAAGTGAAACTGGCATGGGCCCGAGGCTGACCACTCTGGCCCCCCTGGCTCTCCCAAGTCCTGATTTGCCCCACCCCGCCCTTACTCGGTGTTCCTTCATCCAGCGCTCCATGTCATTCTCAGTCAGATAATAGGCTTTGATGTAGGTCTCCACAAACTCCTTGTCAGGGATGGGCCTGATGTCCGTCAGCTTCTCTAGCTTCATAAGGAACTGCTGGAAATCGAGCTGCATCAAGGCCCGGCCTTCATTGCTGCATTTCTTCACATTGGCGTAACTGGGGAATAAAACAGATGCAGAGTGGCCCATGGCAGTGGCAGAAAAGGAAGGAGGTGGAGGGAGAAATGGGGGACAGAGGGAGGGAGAGGCAGGAAACAAGCAGGGAAGGGAGTGAGCAGCACCCTATGCCCCCCACCCCTTTGGCCAGCTCAGCTTGGCCTCTCTGCTTGAACTCGGGGTTAACAGCTGCCCAGGAAGGCATGGCCGTGGTTGGGGGGGCAGCCCCTCTCCTCCTAATGCATTTCTGGGAAGACCCCTCAAAGCTCGGGAAAAGTGACTTTTTCTTAGCATACCCATGGCCCCGTGATCCTGGTGTGCATCCCCCCTCCACCAGAGCACACCATACACTTGCTCCATGGGGTCCCTCCAACACTACCAGGTCCCTTCTCATGAGAAGAGGAATTGGGAGTCTTTCTTGGTGGGTTGGTGCCACTATCCTGCACAACTGTCCCCACCGCAATGGGGGACCCTAAGATAAGATGCTTCCCAGACTCCTAGTGCACCAAGACTTTTGGGCCCCACCCTCGTCTCAGAAAGCCGTGCACGGAATGTGGTCTGGAGCCCACACTCCACAGACAAGAACCTGGAGCCCAGGTTCGGCCAGCAGTGACAAGGGTGGCTGCCAAAGCCAGAGCTCCCCAGGGGGCAATGTTCTGGCAGAGAGGCCCAGGAGGGAAGGAGCCACTCGGCCCCCATGGGTCAGTCTGCCCTTCCCGCCCCCAGAGCTGCCAGGACAGAGTAAAGGGGTCACTCACTCACCCCTCCACAATGGTCCTGTTGGCTAGGCGGATGCAGTGCTCCCACAGGATGTTGGACACAGGCAGGGGTATACGGACCCGCTTTGATACCTCACTCAGCCGCCGGTTAAATTGCTCAAACTCCTAACAAGACAACAAAGGCCACACTGGAACCCCAGGGGGCAGAGAGGGAGGCCAAGGAAGGCTGGGAGGTCAGGCGGGGTCAGGGCAGGCACCTCTCCCTGCCCTGGGCCTAGCCCAACACTATGGCCCTTCTGGCTCTGAGGTGGGGCCTGCCAAATTCATGTGGTTCATGTGAGTCAGCGAGTTTCCACAGAAAGGGGAGATAAGCCCTAGCCAGCTACTTCCTGTCCCAAAGACCAAGGTGCAAAGAGCTCTGGGGCTGTATCTGCATGGCCCCTCAACCGAAAAAATGTCCACATTCCAGGCTTTGTCTGGCACCAAAGGAAGGCTGCTCAGGCCACTCTGGCCCCGCCCAGACCCCCAGGCCCCTAAGCCCCCAACATCCCCCCAGGCCCCTGCCCCCCCAGAACTCCAGCTCCCCAGGCCCTCGGTCTCCCCCAGGGCCTCCTCCAGGCCACCAGCCCTCCCCCAGACCCTCAGGCCCTGGGCTGCTTTCCCCAGGGTCCACCAGGGGGTCTTCCTCCCCACTCCTTCCAGCGGCTCTGCTGCCAGGACAGGGAGAAAGGAGTGCTCTAAAATGACCATCCTGGAGCTAAGCCCAGTCTCTGGATGCCAGCCCACCTGGGCACTCACCTTCAGCAAAGTATCCACATAGACATTGTGCTGGGACATGATCTCCTTCACGTCCCACTTGACACTGGCCATCAGAAGCAGCATCTGCTCGTAGTCAATAGCCTTCCCGGCTACAATCCAGTAGATGGGCTTACGCAGCTCACTGGCAGTCGAGACCGTCTAGAACCAAGCTCCCCAAAAGGAGAAGGGACTTCACCAACCCCCCAGACACAGAGTTACCTTGGGGGCTCAAGGCAAGCCTGGAAGAGGGCATCGCAGCCGGAGGACATGGCCCCAGGCTGGCCAGTCAGTGTGTGCTAGGGAGGCCTGGGGGACCCCAGCGAGGTCTATGTGGCACAGCAGGGAGGCCAGCAGGGAGCCGCTGCTGACACTCTCCCATCGTCCACCCACCCCAGGTCAGACCATGTCCTCTGGGGTCACTAGCTGGACTGCCAGGGCACCCTGGGCTTGAGGCTTATGTTTATATTTGGGAAGAAGGGCGAGCTGCTGGGACCTCCCCGATGCCCCGCCCCAAGACAGGGGTTATGGGGTCTCTCACCTGAGAGTAAAACTGCTGCAGGAAGGGCTTCTTGACAGCAGGCATCACAGCATCCAGGTGTGGCTGCAGGAACTCAAACTGCTCAGCCAGGAAGACCCTGGGGGAAGGCGGAAAGGGGGGGAGAGGGAGGGAAGGGAGAGAGGAGGAAGAAAGGGGGAGGGGAGGAAGAAAGGGGACAGGAGGGAGGAGGAGGGAGGAAGAGGGAGAGGGGAAAGAGGGAGAAGGGAAGAGGGGGAGGGGAGGACAGGGAAGAAAGAACAAAGAGGGGAGGAAGGACAAGGTCTTTAAATGGGCAACAGTGACCACATTCCCAAGCAGGAAGCCCTCCTCCCTTTCCAGGCTCTGCTGGGCTGGACTGGGCCAGGGCTGTCCCTGGGCCTGACTTGTTTCCTCCCTCCAGATCTTTGCACTGGCTGTGCCCCAGGCCTGGGGGGCTTTCTCTCCCCATGTCCCCTTCTCAGAATCCAGAACAGAGACCGCACCCTCTGAAATCACTTTGCTCTGTTACTTGGTGTAAACTTAAAAAGTTGTCTGAAAAACTGAACTGAAAACAGGCCTGGCTGTTTGGGCTGGGTCTTCCTCCAGCTGTAGGCCCCAGGTCAGGCTCTGCCCAGCAAAGGGAGGGGGGAACCTGTGCCCTCAGCACATCCTCTGCACCCCCACCACAGCTGTCTGGTCTAGGCCCAAAGGCATCCCTGCGGTCATCCCCTCCCCAAAGCCCCACTCTCAGAGGTCAACTGAGAGCTATGAGTGAGGGATGGTCTCCCAGCACAGCCACAAAATCACTCCTTTCACAACTGTGCACCTACTGTGCATGTGCCTCGCACTGGGCTGGGCCTTGGGAAAACCATCTCTGCCCTCAAGAAGCTTCCACTCTACTGGGGGAAAGAGGTCCCCAGTCAGGTGTATGGGGAGGGAGGGGAGGTGGGTACCTAAGCCATGAGAATGGGCCAAGGCCTCTGCTGGGGCTGGTGCTCAGCTGAGGGGCCCGGGGGCCTGTGGAGAACCTGGCACTACATCTGCCCACATAGTAGATCTCCCTTTAGGCCTGAAGGGAGGTCCCTGCTCACTCCCCGCGGGGTGGCTCAGGAGCCTCAAGGCGAGGTGACCTGACTGGCCACTGGACATGGTACTCACTCCCCAGGAACTTACAAGGACTCCGTGGCCACAACCCGCTCTGCCAGCCCGTACAGCGTGTCCCCCGCTGTCAGCACCACCAGGTGACTGAGGTGTGGGCTCGGCACCTTCTCCTTCCGCTCCTCACCCACTGCAAGGGCGCCCACGGGGTCCGTGGAGATCTCCTGGAAGAAGAAAACCCCCCCCGCCACCCTGTGCCTCAGGCTCCCTGCTGGAGCCGGCCATGGCCAGCCTTCCTCAGCAACTACCACGAAGGACAGAGGGCCGGGGGACAGAGAGCACCACACCCAGCTCCCTGGGACAGTAGCTGGCAGCTGCAAGTGTATGTGTCTGAGTGTGTGTGCGCGTGTGTGTGTGCACATGTGTGTGAGACAGAAACAGGAGGAAGGGGACAGAGACAAAAAGACAGAGAGAGGAGGGGAGGGGGAAGGAGGTGGCACATGGAAGACACCCAGCACTAAAGACAGGAATATGAAAATTTAAAAGGCCCTACTAAGTGGGGGTGGGGTGGGGGTGCTTGGAGAAGGCTTCCTGGAGGAGGAGTCCCAGAAGCCCTAGAGGAGGGAAGGCACCCATTCTGGGCCTGCTTGAACGCCCAGGGATCAAGGGTGGAGCTAGGGAAGGCCCGTGACTCACCTGGGCTGTCTTTTAGGCTGGGGAAAGAGAGAAGCCAGAGGTGGCGAGCCCTGCAAAGGGTCTGCTGCCCCCACACCTCACCAGCAGAGGTGAGGGACAGCCAAAGTCTGGAATGGTTTCACTGGCAACTGAATTTAGGGTGCACATCAAACACTACCACAAAACTAGTCCACACAATTTGGACAGTAAAATCCCACTTTTAGAATCCAAACCTGGCTGCTTTGCCCCCATAGCAGATGGCCTGGGTCCACCCCTGCCCAAGCCATGCCCAGAGGGCTTTGGGGCCCAGAACAAGTGGTGGTGAGTGACTCACCATGCAGGTTCCTCAGAGAACCATGAGCCTGGCACACACCCTGAACTGCTCTGGGCCCTCCTCATCCCCTCCAGGGCCAGGAACCAGCAAGTTCAGAATTTGAACTCAGGTCCTCTGAATCCAAATCAATGTTAGACTCAATGGAACAAGCACCTACTTCTTCCAACACATCCCCAAATGGAGGAGTCAGATGAGATTCAGCTTTTAAGGGGGAAGAGGGGAGCAGGGTTTGGTAAATCCAAGCATACCAATAACCCACAATAATGCAGGAAGGATGATGGGCTGTTTGACAGGAATTGATGGGAAGACTGGGAAGCAATCTGGCTGAAGGGACCCAGCCTCAGGATGAAAGGTCACAGCCTAACAAAAAGGGAAGTCAAGGCCACAGACATCTATTAATCACCTACTGTTTGCCTAGCACTGTGCAAAACCCTGAGGACACAAAGAGAGAAGACAGTTCCCTCCCGTGGGGAGCTTTCCCTCTAGCGGGGGAGATGCCAAGCAAATGTCTACGGACAGGCCACAGGCAGGCTACCAAACTGGGGAGAGTCTCAGAGGGAAGGCACCTAGATTGGGGGGCCTAGGAGGTAGAGATGAGGAAAAAGAACATTCCAGGCAGCCAGGGAATCTGCTTGGAGTTGGGATGTCGAGGGTGCAGTGTGAGGACAAGCCAGGAGGCCAGTGTCACTGGATGTCAGGGAGGAAGGGGTAAGGAGACTAAAGAAGTAGGAGGGGGCTGGATTAAAAAGGACTTTCAATGACATACATCCCAATTTGTATGTGCCCTTAGAGACCACAGTGAGCCCTGGAGTTGACTGACTAGGCATTTATGTAAAACAGTCAGATCTGAACTTTAGGAAAATCACTATGATAGCCAAAGGGAGGATGAACTGGAGAGGGAAGAGACTAGGTAAGCAGAACCACCCCTGCCCTGCCCACCCCTAGCAACTGCTGCAATAATCCAGGTGTGAGGGAATTAGGGCCTGCCCCAGTGAAGTGACAAGGTCTAAGGAGAGATGCTGCAAAGGTGAAATCAACCAGAGATGCTGCAAAGGTGAAATCAGCAAGAGATGCTGCAAAGGTGAAATCCACCAGAAATGTTGCAAAGGTGAAATCAGCAAGAGATGCAGCAGAGGCGAAATCAACCAGAGATGCAGCAGAGGTGAAACTGATAGGCCTTAGTACCATCTTGGATCTGGGGAGTTAGAATGAGGAGTCTAGGATGACTCCTAGTCATGAGCCCAGGGGAATGGGAGGATGGGGGTGTCCATGACAGTAATAGGGAAAGTAGGAGCAGGGAAGGGTTTAGAGGGAAGATAACGAGGTGTAAGATGTGTACTGGACATCCAGGTGGAGGTATCTGAAAGGCAGTTGGAGATGTGAAATCAGAATGGAGCCGATTTCGAACTCAGCAGCTCCTTTTGCAGAATCTGCAGGGATGTCCTTGCACTGGGCACTGGCTGAACAAATGGCTTAGGAAGGTGACAGGACACTCTGGGTGAGAAATGATGAAGGGGGTAGTTTCAAAGAAACCTGGGAAGAGCTTGACAAAGTCACATCCAGGGAGGTGGCAGAAGCAGGAGGACAATCTAGAAAGACAAATGCCTTTGAAAGACTCAGGGATGTGACCAGCACAACTCTAGAGGCCTCAGGACAGTGCCCTTGGCTCAGGGCCCCAGGGCAGAGCTATTTTCTTTCTAGACACTGAATAAAAAAGTCTGGCAGGATGACACAGCCCTGCCGATACCATTAGGCTCACTAGGCAGGAGGCTTGACAAGAAGCCGGCCTCATTCTAGATCATGACCTGAGGCCTCTCTGCTCAAAGATCCCTCAGGAATGTGAAGGAATCTGGGCCCAGGAGGGAGCAAGCAGAGCCGGGAAGGGGACACAGAGGGAGAAGCAGGAATCCATCAGTTCACCACAGGCAGAAAAAGAGGAAGGGGCCCAGGGACCCCGGGGGAGCAAGCTAGGTGTGCATAGGCCTTACTCACTGGGGACTGGCCCGGGGAAGCTGACATAGAGAAGCCCTTCTCCAGTTCAGCCAACCACACAGTGCCAGGAGAGCTGGGGGGTGGAGTGGGGAGGGGAACCTAAGCACGTAGCTCACTAGGTTCAGAGGGGCAGATGCTCTCAAAGGCCCTGACTGGATGCAGAGCCCTGCTTCAGACTACAAAGTGCCCCTTGTGGTGGCCTGCCCTGGCCCCAAGGGCCTTATCCAGGCCTGCTTCTGACTCCTTCTCCACATGCACACCCTGCTCAGACAGATAAAGAAATGGAGACTTTCAGCTCCTGAGCCCCACCACAGTCTGAGGGGCAGCACCCAACTGGCGCCCTCTCAGTCCCAACCCACATCAACAAAGGCAGCCGTCCAGGCAAGGTCTGGCCTGGCATGCAGGCTGGCAGCCTGGTCAAGCTGCATCCCAGGGGAGAGAGGCCAGTCAGAGCAGGCAGGGCACCATTGCTCCTCCTCCTCCTGAGCCCTGCCAGCCCAGGCCTCAGCTCCCTGTAAAATGGGGACACAGTTCCAACCCCCTGCCCCGGCCTGCCCTGGCCTGAGGCTCTGGCAATGTAAGGGACAGCTGAGGTAAGCACTGCACTCAATAAGGCCCCCAAAAGATAGCTTGGGTTCAGGTGATGCTCACTAGGCCCACTTTGAGGGTGCAAGACTCTCCAGGGCAATGTGAAGGGTGCATTTAGAGTCTGTCAGAGTGGCTGCCACCCACCCCATCCCCCCAGGGGACCCTCACCAAGTCAATTAAGCTCTCCTGGATCCGGTTCAGCGTTGTCCGCAGGCGGCTGCTGCTCAGGCCCAGGCCCGTCGACTCCAGCTGAAAGAGAGCATGGCCGCTGCTCACGTGTCTACAAGTCTGCATGCACGCACGCACGCATGCACACACACACATACACACACACACACACACACTGTGGCCCAGTCCACACTGCAGGAAACACAGTGTGCACGTCACTCCTCCTGACTTCCCTCTTCGGGCCCCCCAGGGTCACATCCAAGGGGAGGCCCCTGGAGCGAATAGCCTTCCCTTCACACACACATCACCCGCCAGGCCCAGCCAGACTCACCGAGTCGTTGCGGCCAAAGAAGGTGTAGACGGCGTAAAGGTAGTAGTCAAACAACTGTGACATGAAGTGGACCACGTCAAAGGCGATGGGCTTCAGCATGCTCATCATCTGCATGTATTTGCCTGTGAGGAAGGCCAGGCGGGGTCACAGCCTCCAGCTGTGCACCGCCCTCCATGCCATTCCCCACGAGCCCACACCAGAAGGTATGTGGGAAGGCGCGGATCAGCCTCCAGTGGGACGACAATCCCCACCCCAGGGAGTCTGAGGAGCTGAGTGCCAGGAATGAAGACAGCACCAGGGAGATGGGCCCCTGACTGTGAGCCCCTAGGGGCCTCCCTGCGCCTGAGCATCCCCCGGCAGCAGACCCTGCCCACAGCCTGGGCGGAGTGCTCCCACCCCAAGCTTGGGGACCCCTCCTGCACTGGCTGACACAATATCTGATCTTGGACTGGGAAATACGGGATCCCAGCGCCACTGACGGGAGAAAAGAGTGGTGAGAATAAGGCCTCCTCCTTGGCCATAGTGGCCAGCAGTGCCAGTGGTGAGGAGGAAGGAAGCCAGGCCTCACGGGAGCCTTCCCACCACCCTGGAGGGAGATGCTCAGGCCCCATTCAACAAGGGGAGAGCAGGGAAGAGAACTGGACACAGGAGAACAGTCAGCCCCTGGGGGATGGAGCAAAAGGCCCTGGGAAGGCCCGATGTGGAGGAGCGCCCCCACATTAGAACTCTGAGGACTTCTATAGAGCGCCAAAGAGCAATGACCAGCCCCGGCCCTGCAGCCCAGGACCAAGTGCCTGGTTGCCCACTTCCTGAAAGAAGAGAGGGGCCTCAGGGTGCAGAATGGGACACATGTGGCAGGGGAAGAAAAGAGATTTCTGTTCGTTACCCTTTTTTACATTTTAATATGAATTTTTGTGGGGGGAGGAGGAGGCAGGGCAATCAAGGTTAAGTGACTTTCCCAGGGTCACACAGCTAGTAAGTGTCAAGTGTATGAGGCCAGATCTGAACTCAGGTCCTCCTGACGCCAGGGCAGGTGCTCTAGTCACTAAGCCTCCTAGCTGGCCCAATAAATCCCATTTTTATAAAAATAAAACTGAATAAATGCTGTTGACATGACCCAACCACCCCCAAATTACCTACTTCCCAGGGAGAGCCCAGTTTTCACAAATAAAGGCCTCCACAGGCTCCAGGGAGGCCCTTCCACCCCTTCCTGCTTCAGGGCTGGAACAAAGAACAGGTCTCCGGTCCTCCACCCAGGAGGGCTTGGCAGCCCCCAAACCTCACCGATGGTGGAAATTCTGGGAGCAGAAGGGGGGCCGCCAACAAGAGTGAG
The DNA here is from genome assembly GCA_011680675.1 of Gymnobelideus leadbeateri. Lineage (NCBI taxonomy): Eukaryota > Metazoa > Chordata > Mammalia > Diprotodontia > Petauridae > Gymnobelideus > Gymnobelideus leadbeateri. The sequence goes on along the minus strand of WOXC01007624.1, from coordinate 140,222 downwards.
GCTCCTCAAAGGGCAGGACCCTTGTTTCCAGAAGTGATCCCCAGGACATACCGAGAACACGGGAGCAGGGAGAAGAAGGGGTGGCAGGCTTTATCAGCAGCTCCGCAGAGCTGACCTCAAGGTCAGGGACTGTGAGGCCCATGCCTCTCACCCCTCCGCACATCCTCAGAGATCCTTCTGTGGCAGCACCCCGCTCTGGCCCACCAGCCAGGGCCTGAGAGCCACAGAGGCATCCCCCCACCCAGGAGGGGAGCAGGATGCTGTGTCCAGCTCCCAAGGATCACAGGCTTCCTGGGCCCAAAAGCCACCCCAACACCCAAGATATACAGAACCTAGTCCACTCTGGACATAGATAAAGACAGACTTCTGTGGGGCAGAAGGCTGCTCCAGGGCTGGCTAGGCCAGCCCCCAGAGATGGCCTTTGGGGAGCTTTGGGCGTCTAAGTGCAACAACGGAGGCATCAGGATAACGGGTTGTAGGGGTGCCACTTTCGGCTGTTCTCTCCTTAGGATCTGCATAGGAAACAGGCCTTCCTCTGCAGTTGCCTTTCAGCATGTCTTATTTTAAACAGACTGTTAGAGGTACAATGACGGACATCCCCTATGGCTTTGGCCACCTGATCTTCCCACCGCTGGCTTTGTTCCAAGGACCAAAGATGCCCAACAAAGAGTCACTTCAGGGGCCATGGAGACATGGTGGCTTCCCTCACCAATCCGTAATTCTGCCATCCTCATCACCCCAAGGTGGTGAGAAGCCTGTGGAGGCCCCAACCTCCCATGTTCCAAAACGCCTTTCTTTTGCCAGTTCTGCATGGGCCCTGCTCCCCTTAAAAGCCTCTTTTAAGGCTGCACCACTTTAAGCACAAACAGTAGGACCAAAAGGCGAAGGGGGTGACCAGGCCTGGTGCCTGGGCCAGCTGTAATGGGAATGTGAAGACCTTCCCTGTCCCTTAATAAGCCTAAGGCAATTTGGAGACCTTTCTTGCTTTGAAGATATACCCTGCCAGGCTGAATGTAATCACATGGAGCCTGTGGTGAGAGGTGTTGCTGAAGGGTGGAGCAGAGTCACAGGAAGCTGGGAATCAGAGCTAGACTAGATGGTTGGGAGGAGAGGACACTTCTAGGGGAGACAAGCTTGTGAGTAAATACTGGTCTTGTGTTGGTTTGTGGGAAGGCTAAAGAATGCTGTGGAGTGGCTCTCTGTGCTGTTGTGGTTTATCAACTTCTCTGCTACAATGATGGAATTGGCTTACTGGTTTTGGGATTCAGTTTTCTGGTGTCTGAATAAATGTTTTGCTTCTGTCTTCTACATGGAGAGCCTGTTATATTTTGCAATGCAGTACTAAGCTAGTATATTTATCATGACAGTTGGTTCTGTAAATATTGCATTGGCACTACACCAGCCTCTCCTATTCAGAGCATCTCTGTGCTTTCTCATAGTGGCCTGGGAAGTGAGTATGCCTGGGGACGGCGGGACAAGCAGGAGAGGAAGGCTGGCCCCAGGGTCAACCAAGCCCCAGACTTGTGGAGGACAGATTTGCAAGGTCACAGGACAGAGGAGTCCTGAACTCTGAGATGCTACAAGACTCTCTGACTCACAAAGAGAAACAGGTGCCCCCAGGGAGAAAAAGGTCAAGGGGATGTGGACTAGGGCAGACCAAGGAATGGTGGCAGGGCACAAGGTCAGCGGCAGCCAGTGACACTCTTAGAGGACATCAACAACAAGCAGAGGAAAGAAGGGAGATGGGCCCCACCTTGTGCGGACCATGAAAGAGACAGAGAAGACTGGCCACCCCCTCCTATTTGGCTTTGGAAGCATAAAACCAATCAACTGATCCATCAATCAACAAGCCTCGATTACACTCCTCCCCTGGGAGATGAAGGCGGAAAGGAAAGACGCGTACTGAGCAGACGCATCACACAGAGCCTCATGGAGCCATCACCCCTGGGGTCCACACGGTCCTAACATCTGTGCCTGGGGCCCTGAATGGGGGCGATCCCCCCAAGAGGTGAGACCAGCATAGGCAATCAATCAAGGTCTGGAAATCAGGCAGGTTGCCACTCCTAAAATTCCACAGACACAGAAAGTGTCGAACTCATGCTGCCACATTAGAGATGAGGCAAGGGCACTGGCCCATAACAAGGGTCATGAAGCCTCCCTGCAACACCTGCTCCCACACTGAGCCCCAGGAGGCCACCCCCACGGTGTGGGATCTCACTTGGCCGAAGGCCTCCTGCAGGGGAGACCCTCGACCCGTGACCTGGATCTCGCCAAGCCCAGAAGGACCCTGGAAGGATGAGGGGAGCCACAGCTAGTGGGACAGACAGCACACGGCTTCCCCTGGGCCTCGGGGTCCTCAGGATCATCCCTGGGCTTCCTAACCACTACAGAAGGAGGGACAGGCAGTAGCCCCAGCCTCCCAATCCCACCATCCAGCCCTAACTCACCAACCAGCCGAATGACGTTCAGGGTAGTGTTGGTCAGGATGGGGGCGTTGACTTTGTTCAGGCTGTAATCCGACTTCTTTCGGCTCCTCAGTGTTTCTCGGGAAACACTGAGATAGAGAGAGAAGGCAGAGGGTGGGGGTTAGGAGAGCAAGAGGAGACATGGGAGGGAAAGAAGGGAGGGAGGAGAAAGGAGGGAGGAAGGGAAGGAAGGAGGAGAGATGGAGGAAGGAGGGAGGAGGGAGGAAGGAGGAGAGATGGAGGAAGGAGAGAGGAGGGAGGAAGGGGAGGAGGGAGGAAGGGAAGGAGGGAAGAGAGATGGAGGAAGGAGAGAGGAGAGAGGAAGGAAAGGAGGAAGGAGAGATGGAGGAAGGAGAGAGGGAGGGAGGAAGGAGGGAAGGAGGAAGGAAGGAGGGAGGGAGGAGAGATGAAGGAAAGAGGGAGGAGAGATGGAGGAAGGAGAGAGGGAGGGAGGAAGGGAAGAAGGGAGGAGAGATGGAGGAAGGAGAGAGGGAGGGAGGAGAGAGACAGGGTCCTACAAGGACCAAAGAGAGAGCCAGGTCTGACCACTGGACACCCACACCCTGGGACAGGGGCCCACGGGAGCCAGCACCAAGCACCAAGCTGGAGCCCATGAGGTACCACCATCTAGAGGTCCCGGACAGGTGGGCTCCTGCTGGATCTCTGTGCCGTCCCCCTCTAGCCCCCTCCAGTAGTGCCACCAGGCCCTGCCCACCAGGATCAAGGCAATCAGAGCCCACTTCTCCCCTGTGGCTATACCAACCACCACCAAAGTCCTGCCTGACCCTGAGCAAGGCCCCCTACAGCCTGGATACACTCTCCTATCCCCTGACATCTGGCCCATTTTGAGAAGAGGAAACTGAGGCTCAGCCCTGGGCCCCACATCCAGGGCCAGTGTCCGTGGCAGGATCCGCACCCAGGCCTGGCCCCCATGGGCGGTCACCTCTTCACCGGGATGTCTCCAGTCTGTTCGTCCACATAGTCTCGCTTCAGCTCCTCAGGGACATCACTGTCACTGTCATAGTCTTGGTAGGCACTCTTCTCAGGTTCATCTGACTCATACTAGGGAGGCAGAGAGAGTGTTGGGCTGAGGGCAGGCTCCTGACCTTCCCCCGCCCAGCCCAGGGAGCCCCGCTAGGTGAGAGCTTGGTGGGGAGGGGGAAGGAGGTGGGGAGAGTCAGGAAGACCTCCTCTGGCCCACTCTGGGCAGAAGGAGACCACAGAGCCAGAGGCCCCCAGCTTAAATCCTGGCACTGTCGCTGGCTGGCCCATCACCCTCAGGGGGTGGGGTGGGGGACCCTAAAAGCAGCGCCACACATACCCCGTTGGAAGCCAGGACGTCTTCCGTCTCCTCGTCCTTGCTGTTGGCCTGAATCTCAAAGGGGTTCCCCCCACTGCGGTGCTGTTCAAACAAGGTGGGGGCCGTGGAAGACGCGGCTGAGGCTGGTTGCTTACTCGGGGACACAGACGGGGACCGGGAATGTTCCATGAATTTAAACTCCTGCCAAGGGACACAGGCCAGGTCACCACCGGCCCTCCCCAGCTCCTCCTGCCCGTGGGGCCGTGTCAGAGCACCTTGGGACTGGGAACCCCCGCCAGGGATCTGGCGCACCCTCCTGCTTCTGTGAGCCTGCGCAGGGCAAAGGCCCAGACTCACGTGGAGCTGCAGGATGCTGAAGCTGGACTTGACGGGGCACAGCTCCCAGGTCTCGTTCTCCAGAAACATCCTCAGCTCATCCAGGCGCGTTCTGAAACAGAACCTGCAGCTGAGGCCGGGGCAGGGCGGGTGCTGGAGCTGAGTGGGGGGCTGGCAGGCAGGGCCCAATGGGGGCACCCCACATGGAGTCCAGCATCCTTGAAGACCCCAGACACAGGTCTGGGTGGGCGAGGGCTAGAGCTGAGTTGGGGGCTGGCAGGCAGGACCCGATGGGGCTGCCCCCCATGGAGCCCAGCATCCCTGATAACCCCAGACACAGGGCTGGGCGGGGCCAGCCGTGGCTCCACCCCCAGCCTCCGCCCTCTCACACCTGTGGTAATTCTTGAAGTAGTTGATGCTCTGCTTCCGGATGGACTCCTGCAGAACCTCTGATTTGCTGCCACAGAACTCTTGGCCCACTTGCATCAGCCTGGCCAAAGAAAAGAAACTTCAGGCCATGCGGAAAGACATGTTTTTCGTAAACAGCCACAAAATGAGCAAACGCACACCAGTCAGAAAGGCACATGTGAACTCCACTGCTGCTCACCATTCACTAGAGAAAGGCCCAGCCCTTGGTCGGTCAGTCAATGCACACTGAGTGCCTACTGTGTGCCAGACCCTGGGCCACCACTGTGGAGGTGAAGGGGGGAGGAAGGGGCAAGCAGAGAACCAGCTTAGGGAGCCCCGGGAGTCACTGGGGCTGACGGGATGGGGGAGAGCCTGGAGGCAGGCACACCCCTGCAAGTATGGCTACTGTCCAAGCATAGGCAATGGGGTATGGGGGGGGGGGCAGGGCCGAGAGAGAAGGAGGAGTCTTGCAGGTCTTGGCACCGTCTTGGAGAGTGGGGGATGACCCCCAGGTTGTGAGCCTGGGGGCCTGGGAAGACAGGGGTCCTCTCCAGGAACAGGGAAGATAGGAGAGGAGAGGAGTTGGGGGAAATGCCGAGTTCCTTTTCGTACTATTGGAGATGTCTCTTTTTAAGATGTATCCTGGACATGGGGTTGAAGGTGCCTGCAAGGCCACTGGAGACAGGAGGCCAGATGTCAGCAGAGGTTGGACCAGGGGTCCTCTGCAGAAGGATGATATGATTGCCAACAGCAGAGAAGAAAAAGAAGGCACGGGCAGAGCCTGGGAGCCATTCTCTTGGCACAGGAACTCGATCTGAAACTCGTTCCTTTTGGCGCCCTATCTACATGGCCTCTTGGGAAGCCATGCTTGATTCCAAGTCCTTCTGGGAAGGGGTCTCCCCTGGGCTCCTGAACGGCCTGGTCAGGGTCCTCTCAGCCTTCCTTCCTCAGCTCATCCTCCAGAACTATTGTTTTTCTGAGTCATTTCCTTTCTTTTTGCCACTCCTCCTTTATCTCTGTCCTCCAGGACCCCAAAGCTCATGATGAAAGGGATGGCTCCAGAGAAACCTTGGAAAACTCACATGAACAGATGCAGTGTGGAGCGAACAGAGCTACAGAATGATTTCTACAATGACAGAACCATGAAAACAAGCAGGCTCCAAAGCCATCCAACCTAATCCATGCAGCGGTCAGTCTGAACGCCCGATGACCACTTGACAGAGAGGAATAGGGAATTTGTTTAGGTTGATTACATATATGGTCAAGGATTTGGGCTTTCTTTTTTCCCCAGTAGGGATGAGGAAGAAATAGATTTTTGTTGTTTTTATAATAATTAAAAAAAAATAAACAAAACTACTTTTCATTAAATCCATTACTGGGAATAAATTCTAGTTATTTGCTTTTGGGGTGTAAAACCCAGACCTTCCCAGTTCATCCCCAAGATCTTCAGTGCTCCTCTACGGCCTCTGAGATAAAAATCTGGCAGCCTCGGACCCCCCAATAAATGGGCCCCTTGGCCAAGTCTCCCCTGTGTGGACCAAAATCACTCAAGACATTTGAAGAGATGCAACAGAAATAACCTGGCTTAAAATCCTTCTGATGACTCAGGCCAAACAAAAGCTAAGCCAGGGAGAAGTGTACTGGCCAAATGTGACCTCCACTGACAGAGGAGGCCCGGGACAGAGTGTGACCCAAGAGGAACTCCTTAGAGATGGCAAGAGCCTCCTGACACTAGAGACCTGCCACACCCACCAAGCCCCAAACACTGAGGACACGTGCCAGTGCCAAATCAGCACGATGGGAAACTACAAGTCTATGCCGACTGGCTGCAGAGCTCGTCCCTCAGGATGGCCCTCAGAAGGACACTGAGAACAAACAACGGGCCAGGAGAACAGCAGCCTCTGTGTGACTGCTTAATGTGACTTTTCTTTTTCTTTCCAATACCAAAAAGGGCATTTCCATAAAAGAAGACACTGCATTTGAAGCTGTGACTCCATTACAAAGGATTTCTAATTCTATAACCAATTCTCATACTGCTTTCCAAGCTGTCCCATTTTTCTGCACTACATTCTTTTCTCTCCTCTGTATTTCTAAATGTTTCAGTGCCCATCTTTTTTCCCTTTTCTTGGCATGGCTGTGGCTAGCCCCTCCTCCCCTCCAATGCCACCCAGATGCCCTAGTAACCAATAAGCAAAGCCCAGCAGAACAAATGGCCACAGCCAAGACACACATCTCCTCTCTAGCGGCCCAGCTGGTCATGAGTCTGTCCTCTCAGGCTACTGGCAGTGACAACATTGGTGTCACCATACATGCCGTTCTCATGGCACTCTCTTTTGGCATCAGCTCAGACAAGTCTTCCCTAGGCTGTTAGAGGTCAGTCCTGGTCCTTCCTCAGAGTAGCCAGCCCTGGTCTTTCCATCACTCCATTGCCTCCAGAAGCCATCATGTGGTTGGCCACTTCCAGTGGAGGGAGGCCCCTCCATTTCTAGTGTTTTGCCCCCACAAACTGGGCCACCACACAAGTTTGATCAAGGGAGTGCTTTCTCTCCTCTCATCTCTCTGGGGCTGTAATGAGAATGGGAATTTGAAGATCTTCCCTGCCCCTTAATAGACCTACAGGGGAGTTTGAAGACTTCCCCTGATTTGAAAGTAAACTCTGCCTCCTAATAGGCTGAAAGTAGTCACATGGAACCTGTGGGGAGAGGAGTTTACTGAAGGGAAGCAGAGCCCACAGGAAGCTGGTCAGAGCTAGTGAGATGATGGAAGAGAGAGGACGCTCAGGCAAGGAGTCGGATAGGCTCATGAGTAGATATTGACCTTGTATTGGTTTGTGGGAAGGCTGACGGATGCTGTGGCTCTCAGTGTAATTATGACTTCTGAGTATCTTTGATACTATGATAGAATCAGCTTACTGGTTTTGGGATCCAGTTTTCTGGTGTCTAAACAAATGCTTCAGTTCTATCCTATATTTGGGGAGTTTGGTATATTTTGAGATTGAATGTCATGGTCTTAATAGTCATGGTCTTTATCATGATCATGAGTACTGCCAATATTGCATTGGTGCTACAGGAGACCAGGCCTGGGTGTGGCACCATGAAGTCAAAGGCAGAGAGGAGGGAAATGCGCCTTTCCATCTCTCTCTTCTGGCTGTGCATGTGTACATGTGAACATAGGTGCCCATGTCTATGTGCATATAGCTGCACACTGCAGACCCAGACAAGCTTTGAAGGACAGATGCAGAGATTCTCCTTGCCAAGTGAGCATAGTGCGGGAGGATCCCAATAGCCTGTGCAGGCTAAGACGCGCTATAAACAAGGGACCCCACAGGAGAAGCGGCATAAAGGAGGCCGTCCTCCAGGGACTGGTGGGGCAGGAAGAGCAAATGGCAGTGGAACCTGGCCAGCCCCCCACACTGGGGAAACCAGCTGGGCACGCTTTGAGAGCAGGTCCCTTCAATCAGGAGAAAGCAGCCACAATAGAGCTGATGGTGCACATTTGGTCCCCAACCCTACCTGCTGATTACGTCTAAGACAAAGATGAAGTCGTCATACTTGAATGTTGACATGTCAGTCCCAAACAAGTAGGTTTTCACTTTGAGTTGGACATCCTGTAAAACAAGACATTTCCAGTTAGTTCTGGCAGCCCTGGATGTCAGTCTGGAAAGTCTGTAAAAGGGGCCACCTCTCTGGAGGAACTGCTCCTAAGTGTGCTCAGAAAACAAATATGTGTGCTTGTGTGTACACATGCATGGCTGTGCGTGTATGAGCAGTGTCTGCACATGTGAGTATGCATTCATGCATTTATATGTGTCCCGAGGTTTCTCAGACCAGAGAAGTGTCCGGTATGGGGCATCTGTACTGGTGACCCCCAGCAGTCCTTAGGAGGCAGGCTGTGAGCCCAGGGCCCTCCGGGCTGACCAATCACTCTAGCCCAACGCCTCTCAACAATTTATTAAGAATAACTTAGGGGACAAAGTGGAGAGATTGCCCCCTCAAATCAACCCTGATCAAAAGGCGAGAATGCTCAGGCTCCTCTAAGGAGGGAGCTCTCTAGGACCTTTTACAAATGACCCTCCCCCGACTGTCCCTCAAACATCCTCCTTGAATCACACCACATGTTCAGCTCTCTCCCTAAGTCAGTCACTCATGCATGGAGAAAGACTGAACTTCATTAGAGTGTGACATATCCAAAGGCATGAAAGGATTTATGGTGATCACCAGTCACAGCCACATCTGGGGTAAACAGAATGAGAAACAGGGTGCTTGTGGTGCCCGAGGACACGCGGGTCCTCTCTTGCCTCCACTCTCTGAATCATGAGTCTCATGTCCAGCTAATGGGCTCTGGACACCCGTCCCAAGGCTGATGCCCAGTCCTCGCCACGCTCACAAACGCCAAATGGGTGCAGTGGGAGTCGGAAGGGAAAACCCCAAGAAAGGAAGCTAGGCAGACATTTCCCACAGCTGCGCCGGAGAGGCCTCTCCTTCCAGAAGGTATTCACAAGATGGAGGCCAAATGAACGAAAGCCATCGGAGTGACTCCCACAGGGCATTCGCATACTGTTGTGACTTCTCTTCTCTTTCAGTAGAATGTTCAGAACAACGCTCCAATGATGAGACAGTCCCATTCAAGCAAAGTGAGGACAAAGTCCTCCAATGGAAGCTATGCAGTGTGTCAGGAGCTGAAGATAAGGGCGATCTGTCAGGAAGTGCCCAGCCACAGGGCCCAGGTGACCCCCTGGAGTCAGGCTGCACAAGTCCCAGCCCATGTGCATGCATGCATGCACATGGAAAGGTGAGAGCATGCACATGTACAAGTGTGTGTGAATGGGGGACCATGCATGGGTGCAAACATGCATAGAGATGTGTGTACCTGTACATGTGTATGTACAGGCAAATGTATAAGCACACCTGTGTGTGTTATTGTGAATGGGAGAGTGCATGTGTGAGTGTGTGCGTGTACAACTGTGCGTGCATGTGAATGTGTGCATGCCAATCTGTAAGTATATCTATGTGTGAAAATAGGCATGTCTGTGTGTGTGCCTTCTACAAGTATGTTTGTGAATGGGTGAAGATCTGTGTGCATGAATGTATGTTTGTGTGAATGTGTATATGCAGGCACCTTCGGCAGTTATGCACTTATTAACATGTGAACATGTGTGTGAGTGAATATAAACGTGTGTGCAGGTCTATGTGTGTGTGTTCTCATGCATGTATGTGCACGTGTATGCATGTAACCCCAGTGACAGTGACCCCAGATCACACAGCAGAAAAAAGAACATAGCCCAGCCAAAGGCACCAATGGCGATGGTGGCGATGGTGCTAACCAGAATCGTGATCACCACTGGCACAGATAAAGCAACTACTGCCTGTCTGGCACATGCTAAGTGCTGTTACTATCACACCCGTCTGACAGCTGAAAAAACTGAGGAACAGTGAAGGGAGCCGGCCATCAACGTCTGAGGGCCCTGGTGGACAATGGACAAGAACAAAGCCTGAGGGAGGTGCCATCTGGGGGGGGGGCCATACCGAGCTGAGCCTCACTGAGGGGACAAGGGAGGGGCATCAGTGACTGCAACATGAGAACCCAACCCCAGGGCACAGAGACCAGCAAAGGCCCTGAAGCCAGGCAAAAAGACAGAGCGCAAGTCTGCATCCGCCAAGGGCAGAGCAGCTGCCACGATCCCCACTCTCCAGGGGAGGCAGCCAGCAATGCCAGTGAGGCTGCTTGACACCCGGCCCACGACGTGTCCTACAACGTGCTAGACACCCTGCATTCATATTCACAGAGAGGACACTGGATAAACAGGCCTCAGCCCTGGGCCCCCGTCAGCAGGATCCCCCGCCACACACACACACACACATATACACATATACACACATGCACACACACAATGTCAACACTGATCCTTCTTCCGTCTTGGAAAACCAACCTGCCATATTCGCGACAGTCCATGTTCAAGCTTCTTCTTCACGTAGTTGCGATCAAAATTGCTCTCCTCAGCCCCTGCTGTGCCCCCCGCTTCTGAAATGAGAAGATGGGAAAGACCCCAGGTTGGCTTCATGCCAGCAGGAGCCAAGAATGAGGCTTTCTTTTTCTGGACAGTGACTCTCCCAGGGCTTTGGTCATTGGCCTGACTATCCCCTACAGAGAAGCCATACAATATAACACTGCAGAAGTGGCACCCGGAGTGTCTTCTCTGACCCCACCACAACCAGGAGGTAAGTCAGGCCATTCCTGAGCCCACAACAGGGCTCTGCCCCCTGGCACCACTGCCAGCGGCCCCTCGGTCCTTGGTCCACAGCCACACCCAATGCTCCACCTCCTCCCTCACACCTGCCTGCCTCAGTAGCAGCTCTTCCCTCCCAGTCCCTCTTCTCACCAATGGCTGCTCACTCCTTCTCCACTGAATCTGTTTCCCTTTTGTCCAGGCACTTCCAGCTCCTACTTACAGTGCCTGGGACACAAGAGGCCCCTGAAGAATACACACTAAAGGATGGATGGATGGATGGATGGATGGATGGATGGATGGATGGATGGATGGATGGATGGATGGGTGGGTGGATGGATGGATGGGTGGATGGATGGATGGATGGATGGATGGATGGATGGATGGATGGACGGACACATGGACAGATGAACAGACGGATGGATGGACAGATAGACTGATGAACAGATGGATGGACAGACAGATGGATGGATGGATGAATGAATGCATGAATGAATGAATGGACAGATGAACAGACTGGCATTTAGTGTGAAACTAATCTGTGTGCCCTTTGACACAGAGATATACCCACAAAGGTGTAAGGCTAATGAGATATAAGATCTTCCCTGCCCATTAATAGGCCTCACATGGAGCCCTGAAGCAGAGCCAATTAGACTCTGGGCCGCAGGGATCCCCACACCTTTCCAATTAAGTGTTGCTTTCCAAGCTTCTCAGCACTAAGTCAATCAAGTCTTTGATTGGAAACACTACATATAGTATTACTTGAAGGGAGAGGCGTAGGTGAAGAGAGAAGCAGATGGAGGGAAGAAATTGCCTGGGGGAACTTGCTTGTGGGGAGGCTTGACAGAAAGAACACTCCCTGGATTGGTGATAAGTAGCTTACTAAACCTTGCATTTTGGTATCCTAACAGCAATGTCCCAAATAAATACTTTAGTTTTGTCTTGGAGGAGGAGCGTTTATTATATTTTGTGAACAAATCCTGGTAATATGTATGCATATTCATAGCAGCTGCTATGGGTATCACATTGGCATTACAAAAGGGACCAAAGGAAAAAGAACAGCTTAACAAATGGAGACATACAAATGTGCTGAAATAATGGAAGTGACAGTTTCAGAGAAGCCTGGGAAGATTTGTATGAGTTAATGCAAAGTTTCTGCATAAGAACCACAACATTGGAAAAACAAGCACTGTGTAGAAAATCTCCAGAAATCAGATCAACTCAAGGACCACCCACAATTCTACAAGACCAGTGAGAAAGCCTGCTGCCCAACCCTGACAGAAGGGCAGGAAACACACATTTCTGTACATGTCCAATGGGAGAACTGATTTTACCTGACCAGGCATATCTGTTGGGAGGGGCTTGTCTTTTGTTTTTTTTTCTTTAAAACAGAGGAGGAGGATGGGAGGAAAAATAAATGCTTATTACTTGAAAAATAAAATGACATTTAATGTAAACACAGTTCCTGGTGACCCTCATGCTAACTGATAGATATCCCCTGGCTTTAGCAGAAACTCCTGGAAGCAAAGGGACAGTGGAAGCTGAGCAGGAAGACAAAGGCCTTGGGCAAAAGGGTTCAAAGCCATGGGAAAGGCCAGGGACGACATCGAGGGTCTGAGGAGATGCTGTGGGGAAAAACATCCCCATTCACCTTCCTTAGCCCCAAGAACAGAACAGGACCTACCCAGGGAGTGTGTGGAGGGGTAGCTTTAACACGACATAACTTCTAACATTAATGGCATTAACATCTAACCACACAAAGAAAGGGACACAGCACAGAGGGGGACCAAAGGCCCATCGAGGTCCCTCCAGCTGGCCTGAGATGGGGCTGCATGTTGGCCAGCTGAGGGCATTGGGGGGGGGGAGGGGTCCTGCCCATCTGCCAGTGCATGCTCCACTCAGCATTGGCAGAACCAGCTACCCTGCCCAAAGCACAGAACCCTCCCTGCTCTTCCCCTGTGGTGGAGGGAGGATAAACAGCCCACATCTGAAACCTATGCCCAACAAGCTTGAAGGTACAGTCCAATGTGGAGAGGCACACAGATAGGCAGGGACTAAGTGGAGAAAGGAAGAGGAGGCCCCGCCCAGACCTTAGGAAAGACATAATGATGAGACAGGCCCATGAGATACTGGTTAGGCATGAGGAGGGGGAAGCATAGCCAGCCCCTGTGTCAGAGGAAGAAGGCATGGTAGCAGCACAATTTCCTGCTCTTACACAGGTCAGCACGGGACAAAGGGAAGTCATGGGGCAAGAGCAGTCCCAGTATGGAAGGCCTTGAATGCCAAGCTAAGGAGCTCAGACTCCATGCAGAAGGCTAATCTAAGAAGTGGTATGAGATAGACTGGAGGTGGGCGGAGAGGACAGGCTGGGAAGTGACTGGGGTGGGTCAGGGAAGAGAAAGCAGCCAAAGAAAAGGCGTCAGACAGGGCACAGGAAGAGGAGCGGTCAAAGAGCTCACTCCATAACTCCAAACCACAGCCTTGGAAAGGAGAAAGATTTCTGGGGAAAGACGGTCAGCATGGCCTCAGGCAGACCACTGGGAGGGACTGAGGGGCATGAAGGTGGAGAAGCCCAGCAGGCACCAGGGAGTGTGAGGCTGAAGCATGGAAGCCATGGCAGCACAAAGGGCAGAACTGGGGAGCTGCCAGAGGCCCATAGAAGGAGCAGAGAAGGGGCATTTAAGACAGGGGGAAGGGGAGGCCACAAAGCTGTGAAAGCAAGAGCCAAGGTGAGGGGTCCCAGGCCAGGTCACTGAGGTAAAGCCAAGAGAGAGGGACAGATACCACAGAGATATCTGGGAAGACAGAGATGCCCTCTGGCTGAATCACCAGGAAGTAAGAGCTCTGGAGGAAAGAATCAGACAGGAAATAAACAGCTTAAAAGAGAAAGTCACAAACCTCCCCCAAGAAACAGAATCCCTGAAAACTAGAACAGATCAAACAGAAATTAATGATTCCATAAGACAGCAAGAAATATGAGAACAAAATGAAACTGAAAAAAATCCTGAACATTCTACCTCAATAAATCACAAATGAAAACTACCAGAGGCCACAGTAGAGACAGAAAATTCCCTGATCCCCTGAAGGGAAGTCCCAAAAGGAAAAAGTTCTAGGAATGTCCTAGCTCAAATCTATGACTCCCACATGAAAGTGAAAATATTGCTAAGATACAGAAAGTAGTCAGGATCACATGAAACAAGGTAGCTTCACCTATGAGGGAGAGATCTCGGAAAACAATGTTGCACCTGTAAAGCCCAGTATATTCCTATGGGGGGAAAATGACCTTGAGTGGAACAGAAGATTTTCAGACATTTCTGAAAAAGGGCAAGAGCTGCCTGGGATCTCTGAAATGCAAACACACATAAGAGTTCAGAGAAGCCAGGAAAGGTCGATGTGCTTGAGTAACTGGAAGGACCTGTAGGATGACATAGTGGTAACATTTTAATAGGAAGAAAACAAACAAGGGACCTTCAGAACCATGATATCTTCAAATGATACCGAAGCAGTTAAAGACGAGCATAGTCCTGGAGTGATTTATTTGTTCTGAGGGTTTGGAGGTGGAATCTAATACTTCTCATGATTGGGGTGAGAAATGTAAAAACATGGAGGAAGGTGTGGCAGACAGAGCATCAGGTGACCCTCTCTCTTATCTAAAAGGACATACAGTCACGTCCCCCTACACACAGAAACACCCACATCCACATCCCCACACCCATGAATTTGGTGCAGAAACTCATCCAACTTCACAAGGAAACAAGCAGAGATGGGGGTGAGAGGAAGCAGCCTCCTGAGCAAAACAACCTGAAGGGAAGATTAAAAGGGAAAAAAGGGGTAAAGAAAAGCACAGGCCTAGAGGTGAAGGGTCCCTGCAGTCTTTGAGCAGCTCCTGGCTGACATGGGCAGCACTAGGTAAGCCATCCACCTGAGGAAAAGCCAGAGCCCGGGATTCAGAGCGGAGCAGCAGGAAGCGCGCTGCCATCACCTCTCGGAACACAGCCACAGCCATGGCTGGTTCTGCTCAATGCCAGTCATCTGGTACAAACTCAGAACTGGCGAGGGGCTCAGAGAGCAAGACCAGCCCCAGGGCAAACCTCCCCAGAATCCACAGGGAGGGGGGGCCAGAAGCCCAGGACCCAAGACCATCCTACCAGCCACCCTGGTTATGTCCTCACTGTCGTGGGCTTCATGCCACTCCATGGTCCTGTAATAGCTGAGCATGACTTCCCACAGGGCTTTGCAGAGGTCAGCCAGGCACGGAATGTAGCTTTCCGCTGTTACGTGCTGCAGAATGAAAGAAATTCCCATGAGAAGCCAGCAAGACCCAAATGGAGGGAAGCAATGCTGCAGAAGGTTCCCTACGATGCATGCTGTGGAACCCCAGACAGCACATGCTAAGGGCCTACAGACCTTGCCCCCACCGTTATGGCCTCTCATTAGAATCATGCAGAGGGGTTCTCCCATGGGACACAGTATTCCTACAGAGCTCAGCAAAGGGCAGGGGCCAAAGGCCTCCAGCCCAAGGGACTCAAAAAGTTCACTGAGGTGAACCAAGCACCCTATGGAGACCCCCAGCAGGGGTCCACCTTCCATCATCTGAGCCCAGTATTTTAAGCATCTCTCAAGAGCCTTGGGCCTCAGGCTACGCTTTATGGAAAAGGCCAGTGATACTCCAACGGGTGAATACCCGTGGCACAGAACCAGCTTCCTGGGACAAGGTGCCTTTTGACAACCTGGGCACGGGCACCATTTCTGCACCTGCAACTCCCTTCAGAACCTTTCTCAGGTCCCTGTTCCATACAAAAAAAATATGGGGAGGGGGCTTGCGAGAGAGACACTAAATGAATACAGAAGTCGAATCCCAGATAATCTGAGAAGGGGACTTCCCATAAAGAAAGTGGCAACTGAGCTGGGACCTGGAAGAAGGCAGTGGAAAATGAGGAAGGTGTGCATGTGACAGGCACAGAGTAGGGAAACTGAGTACAAGGAACCGCCACAAGAACACATGGGAGCAGTGTGAGATCAGGCTGGGCAGGTAGGACAGAGGTAGGTGGGAAAAGCTGAATGCTGCACTAAAGTGTCTTTTTTACTCCCAGGGACCCTGCATCAGGGAGCTGACAGAGGGAGACAGTTGGAAAAAGGGTGGAGGAAAGAGCCAGAATTCGGAGTTGGAGAACAATTACCCTGTGATGTGAAAGCCTTGGGCCTTAATCTCCTCAGCTATTCCAAGCAACAAAAAGAGGCTGCACCAGACAGACATGAGACACCCCCTGACATTTCTGGAGCTTTCACTTCACCCAAAGGGCATCGAGGCAATTTGGCCCACCCGCCCTTCTGGGTGACCCCCTGCATCACCCTCTGCCACGCTTCTCCATAAGCTTCCCCAAATTAGCTTGTAATCAAAATGGCAGGGTCACCTAGAGACACCAAGTTTGTGGGTGAAGGGAAGAGGACAGACATGACTCCAGACATAGCGTGATCCCCACATGGACAACACACAACCAGGTTGAAAAAGAAAACTATCCACAAAGAGTATAACTGCCAAACACTCCCTGCTTAAAATGTCTACTGACATTCCCCACCAGCACAATGAAGGGGGAGGAAGAGGGAGCTGTCCAGGGAAACAGTCGGTCACTTAAAAATTCTCCATTTCAGGAACAAAAGAAAAGTGCAGCTCAGAGTGGCCAGGTGCCCCTCCAGGTGGGAGCCAGCTAGAATCATGAAGGTGACGAGAACACAAAACGCACAGACACTTCAGGGGGGCATGTGACCAGGCATGGCTCGTCCTCTACTGATGCCCCTGGACCACCAATGCCGTCATAGGCTGGCCTGGAAGTGCTTCATCCTAAAGATGAGGCCACCGCCAGTCAACAATGTCTGTACAGAATGAGCCAAAGGCACACAAGTGACAAGCGAGAGGAAGAGCCTGGGGTTCCAGAGGCGGCTCCACAGCCCAGTCTCCCCGAGAACATGGCCCCTGCCAGGACTTCAGAGGAAACACAGAAAACAAACCCTAATGGAACAAGTGCACAGGAAGCTGGCTGACAGACCTCTCTCTACATGGGCCTACTGGAGATGTTTTCATTTAAGCACCTAACCTAATCCCTAAACTGTCTATTCAGGAGGAATCTCCTGAATTATCTCTCCCTCTCACCGTCTCCTTTAAGGAACCACTGACTTCCTTCCTAGCCTGTCCACCCTAGAGGCACCCACAGCACAAAAGCTGATAAAGGTGATGGGCTTAAGAACTGAAAGAAACTTCTAAGGGCAGCTAATCCAGGCCCTCATTTTAGAGACAAGGAAGCTGAGGCCCAGAAAGATTAATTTATAATGTCAGCCCCAGCCTGGGTCGCTCTGAGCCCTGGTACCCACACAGAGTCCGACAAAGGTCAGAGCAGATGCTCTAGCGACAAGAAAGAACTCACCTCCCTGAGCTCAGAATCACCAGCTTCACCAAAGGTCTAGCGCCATTTCTGACCACCTCTGGTAGATTTGTAAGGTGATTATGCAAACAAATTCAATCTAATTAATCCTCACCCGTCCTTTCAGGTAGGTAAGAGGAAGGCCCCATGATTCTGGCTTCATCAAAGAATAAATCCCAAGAGAGGACACAAACATGTCATACGCAGACAGATCTCTCTCTTCCACTTTTCATGGAAAAACCAGAAAATGAAACCAAGCCCTGCTGTGCTCCAGGCTGCCACCCAACAGCTCCCTGCCTTGGGACTAACCAGCCCTAATTCCCCGTAGGCCTTCATCAGACCAATGTGAGCTGAAGCCAAATCCCCTCAGAAGGAGCATATAGAGGGCTCTAGGATTTTTAAAATACATTTTTATTTATTTCATTAAATACTTCCCAATTATATGTAAAAAAAGAAAATTTAACATTCATTTTTTAAAATTTTGAGTTCCACCCACCCTTCAAGAAAAACAATATCAACTATACATATGAAGTAATGCCAAAAATATTCCCACAGTAGCCATGTTTTGAAATACACACACACTCATACTCACATTCACACACATACTCCAAGAAAAATAAAGAAAATTAAAAAGTTCCCTTCACTTGGCACTCAAGAGTCCATCAGTCCTCTCTCTGGAGGTGGACAGCATTTTTCATCATGGGTCCTCTGTAGTCATGATCAGAGAAGCTGAGTCTTTCACAGTTGTTCATCACACAACAATGCTGTCACTGTATACAATGTTCTCCTGGTTCTGTTCACTTCACTTTGCATCAGCTCATGTAAGTCTTCCCAGGTCTTTCTGAGAGCATCCTGCTTGCATTTCTTATACCAGGACAGCATTCCATCCCAATCAAATACCACAAAAAACTTGTTTGGCCTTTCTCCAAGTGATGGGCATCCCTAGAGGGCTCTGGTTTAAGGAGGGAGAGCTCACAATAAATACTGAGGTTGATGCCTCAGGGAAGAAGAGGAGAGAAGGATTTAGGAAGCCACCTTCCATTACAGAAAATAATCACAGAAAGACTCCTAGGTTAGGATCCCACAAAACAGAGGCTCTGTCTACAATTTATGGTCCCAGCTTTTGTCATTATACTTACACTTTACTTAAACGTCAAACTGATAAGAAATTACAAAGCCAACCAACACCTGGGTCAAGACCCCAAAGGCTATTTTGGCCATCTCAATGTACAAGGAAAACCAGACTGAAGAAATATTTAAAAAGGGACAGGGACCCCCAGGAGAAGCCAGGGTTTTTGTCTTCTCCAGGTTCCAAGGCTGCGTGGAACTCCTGGCAAGGCCAAAGCCTCGGAGGACTCAGCAGCAGCCATGCCCACTTTCACAGCAGGGGTCAAAACCCTACAAGAAGTTTGAGGGGTATGAAACATAAGAGGAAAATAAGGCAGTCTCTCCATTCTGAGAAAGAGGAAGCAGAAAACAGTGGGGAGCAGTGGGCACCCTCCCCCTCAGGCAACCACATTTAGCACCATCCACTGGGATAAAGGGCCTCCCCCTAGCCTCCCAGGCATGCAAGAGCAGCGTCTACTCCAACAGCCCACAAGTCCAGTTCTCATTCTCAAAGAAGGGAACTGAGTCTCAACAACAAATGTCATAGGAGCCAGCTTTTCATACTTTTTTTTTTTTTGCTTTTTGTAGGGCAACTGGGGTTAAGTGACTTGCCCAAGGTCACGCAGCTAGTTTTTGTGTTGAGTGTCTGAGATTTGAACTCAGGTCCTCCTGACTCCAGGGCATAAATATTGATGCAAAAATTTTAAATAAAATACTAGCAAGGAAATTACAACAATTTATCACAAGGATCATACACCATGATGAGGTGAGACTTATACCAGGAATGCAGGGTTGGTTCAATATTAGGAGAACTATGAGTACAACTGACCATATCAATAACAAAACCAACAGAAATCAAATGATTATTTCAATATATGCAGAAAAAACTTGACAAAATACAGCACCCATTCCTATTCAAAACACTAGAGAATATAGGAATAAAGACACAGAGCTTTCCTTAAAACCATAAGTAATATCTATCTAAAACCATCAGCAAGCATTATCTGTAATGAGAATAAGCTAGGAGCCTTCCCAGTAAGATTAGGGGTGAAGCAAGGAAGCCTATTATCACAACCATTATTCAATATTGTACCAGTAATGCTAGCTATAGCAATAAGAGAAGAAAAAAGAACGAAAAAATCAGAACAGGCAATAAGGAAACAATACTATCACTCTTTCAGGATGATATGATGATAGAGAATACTAGAGAATCAACAAAAAATCTAGCTGAAATAATACTTTTAGCAAAGTTGAAGGATATAAAGTAAACCCACGTAATCAGTATTTCTATATATAACCAACAAAGCCCAGAAGCAAGAGCTAGAAAGAGATATTCCATTTAAAATAACAGTAAACAATATGAAATACTTGGGAATCTACCTGACAAGACAAACCCAGGAACTATATGAACTCAATTACAAAATACTTTTCAGACAAATAAAGTCAGATCTAAACCAATGGGAAAATATTAATTGCTTGAGGATAGGCCAAGCCAATATTTAATGACAATTCTACCTAAATTAATTTACTTATTCAGTGTCACACCAATCAAACTACCAAAAAATTAAGAGCTTTATGGAGCTAGAAAAAATCATTACAAAATTAATCTGGAAGAACAAATGTCAAGAATGTCAAGGGAATTAATGGGGGAAAAAATACAAATGGAGATGACCTAACCATGCCAGGTCTCAAACAATATTATAAAGTGGTAATCATCAAAATAATCTGTTACTAGTTGAAAATTATTGTGGGGGTTCAGTGGAATAGATCAGGTACACAAGACACAGTAGTAAATGACCAAAGTACAATCTTTGGACCAAATCCAAAGATTTCAGCTTCTGGGATAAAAACTCACTATCTGACTAGAACTTCTGGGAAAACTGGAAAATAGTAGGGCAGAAATTAGTTATAGACCAACAACTCACACCATATACCAAGATAAGGTCAAAATGGGTAAATGATTTACAAATAAATGGCGAAACCATAAGCAAACCAGAAGAACAAGGAATAGTTTACCTATCAAACCCATGAAGATGGGAAAAATTGATGACCAAAGAAGAGACAGCATTACAAGATGTAAAACTGATCATTCTGATCTATTAAATCAAAGAGTTTTGCAGACAAAACCAATGCAATGAAGATTAGAAGGAAAGCAGAAAGCTGGGAAACAATTTTTATAGGAAGTGCCTTTTAAAAGCCTTGTTTCTCAAATACATAAAGAACTGAGTTAAATTTATAAGAATACAAGCCATTCCCCAATTGATAAATGGTCAAAGGACATGAAAAGGCAGTTTTTAGATGATGAAATTAAAGCTATCTATAGTCATATAAAAATGCTCTAAATTACTATTTTAGAGAAATGCAAATTAAAACAACTTTGAGGTACCACCTCACACCCATTATATTGGCTAATATGACAGAAAAGGAAAATGATAAATGCTGGAGAAGATGTGGGAAAACTGGAACACTAGTCATGGTTGGCAGAGTTGTGAACTGGTCCAAACATTCTGGAGGGTTATTCGGAACTATGCCCAAAGGGCTATAAAACTGTGCATACACTTTAATCCAGCAATAGCACTACCAGGTCTATATCCCAAAGAAAGGAAGGGCCTTCTTCTACCAAGAAATGACAAAAACAAAGACAAAGGAGGGGAGAGCAGAACTACCAAAGAACTGTCCCATCCCTAGGAAAGCCACACAGTGACACGCTTCTCTAGGTTGGGAAAGGTGAACAACAGCTCAGGGTAGGGCCAGGTGAGGCAGGGCTTCCCACAACACCCACAACACCCACCACAAGCTTCCTCTTCCTTCTGGGCAGGGCAAGGTCAGGGGAGAGATCTCTAACCTGCAGGGACCAACATACCCTACTGCATGCACTGGCAACCACCCCCCTGCTTTCTCCAACTTTCAACCTCCCTAGGGGTGATGGCTTCTTCCTACTGAAGCTCCTCCACTCATAAAAAACGATTCCTTGACTCCTCACGCCCTCAGATCTCACCTCCCTTTCACAGACTAATGCCTCCCTCCTACAACAGGAGCCTCCCCTCTTTCCTCCTAACACCTTACAGTCTGGCTCCTACCCAAACTGCCCTCTCCAGAGTGACCAGTGATCCCTTAGTTACCAAACCCAATGGCCCCTCCTTGTTCTTCCTCCTCCTGTCTGGGTCACTCTCTCCCTCCCCTCTCTGTTTTTGGGATACATTTTCTCTCTCTCCTGGTTCTCCTCCTCCCTCTCTGCCTGCTCCTTCTCTGTCTCCTTGGTTAGATCCTAACCTAGGTCATGCCACCTAAATGGAGGTGTCCCCCAAGGCTTTACCCTGGAGTTTCTTCCTTTTCTGCTGCACTCTATCCCCTCCAATCAGCTCTCTGCAGATTGATGCCCAGCAGAACTGGGGAGTCAGGAAGACCTGAATTTGAAGCTAGCTGTGTGACCCCAGTCAAGTCACTTGACCCAGTCCAGTTTGCTTCAATTTCCTGCTGGAAGGTGGGGTTTAAAAAGCCAATTTTCTTTATGACATTTGGCTAGAGGAGCCTGGACACCCATCAGACAAGAGGTGAGCAAGCCTGAGCCAGGTTTATGTTCACTGGGTGAGCAGCAGGGCTCTAAACTTGGAAGAAGAGGTGGCCCTGCTCTAGGCCCAGGCCAGACCCACTGCTGGTACCCCTAGTCCCACCCCCCACTTTCTTCCCCAGCAGACTGGCCCCCAATCAGGCCCACTCTCTCATCTTTAGCCCTTCCCTATCTCCAGAGGCCATGGCCCTGCCACCCACAGACAAACCCAGGTCTCCTGACCACCCTTACAAAGCATCTCCTCAAGTGAGCGTCCAACTTCCCACCTTCCTTTCCCTGCCAAGCATCTAGGAAAGGCTAAGAGAAAGGGCATTAAAAATAACTGTGACTGTCAAAAGGATTCACGTGGTACAGCTCTGGTCCATGTCAAGTGGTCCCTGGGATCCCCTTAGCTCCCTACTTCCTGTTTCCTCTCTCCCTCTCATCCACCCAACCCACACTCGTTTGCAGCACCACCCCACCAGCCAAACTCCCCCTTTCCATCCCAGGATCAAGCACGCACAAGGAAAGGGTCTGAGGGCCCAGCTGTTCATCACCACACACCGTGCAGAGGTCCTTGTACTGAAGCTTCTGGAACCTGGTATCTGTGTTGCCTGCACATAGCTCCACGTAGCCCAGGACCACCTGGAAGACGGTGTTGTGGATAGCCTGCGTAAAGTGCATGTGCAGCTGGTCCATCGCGGTCTACAAGGCACAAGAAGTACGTCACCTGACTGGCTGCACTCACACACACACACACACAGGCGCACAGATAGGCCGTAGTGGCCCCCACACACACCTGCGTCTTCCCCAGGAGCCTGTAGGCCTGCTGCACCTTGGTGTAGTGGGTAACATCAAAGTTCTTGCAGATTTTGGAGAGCGCCACGTCCAGCTGCTCCTAAACAAAAGCACACACGAGGAGGGCTGGTGAGAAGCCCCCTGAAGAATGCCCGTAGGATGCCCACAGGATGAGTGGGGCTAGCCTTAGACACGCCAAGCAGGAGTCAGGAGGAATGGAGCCACACTGCCCAAATTCGAAGGACTTTGATACACGAGGTGGCCCTGAGGTCCCTTCTGGGGTCAAAAAGCCCAGAATTCATGAAAGACAGATGCTTAGTAACTCTGAGGCCAGCTCCTGGAGCCCAGGGCCCACTAACAGCCCAGCTGGTGTCAAGGGGAGGTTACAAAGCCACAGCCATGGCTCCCATGGCGGCCTAAGCATCCACAAACTCTCATTCAAAACAGGTTTCTCTTCTGTGGTGGGAGAAAGGCAGCGACCCTTAGACTAGCCTTTACTGGGGGGTGGTCACTGCAGGGCTGGAGCCTGTGCAGGCAAGTGGCACCTCAGGAAGACTAGCGTTATCCCTGCCAACACTCAGGCCCTGCCGGAGCCTTCCTGGAAGATGCTGGCGAAGGAGCGCAGGCCAGCCAAGGGGGTCAGCCTGTGACACACCTGGGGCCTCCAGCTGCCCGGCCATGACTGGCTGCTTTATCGCGCTGAGATGGCTCAAGCTGTGATGTGTGGAGCCATCCAGTGCCACACTGGGTGGTGTGGGGTTGTGCAGGCTCACCATGCAGCCTGCTGCGCTGGGCCATGCATGGCTGCCTCACACTGTGCTGCTGGGTTATATCACGCCATGTGGCGCTGTCCTTGCCTTGCATCTCCACCCCCAGGTCCTGGGCCCTTCCCCCAGGCCTCCCTTCTCACCTCGATCTGCTCCAGGGTGTCCTGCAGCTTGGAGTCCAGCTCACTGTTGGACAAAAAGAGCCAGGTCAGAGGCCACCTCTCAGAAGGGCAGTCTGGAACCTGCACACCCTCCCAGGGCACAATCAGACAGAGGCTCCTGGGGGGAAGGGGCTCCAGTAGACCGCACCTCCCTGCCACAGCTGGCCCATCAGGTAGCTGGGCTGAGCCGTCTTCCTTCTTCCTCTTTGTTTGGGCCCTTAATAGAGGCCATGGCTCAGTGGAGGGGGGCAAGGAGACAGTGGAAAACAGCGGGGTACCTCCATTCACATTGAAGCTCACTGACACTCTCCATGCCTCTGAGAAGGCACAGGGTGCAGGGCCGGGTGAGCTCCCATGGGAGGGCGAGTGGACACCTTTGCCTCAATACGTCCAAGAAAACCAGTCTCTTTTCCTCCAAAGGCCCCCTCCTCCCAATCCCCAGGGTCAAAACTAGATGCATGGCCTGTCGACTTCACCTCTGGAGCATCCCCCCAACTCACCCCCTTCAGTCCCCTGCCCCTGCCTCACCCTGGGGCAGCCCCTCACACCCCACAACCACAGGAGGTCTCCTGCCTCAGTATCTGCCTTCTCCAGCTTCCTTAGTGCAGATCTGATCGGCCCACTCTGGTTCAACTCTAGCCCTGCCGCCTCAGTAAGGTCCAGGGGCTCCCTCTGGCCTCCAGGGTCAAATACAAAAGGCTTGGCCTTCTGCCTGACAATTCTTCCCTCTTCAGTCTGTCTGGAGCTTACTTTGCACAGCCTCCCCCATCAGGCTGTGCACTCCTGGGAGAACAGGGGCTGACTTACTCCTCTCTCTGTACCCCCGGCACTGAGCACAGGTCCTGGCACACAACCGGTACTTAATAAAAGCCTAGTACTCAATTGACTGAAGATGATGAAGAGGAGTGCAGCATGTCCCAGATGTCCCCAAACCATGGCTTCAAAAACCTTTTTCTAGAGATTGACCTGGACCCTGGTCAGGTCCACGGCCCAAGGGTTCACAAAGACTAGAAAGGCACTAAAATGAACGAGGTACCCCCTGGCAAAATGCCGTTATCTCCATGGTACCTAGAAGGGACACAGGACAGCAGGCTCTCCCCACTATTTGCCAAGAATCTTGGGGAATTCATTCCACAAGTTCCAGAATGATGACAGCATCCCCTTACTAAAAAATACTGAGAATGGTAATAGAGGTCAGCCAGGGGTCTCTATTTAGCAGACGGGACATCACTACTTAAGCCTCCCCTGACCTGCCACCCCGAGTCAGCACCCCAACGGGCAGAGAAGCAGCATCTCAGTACAGCAGAAGCATATCCCAAACCCACCCTTCTGGAAAAGCTGCCACTGGGCCTGCCAGACATCACACTCCAGATTGTGCCTATCCATTTCACAGAATGTGTCCGAATGAAACATCAGGCTGGATCTTCACATTTTTTAAGTGCTGATAAAAAAATCTGACTGATTCTAGTCAGGAAACAAAAAACTGCCACTTCACCTGTGACAATTACTTTCTTACAGGAAAGAACAAAATGGCCAAAGCATCCAGACCCAGTGGAACAAAGTATGGGATTCGAATCCTGCCTCTCACCTTGCTTTTGGGGCTGCCACAGGCTGCCCCAGGTACTGCAGTTTCTTCACCTTCAAATGAAGGTGAAGTCCCAAATGGCTTCTGAGCTCCCTCCCAGTTCTCAAGGTCTGGGATTCTACTGGCAGACTGAAAATGCTGCTTCTACATTCCTCGACCAAGAAATGGTCAACAACATGAAAGGCAGTTTTCAGATGAAGACATCCAAATCTCTAGTCATATAAAAAAATGTGCTCCCTCACTACTGATGAGAGAAATGCTCTGAGGCACCACCTCACACCTATTAGATGGGCTAATATGACAGAAAAGGAAAGTAACAAATGTCGGAGATGTGGGAAAACTGGGACACTGATGCATTGTTGGTGGAGTAGTGAGTTGATCCAACCATCCTGGAGAACAATTTGGAACAATGCCCAAAGGGCTATAAAACTGTGCATACCCTTTAATCCAGTAATCCCAAAGACATCCAGATAAAAAGGAAAAAGGACATATCTGTACAAAAAATATCTACAGTAGCTCTTTTTGTGGTAGCAAGGAACTGGAAATGGAGGGGATGCCCATCCGCTGGGGCCTGGCTGAACAAGCTGTGGTATGTGATTGTAATGGAATAGTATTGGGCTATAAGAAATGGCCAGCAGGAGGGCTGCAGAAAAACCTGAAGAGCTTGACTTGAACTGATGCAGAGAGAGGTGAGCAGAACCAGGAGAATGCTTCAACAGTAACAGACACATTGTTTCATGAAGAGCTATTGTTGTTCTTGGCAACACAAGGATCCAAGACAAACCTGAAGGGCTCATGCTGGGAAGGAAAAGACGGCACTGACGGAGGCTGCATGAAGGTAAGGCAGACCTTTCCTTCACTCCCTTTGTTTTTCTTGTTTTTATTCTTATTTTCTGGGCTTTTTTTTTCCCCACAAGACTAACACAGAATATGTTTTGCATGACTGTACATGTATAACCTTCCCAAGGAGGAGAAAGGGTGAGTTGGGACAGGGAAGAGTTCAGGATCTCAAAAAAAAATTTTATGTTAAAAAAAATACTGTTTATATTTAATGGGGGGAAAAAATAAACCTCTCTACAATCCAGTAAAAAAAAAAAAAATGCAGCCCCTGATGGAAGGAGCAGGGTTGCCTCTTCCAATAGAGCCCCCCCTGGGCAACACAGCAGACAGGGTAGGGGGTGGGTAGACACAGGTGCCTGGTCTTTCCACCAGATTCTACCCTTGTGAAAATGCCCCTGAAGATCCTGGCCTCCCAACAACCCACCCTGCCCTCTAGGCCATCAGGAATGGTTGTTAACCACACACTCCACTCAGGGCCACCAGCCCCCATACCTAATGCAGCTGTAATGTCGGAAAGTGCTGGCCGCCTGCTGACACTCAAGGCAGAGCTGGATAGCTCCAGGATAATCTTCTTCCTTAGGGAAAACAGCAGTGTGAGGTTCCACTCAAACACAGGCATAGCTTTTGTGTAGGGAGAGGGAGTCATTGGGGGCACAAGGGAGGTCAGAGGGAGAACAGGGGTTTCATGGGGCAGGTGCTAGCTAGAGGAAGGGAACACAGCCCAAGGTCCAAGGACTGCTTGTGGGGGAGCCAGAGCAGAGGGCAAAGCAGAATGAAAAAGTGAGACAGGCCAGGGAGTGAATTTGTTTCTGAGGAGAGACAGAACATAAGGGAGTAACCATGAGGGGGCAATGACCCAGCCAATTCTATGCCCAAGGTGAGGGGTCTCTACCACGGAAGCACCAAATCAGGCTCTGCAGGACGAGATCACCCAGGTCAAGAAAACTCATTTTAACATACAATAAAAAAGTGCAGCCCTCAGTAGGTGTCTCAGTTTCCCTAGCCACACCAACATGGCGCCAGGCACAACAATGGGCTAGGTCGATGCCATGGGCAGCCAGACAGGGCAGGTCCCAAGGACTTATTCTGGGACATCAGGAGGAGAGCTATCTGTAGCCCCCCAGTCCCTGGAGGTAGGTGGGAGGCCATCTACCTAAAGAAACCTCTGCTCTGGGGCTCACTCCACACACATATTTGGGGAGGGGGGGGGCCTCAGTGGTGTTCCATGACTCCTCCATTACCCTCACTGACCTCCAGCATCTCACTCAAGCGAACGTCCGTTCTTTGCTGGAAAAACAAACAGCAGCAGTGAAATCATGGTCCAAGAGCAGCCTGGAAGCTGCGCCCCAAGCCCCCAGACCCACCAGAGTTTTTATGGTCCTCAATGACTTCAACAAGCCAACCAGCAGCTGGCGCTTCCTCTGGTTGGCAAGAAGGCCCAGACTGGCCTGAGTAAAACCCTCCTTTGCGACATTCAGGTGCCTGCAAGAAGGAAAAACAGACATTGGCCAGGCTAGGCCAAGCCTACCAGCAGCTTTCTGATGCAAGCAAGATCAGCACCAACGCCAGGAAGCAAGGCAGCTTCCTCAACAGTCAATGGAATCTAGGGGGCTGGCAGGGTGGGGGGCACTGCCCAGGAGGGGTGGCACAGGGTCCAGCTTCTAAGAGGCAGGGGTGTGGTGGCCCTGCAGGCCCAGTAAAGACCATGGGGCATGCCCCGGAAAGGCTCCTTGGGGCAGCTGTGAGTAGGCCAGAAAACAGGAAGGTTCAAGTTCTGCTCCCAGACTCCTAGGTATGCTTCAGAGCAGCCCTGTAAAAGCAGTCTCTAAGGTAGGAACCCCAGATGACACATTCCTTGTAAAGCTACAGTGGCACAGCCCACCTTCTTCCATTGCTGCAGATGACAGCTGCCAGCTGAAGGCCCGTCTGCAGGGAGGTCACTCTCTCAAGTTCCTGCAGGGAGGCACACAAGGGGTCACTGCTTGTCTCCAGCTGCTCTCTGGCCAACGGTGGCCGACAGCCATAGGAAGGTACTGAGCAAACTTCAAAAACAGCAGCTTGTCCAGCGCCCGCAAACAGCCTCCATGCAGGTAGGCAAGTGGCCCCCAGGCATCCCAGGATTTGTGTTCCTAATGAAACATTGAGGCTGGGCCCTTCCAGGCTGCTCTGATGAAGGCAGGCAGCCTGAGCCAGCACCCACCACCCTGATGGAAAGAAAAACATGAGCCAAGGCCCACTCTGAGGTCACCTGGCCAGTGATCCCTTCCAGCCATTGGCCCAGCCAGGCCCAGGCAGTGAGAGGCCTGGCCCTCGGGATTTAGGATCAAAAAATCTAGGAGCCTTCAATAGTAATGAAATTTGGAGATCCCTTTGTATTGACAAGCTAATAGGTACTTAGCACTTAATGTCAAGCTAATTATATTAAGCCTCTGTTAAAGAAACAGGAGATATGAACCCCTGTTGCTGACAATAGGAAGGGGCTGAACAGGGAGGAGTTAATACCACATATAAGGAAAAGCCCCAGGTGGGAGAGTCAGAATTTCTTGGGGTAAGCATCGTGGAGGCAGAGCAGCTGCTGCTAGAGGGAGAGAGAGTGAGAGAGTTTCTCTCAACGAGTATCTGGAGCCCAGGATGCTACTGGACTGAAAACTGACCTGAGAATTGAGAAGAACTGAGAAGAGAAATGAGAATTGTGAACTGAGACAGAATTTCTTAGAGCAAGCCATATGGAGGCTGGAGAAAGTGAATTTGATTTTGACAACAGAACTTGTGGTGGTGGAGCTTCTTCTGAGAGCCAGCCAAACTCCTGCTGGGAGCTTCTGAGAACCAGCCGAGTTGCCGAAGACTTCCGAGGGCCAGCTGGAGTTGCCAGAGGAAGCATGACTGTGGTGTCAGTACTTTGTTTGTTTTGGGTCTATGTTGATATCACAGGCAGAAAGTGAATTGAGATGATAATGCCAACCATGTGTGTGAATATTGTGGTAATTCTGCTAAGCTTGATGTGTGTAGATATTGTTGTGGCTGTTTTCTCTTCCCAGGAACAGAAACTGTGAAGAACTTGAGGTGGACTGGACACTGAGCTCCAATGCGGAGCAAGAACTGCACGGAGAGCTGGACAAGGAACTGGGAGCTGTCTCCCTTTGAACTCAGGGGGCAGTAGGTTAGATTTGGGCGGGAGCTGGGACCATGGAAGAGGAACCATGGAAGCTGAAAGGCTGCCTCATGTCAAGATGAAAAGACCTCTCCTTGGGTACTGAGTAGTGACTGATGAAGCTGTAACTTAATTGCACCCTATGGGTGGAGGACTTTGATTTTTGTACTTTGTGTCCCTTAAGGAGGAAGAATGATTGATATTTTGGTAAAAACTATGTGGCCATTTTAAGTGATAAGTTGTTGAGTTGTGACATGGTGAATGCTGTATTTGGATTTTCTGTGAATGTTTTGCTCTGGTTTGTTATTGAATAAACAGAGAGTTCATTATTCTATGTAATCAGAACCTTAAAAGCTGTTCACAGCAGCAGTTCTCTGTAAAGCTGCTCATGCTTGGCTTTACAGAGACTGCCCTGTGATGGCCCAGGCCCAGGTATTTCTGGAGGGGCAGCCACCAAAAAATGACACCCCCTAACGCTTTCAGAAACAACCACCCCAGCACACATGTGCCTTAAAGACCTTTGGACCAAAAAAATAAAAACATTTTTTAAAATTAAAAATAAATAAAAAAATTTTTTTTAATTTTTTTAATTTAAAAAAAAAGAAGACCTTTAGACAGTGACAGGTTGGGAAGCAGAAGCAGCAAGCTCCCATCACAACCCTCTGGGATAGGGCAAAGGGAGGATGCCCAAAGTCGGGAGGACCCAAAGCTGGGAGGCCCAGCCCAGCCCTGCAGCCCTGCCCCCACCAGTCCAACTGGGCTCCCCCAGACTTGCACCTCCTACCTTAACATAAGCTGGCTGCTTTTCAAGGATCAAATCTGCGACTTTCTTAGAGACCTGTTCAATCAAAGGCAAATAGACAAACATGGAAAGTCAACATCAACAACTCACTGGGCCCTTCCAACACAAGTCTGGCCTGTTTTTTCATGCCCACCCTCTCCTCACTGCCACCCCAGCCCCGTAGGCCTATTTACCACCTGCTTCCTCACACTCCAAGGTCACCCTGCCAAGATCCAAGCAGAAAAGGTGGAATTCCCAGACTGGTCTGATGCCTGTCTGCCACCAAGGACCAGGGAAGCCCAGTGCCAGAAGACAGCCCTCCCTCCTCCTTCCAGGCCACACCACCCCTGACTACCAGCAGAGGATTTGGGGACCAGTGAAATGAGGGAAGGGCTTCCACCAACTGAGCCATCGTGCCCTGGAAACAACAAGCTAAGACCCAGGAGGCCACTGCACTTCCCTGGGCCTCAGTTTCCTCATCAGTAAAACCAGAGGCTTGCACTCAATGCTAGGATCCTTAGAAATGAGAAATCCTACAGCTCAGCCTTCTCATGTTACAAGAGAGGAAACTGAGGCATGGATCCATAAAGGCCTCAACCCCACCCACAGATTTCTCTAGTACAAAGCTGGACTAGACTCTGGGTCCATGTTGGACTAATGGCCAATAAGGCTCCTGGACACAGGTGACAAGTGACCTCAGAGGCCTGAATGAAGCCCCACCCACCCCAGGGTACAGGGCAGATGAAGAAATCTCTACCCAGAATCAAGGTGAAAGGCACCATTCTGAGAGTCTTTCTGGCCCTCTCTGAAGCCAAAGTCTGAAGAGTGCCCAGCATGCTCCACCCAGGTCAGTCCCCAGAAGTTGGCATTCTCTCTCCCATACTCACTGCAGCCTGCTGCTGTTTCAGCTTGTCTCTGTATGCCTCCAATTCTTGCAAATTGAGGACAGGAGGGAGCTTCTGTGGGCAAAACCACCAATGGGGATGAAAGTTTGTTGGTTTAGGGATCCATGATTAGCAGAGCCATCTACGCCTTCCAAATGAGCATGTGCACCCCCGCAGGGGATCTGGAGGTCTAGGCCCCAGGGACAGAGCCTGGCTTGGGCTCCCCGAGCCTCCCACTCAGTCCTCAGCCTGGGGTCTCTCCCCCACCATCAGCCTTCTCTTGCTGCTGACTGCCCTTGCCACCATGCTTAATCTCCTTCAAATTTATGTTCCTCTTGGCCCTGAGTGGTTGATCCCAGTCCCCAGTGCCCCCAGTGCCCCCCTCCTGTCTCCTGTTCTTTAATAAAAGCAAACAAGGCCATGCACCATATTACCCCATGCACTGGTTTCATTAAAAAGGGGGAGGCCTGGATTCAAACCCCACCATAGATCACTGTCTCATTCCATGGGGAGGTCACTCAGTCTAAGCCTCAGTTTCCTCTTCTATAAAATGGGGAGGGGAAGAACGAGGTAATGTTAGGTAGCTTCTAAGGTCTTTCCATTACATTCTCAGGGTCACAGATTTAAAGCTGGAAGGGCTCTCAGAATCCAGCCCCTTCATTTTACAAATAAGGAAACCAAGGCCCAGGGAAGTGGATTTGCCCAGAATGATTGTGCTATGAAGGGTCAGAGGCAGGAGACCAGGCCCTGAAACTCTCTGCCTCTAGCAGTGACAGTCTCAGCTCTTTACCAATGCCCATGCCCATCAGCAGCTCCATCCAATGATCTTACTTTATTTAATATATCTCTATGTTAAAATATATATAGATATAGAGATAGAGACAGATAAAGAGCTAGAGATATATAGAGATAGAGATATAAATAGATATAGATACAGATATAGAAATATAGATATGGATACAGAGATGTAGATATATAGATACAGATATATAGATATACATACAGAGACAGAGATAGAGATACAGAAATATAGATATAGATGATAGAGATACAGATATAGATATAGAGATATAGGTATAGGAGTAGATATAGATACAGAGATAGAGATAGAGATATAGTTACAGATATAGATATAGATATATAGATGTAGATATAGATATAAATACAAATATAGAGATATACAGATATATAGATATAGATGTAAAGATACAGATAGAGATAGATATAGATACAGATATAGTTATAGATATACATATACATATAGATACAGATATAGAGATAGAGATATACAGATATACAGATATATAGATATAGATGTAGATATAGATATAGGTAGAGATACAGATACAGATAGATATAGAGATATAAATACGGATATAGAGATATATAGATACATAGATACAAATACAGATATATAGATATAGATAATCTTACTATAATAATCTCTCCCAACCTAGTGGGGCTGAACCTTCAGACCAGAAATCTTTCCCAGGATCTTTCCAACCCTGGAAAATCTCCCCTTGACCTTGTCACCTCCTGAAACCACCACCATCATAGTTCACATTTATAGAGGCAGGCCCCCAGGCCAGCCCTCAGATGAAGACTTTATAAATATTACCTCATTTGATCCCTACCACAACCCTGGGAGGTCAGTGCTGTTATTATCCCCATTGTACCAATAATGAAACTGAGACAGAGGTTAACTGACTGGCCCAGGGTCACACAGCTAGGAAGTACCTGAGGCCAAATCTGAACTCAGCTCTCCCTGACTCCAGGCCCAGCACTCTGTGCTATGATGCACCCTAGCTGCCATTCTATCCATCTCTGCCCACTCACTGCCAGACTCCTAGAAAGAATCTGGGAGAACAGTCAATGCCTCTCCTACCCCAAAGGCAGCTCATATCTATGCCTCTTGTGACTGAATCTCCTGCCTGACACTGCCTTTTCCAACATGCCCACACTGGAACTCATTCATTACCTTTCCCATAAACTCACCCCCTACCCTCCCTATTACTGTCAAAGGGATCCCCAACCCCCAGGTGCCTCAGGCTCCCAACCTAGGAATCATCCTGAGTCAGCTCCTCACCGTCTACCCCACCCCCTTCTGATATGGTGCCAAGATGCCCACTGATTTCACTGGTAGATATACCCTGTGCCACAGCTCTAGTCAATTTCACTTCTGCCGCCTTTCCAGCATCTCTCTGATACTCCCCCTTCTCTCCTCTGACCCTATCCCCGCCCCTAGTGCAGGCCTTCACTGCCTCATGCCTGAATACTGGAGCAGCCTGTTAGTGGGGGTTTTTCCTCAAGTCTTTCCCCACTCCAGTCTCTACTCCATTCAGCCACCAAAGTGACTTTCCCAAAATGCCGTTCTAATCATGCCACTCTCCGCCACTCAACAAACTGCAATGGCTCCCTATGGCCTCCAGAATCCAATACAAAATGCTGTTTGGCATTCAAAACCCTTTGTTACCTGCCCTATTCTTCCCCTTTCCAGTCTTGTTACACTCACTGCCCTCCACATATTCTACCATCCAACCATGCTGTTCTTCCTGTTTCTCACTCCATCTCCCATCTTCATGCCTTTGCACTGGCTGTGCCCCATGCCTAGAATGCCTTCCCCTCCTTCACCTCTACCTCCAAGCTTCCTTCAAATCCCTCTTTCTGTAGGGGACCTTTCTCAGTCCCTACACTCCTCCACTGGTGGTGCTGTCCCTCTCACTCTACTCCTATCACTGAGTAGATGCCTCTCAAACAGAAGTATGACCCAAGCTCCCTCCTTTACAAAATGGGTAGATGAGACCAGGTCTCCTTCCAGGTTCTTTTTCAGCTTCCTATCAGCTCAGATTTTGGTCAGAGCTATGGCTGCCACCACCCCTGCCCCCCCCCCCCCCAAAGCAGCAATGAAACCCTCCTCACCACCAGTATCCACTGCAGGCCCAGGCCCCAGAGTCCTGGAGACCCTCTTGCCCCCAAAGTCCCAATGGTCAACATCTGCCGCTGTCCACATGAGGCAGGTGAGCTCCCAGGGCCCCCAAAATGGCATAGCAACCATGCTTTCTCCTAGAAACATGAAGGGCAGGTGCCACAAGGAAGGCCATCCTCTGCTAGCACAGGAGCTTGGAGAACCGTGTGGGGGTCTGGGGTAGAGGCTTCTCTTCCCCCAGATGCTGACCCTCCCTCCAAACCTCCCAGATCATGAGGGCAATATGGAAGGCAGCTGAATAAGGAGGACACAAGCCCTGTGGCCCCCTCTGGTCGTGCACGGCCCAGCACCTGGAGCCCCTCGGCAGCCTCTGTCCTCATCATCCCTGCAGAAGCCACTGTTCTTACCTCCATCTCATACTTTACAATATCAAATGAGTCAGTCGAGAAGTAGACATCCTCGATACTGTTGATGATTTCTTGTTGGGCTTGTGGGTCAATGGGCTGTTCCCGAAACTCCCGTGATTCCTCCTTTAAAAAACCACCAGGCCAGGATGACCACAAGCACAGCCAAGACCTGACTGACCAATGAGCCAGGCCAGGGGCCAACCCTACAACAGATACCAAGGGGCCCCTGGGCCAGCCAAGTCAGCCCCAGCAGCTGGCCCCATGTGCCACAGGTCACCTACACCACCTCTGGATACAGCCCCTCCCCAGCCTGCCAAGCCTCAGTCTTATTTCTAACCATACAAAATGAGAAACCTCTGTAAGCCCCTGCATGAGCAACACTAACACAGCCCTTTGGTGGCTGGCTCCCTCTGGCCCCAGCCCACCCTGGGTTTGTTTTCTGTCTGTGATGCATACACTTATTATGCACCTGCTGCTTCCCCCCAACAGAAGGGGTCAATGTCATCTTTGTCTCTGTCTCACACCCAACATATTCAGGGCCCTGTCTGGATCTTCGGCTTTAAAAGAGTCTGATGCCCCAGGAGGCCCCTCCAGCTCTAAGGCTATGGCCTCCTGGCCTCTGACCCAGCATTGAGGAAGCCGTGGCAGGCTCCCCCCTCCCCGGGTTCTGCTCCTGCCAACAACCAGTGCCAATCCCTCGGGAATCCGACTCCACAGACTTTCTGCCTAAGTCACACAAAAATGAAAAGCCCCTTATTGTCCCTGCACAGCCGTTGTGCACTCTGCTCTGTGTGTACAACAGACTCTCCGTGACTTGGGGAGGCCCAGAAATTGAACTGATAAGACACAGAATAACTGAGAAGGAAACTCCCAAAGTCGAGACTTAGGCCCAGAGCAGAAAAGCTCCAAGAGGAGGGAAGGGTCAGAGGCCCAAGAGGCTAGGCTGTCTCCAAGGGAAGAAGGGCCTGGCATGGGCAGGGCCCGGCAGCTGGGGGCTCTGTCGGGGGCTGGGAAGTACCCCACACATGCACACACACCCCCCACTCATATACACACATCCCATACATATGTACACATCCACCCCACACACGTACATAGACACACACACAGCCTGGGACAGGGGCAAAGCTTCCCTAAAGATTCCCCTGACTTCCCCTCCAGGTCACACTCTCCCATGGGATGCCCCACCTGCCCACAGAGCTTGGGTCTGAGCACCCCTGGAGGAAACAACCAACCAACCTGCAAGGCCTTACGATGCCCTTCTGTGGGCTGCTGCGCCAGGAACAAAACCCCCATCTAACAGAGCAGACCGAGAAAGCCGTGCGTGTGCACACATGATACACGTGTGCTGGAGAGGTCAGGCAGAGGCAGAAGAGAGGACAGAGGGCCTGTGCAAAGGCCCACAGGCGGGAGAGGAGGTGCCATGTATGAGGCACATGTATCTGAGACCACAGAGGGAGCCCCTCCACAAGGACCAGGGAGCACTGCTGGCCTGAAGCTCCCTGCTTCCTGCCAAGACCCACCAGGCTCTGATATCACAAAACTGCATCCTCAGGGGCTCCCGGGACAGACTCGTGGCCAAAGGATTGAGGCTGGCCAGGAAGCCAGAGAGCTACAGAAGGGCGGACCTCGGGACCAACCTCTGGGCTCGGGCTCCGGCACCAGTGCCACCAAGCCCAGGCAGGGCCTGCAGCAGCTGGGGCAGCTGATGGGGACCCACCGAGAGGATCTTGAACTCAGAACTCAAACAGATGTTTAGAGTTGTTTTTACTGTGATCAGGAAATGCCATTAAAAAAAAAAAAACGTAAACCAAGAGCAGCCAGCCATGGGAGGGGAAGTGACTGGCCCAGGGTCACTCATCTGCATGGCCCTTCAAAACTGAGGCCGGCAGAGTAGCGGGGCCATAAGCATCTGAGGCCAGGTGCATGTGGGGGAAGGGCGGGACCCTAAGGAAGAGCCAGGAAACTGAGGCAAGAGGCCAGGGCTCACGTGGGGGGGTCTGGGAGGCGGGGTCTCCTGGCAGCTCCTTGGCCTCAGTTTACCCACCTGTCCTATTGCCGAGGGGGGGGTAGGCCAGGCACAGAAATAAAAGCCAACCAGGCCCTAGGGAAAGGGAGGTAGAGGGGAAGGGAGGAGGGGAGGCCCTCCCCAAGCCCAAGCCCCTACCCAATGGTGAGCCTGCCCCATGGGCGGGGCCAGCCCGTCAGTGGGCGGGGCCAGAGGTCCCAGGGGGTGGGGCCCTGAGTACCTCACCCTCCTCCTGCTGCTGCCTTAGTTTCCTCCAGTGTAAAATGGGAGCAGGAGCAGGAATTACTGGCAAGTCCCAAAGGAGCCCAGGCCTGGGAAGTGCTGAGAGCACAGTGGCCGCTTCCTTCCCCCCACCTGACCGAGGGAAGGGTGGCACGCGAAGGTCTGTAGGGGGAGGCGGCTCGGAGCCAGACCACAGAGAGATGGTGCGCCTGGCAGGGGACCCTGCCTCCTACCTTGCTGGGCAGCCGGAGATTCTCGATTGGGCTCAGGTCGCCCAGGCCATCCTGGGGGCTCTTGAGACCCTACAACGAGGATTAAAGGGTCAATGCACCCCTGGCGGCGCCTCACGGGCCATTCTCCACCCCTTTGTCTGGCTGCCCCATAGCGTGCGGGAGCGCTGACCCCCGCCCGCGGAAGGTGCGTGCCGGGTCCTCCCCGCTTCTGCCCGCTGAACCCCCAGGAGGAAACTGAGGCAGACAGGGTCTGGCCCCCTAAGTGCCTAAGGAGGACCCGGGTCCTGAGTGGGCCAGGAGCCAGGACAGGGCGGAGGCCTACAGAGCCCCCACCTCCGTGCCTTTGCCCACACGGGCCCTCCCTCTGTCCTCCGTCCCCTCCTCACCTGCTCCCCCAAACCCCTCACCTCCCACTCACCTGGCGGGCCATGAGGGACTTGATCTTCTGCATGGTGGGGGCGGGGAGGAGGGCAGGGAAGGAGGTGGAGGAGGCTCCGCAGCCCCTGGGTCAGGGCGGGGGAGGGGAGGGAACCCAAGTGGGGATACTAAGGTCAGGCCCCGAGCCCGCCTCGGAAGCACCAGGAAGCCATGGTGGACGCTCACGTGACCCTCGGCGGAGGCGCAAGGTATGCCGGGAAGCGTGGTTCCCGCTCAGGCACTTGGGATGTCAGCCAGAAGTAGGACTCCTGATCCCGAACTACAACTCCCTAGAGGCACCGCGGGAAGAGCGATGCCGGCGGGGGAGAGAGAAGCCGGAGGCCAGGGGAGGAGCCCGAGGGAAGGAGACGGGGCGTAAGCTCGGGGCGGGGCTCAGGGAGCGGAGAGGAAAGGAAAAGAGGCG
This sequence comes from Gymnobelideus leadbeateri, assembly GCA_011680675.1. Lineage (NCBI taxonomy): Eukaryota > Metazoa > Chordata > Mammalia > Diprotodontia > Petauridae > Gymnobelideus > Gymnobelideus leadbeateri. The sequence continues at coordinate 102,786 of WOXC01007624.1, read as the reverse complement.
GGGCATAGGCAAGGGGGAGAGCGGGGGCGGGGCCTGGACGTGGGCGGGACACCCAGGTGATCCTGGGGGAGGGGAAGGGGCGGAAGGGCCCCCAAGCGCCCACTGGAACCTGGTGGCTGGGCTGAGGACGCGTCACGCCGGGGCCCCAGAGCAGCAGCAGGCGGAGCCCGGGATCCGGCCCTCCCTGAGGGCGCGGAGCATGGGAAGCCCTCGGGCCGTGGTCCCCGAGCGGGAAGAAAGAGCCCCAGAGGGGTCAGGCCTCAAACCGGACCCTGGGCTGCTCGCGCCCCGGGCGCGGTCCTCGTGTCCATGACTGTGCTTTGGAGGCCGAAGGGCAACGCCAACTTCCAGCCCCATCTCCGGGTGACCGCGGGAGGGGCCCTGCCCCTCCCCTTCACACAGCCCATCTACCAGAGGTGCCCAGCCCTCCACAAGGGCCCCCTCCCCCATACCCTTCAGTCTCCCTGGGGACCTCCTCCCCCCTCCCAGTCACTGTGTCCAGACCCCAAGAGGATCTGCGCTGACCACCCGGCCACCCAGCTCTGCTGGGGGTCCGAGACGGTCTGGGCCCCCCGGGGCCGGACCTCAGCGCACGTGGTCTGGGCCTTCCAGGGCAGCGGGCAGCGAAGCGGAACCAAGCCCAGGAAACCTTTAAAGAGCCTACTGTGTGCCCTCCAATGAGAAGAGGGAGCCCTCACCCTAATGCAGGCCCCGCCCCCCACTGTCTCCTGGCTGGTCCCCGCCCGGAGCTTGGGGGTGCTGGGCACCGGGGTCCCAGGGCCAGGCGGGCCAGGATGGAGTGATCCCAGGAAAGGGCTGCTTGGGCAGGCCTGGGACTGGCTCCGGCCCGACAGGTGTTCAGCCCTCCCCCTCGGCGCTTTGTATACACACACACACACACACACACACACACACACACACACACACACACACACACACCCCGTATTCAAATGACACAGGGAAGAGGGTGGTTATCTCGGGGCTCATTTCCCTAGCAAATCAATCGGCAGCTGTCAGCCAGGGAAGGGCCATCGGGAGCAGGGCCCTGCCACCGAGGGCCCTGCCGCTGGCATGGAGCCCACTGCCCGCGCCGGGCGCCGGAGGGGCGCCCTGCACTGCCAGCTATACTGCCTGCTTCTAGGTAAGCCCCCCAGCCCCACACGGCTGCCTGGGAGCCTTGCCCCAGCTCCTAGGAGTCAGCAGAGTGGGCTGGAACCCAGGCCTCCCACCCCGGACCCTGCTCTTGCAGTGCAGCAGCCCCCCTCCCACTGGAAAAAGACTGTTTCTTAGGGCCCTGCTCTTTCCTAGACAGCCTTTCTCACTTCCCTTTGGCCATGACAGGCAGCCTCTCCTGTTCCCCTTTCCTCTCTGCTGCCTGTCATTTTCTGGCAACTCCCTGGCTGTCTTGGCCCCCCAAGGTCCCCATTCTGGAAATGAAATGGACAAAGAAAGGCAGGGCCTGCCCCCTAGGACTTGGTCCTCGAGGCTTCTCCAATGGCCATCAGGTTTCCAGGGGTCTCGGGAAGAACCCTGACATACCTCACACCTAGTGAGGCCACAGATATCAGTCTTAGAAAATCCAACCCCTGGACACCCAGGTGGCCACTGGGCCACTGGGACCAGCCCTCTTTGGTCTCTGGGATCAAGGTTATCAGAGGGAAGCGTGGGCCCAAAAGGTGTCCTCAGAGGATTGGGATCTCAGGACTTGGAGAAAGCCAGGGGAGAGCATTGGGGGAGGGAGAGTGTTCCAGGCACAGGGGACACCAGGGCCACAGGACCAAGGAGTCCCCAGTGGGGAGGAGGCAGAAGACTGGAAAGAGCTTGTTGTATTTGATCTAAAGGCCACAGGGAATGGCCAAAGATTTAAGTAGGAGGTGAAGAGATGGGCCACTTGATATGGGCAGAATTTGGTAGCTAAATGGGAGATGGATTGGAGTAGGGAGAGACTGGGGGCCAGCAGTCCCCCCCACCCCCCCTCCCCAAGGCTTCTGCACTAGTCCAGGTGTGGAGGGGTGAAGGTCAGCACTAGGGGGGGGGGCCTTTTGAGGAGAAAAGGGGAAGTATGTGAGATGCTGCAGAGACCTTGCCCCCACACTGGAAATGGGATGAGACACGGAGGAGTCAGAGGATGACTCCTAGGTTGTGAGCCTGAGGCTGGGGCGGGGGGGGCCTTCCCCTACAGGGAAGGGGGGAGTGGGAGGGGTCAGGGCTTTCAGCCCAGTGCCAGAGCTGCCCCCCCTGAAACCTTAGCAGGATTCCCCTAGCTAGAAGTGAGCTCTGCCCCACATTTCAGACGCCTCTTGGCCATCTGTTCCATAGCTGGGTTCAGATTCGGTATCCCGGTCAGGGCTCTCCTCCCCACCTTGGAATCTCTTGGAAAGGAGGCCCCACCACCATGCCAGCCTTGCTTGGCTCTGAGCACAGAGGGGGGGACAGGACTGGTACTTATTAAGGGCCTACTAAGTGCCAAGTGCCTGCTTTATGAACACTGTCTCACTAAGTGCATTGGATGAAACCCACTCACTCTTCAGCTCTATTAGAGGCCACCCAGAAAGGCCTTAACTCAGAGAAGGGCAGGGATGGAATATGAATCCTCTTCTGCTTCATCCATTTGCAGGACAGAAAAGTGCCCCACCCCCAGCTTACCTCCCTGAAGGCATAAAATTCCTGCCCCAGGCCCCTAAAGCCAAGAGCAGGCTCTGCCTGGAGACCTCCTCAGGTCACAGCCCAGGATACCCCATTCCAGTCAAGCCATTAACAAACACTAAGTGCCTACTGTGTGCGCTTGTTGGAAAAGGATGGGGGGCGCGGGGGCAGGCAGAAGTCCCCTACCCAGCATGAATCTGACCCACGGACTCTGCTTCCTCACCCCAAGGTCATGATCTCGGGCCCTCTGTTGTCCTCCTCTTCCAAGAACAGGTCTGTGGTGGACTGAGCTTAAAGAGGCTGCCTGATGTAGTCCCTGGAGCTGCTGCCCCTGCCCCCTCCCCATCTGGGGCCCCAGAGCCCTGGTTGGCCTCCCCACGGGGGCAGTGAGGTGTTCGAGGTGGGGGACGGGAGATTCAGGGCAGTGAGGGGCGTGTGAGGCAGGAGACGGGGAGGGGTGAGATGGGGCAGCGGAATTAGGACAGCGCACCCTTCCTCACCCCACCCTACCCACATCCCCACTGGAGAGGTGCAGGGCTCAGTCCCTGATCTGGGAGGCAAGGGGGTGGGGCACTGGGCTCCAGGTGCCTTCTCTTTCAGTCCCCACCAGCCCAGCTCCAGGGTCTTAATTAGCTTCCTAAGCCCATCTCCCCCCACCCCATTCTTGTTTTCTGTCAACAGATGGGGAGCAGAGCACTGAGTGTTTGGGGCCCCAGGTGCCCAGCGGTCACTTTGGGAGGGGCAGGCAATGAGGGGGCCCCACACCGTGTTTCTAATTAACACAGGACTGTGGGGGCTCCCAGAGCTCTTTGTTTGCTGGAAAACAGGCTGCCATGGGGCAGAGGAGGACTCTGCCCCAAAGCCAGGCTCTAGCTAGGCAAGGGAGGGAGGGCCTACCACCCCACTGCCCTATCCTGGCCACGCTATGAAGGAGCTAGGGGCACCTGGCTCCCTGGCCCTGTCTTAGAAGAGGAAGTCAGGCAGAGAGGATGGCCTAGTAGTTAGTGGTGGGTCACTGGGGAGCCAACACCCCTTTAGAGAGGCGTCTGTGGGAACCCAAAGGTGGGTCTCCCCAAGTGCTGGAGGCAATGACAGCGCAGGGAGCCCATCAAGGGCAAGCCAGGACGCACTGGTCTGGCTCTAACTTATCTAGAACCCAGGCTTGCTCTGCCTCCTGCACAGTTCACTGAGAGCGCCCCCCCCAGGACTCTCAGCCTCGGCCTCAGCTGCCTGCCTCTGTCTCTCCTATAAACTAAGGTGGATGCTGAGTGCTGCCTGAGCTTGGACCCTCAGAGGTTGCTCTTCTAATCCTTGTCCCCTAGGTTCTTGGTATCTCCAGAAAAAAAAAAAGTATCCCCATGTGGGCCACAGGTGGCAATGACCGAGTTGGGCACTTGGAATTCTTTATTTCCAGTGAAATCCATCCCAGCAGATAAGTTGCTCATTTATTGCTGGGAAACATTTTAAAAGGGCATCTACAGAAGTCATTTTCTCATTATTTTGAAGAAGCCTAGAATCAAATCAAATGCGATTGGATCCAATGCTGCCGTGAAAGCTGAGCTTCCTGGGACTTGTGGTCAGTGCTTAGGAGAGTGATAGCTGTTGAGCTCTGGCAGGCTTTGGGGAACTGTCTCGGCAGAGAGACTGCAGGGCTTTGCCACTTCCTTCTCCAGCTCATGTGAGGAGACTGAGGCCAAGGGGGGTCACCCAGCTAGTAAGTTTATGAAGCCAGATTTGAACTCAAGAAGATGATCCTGACTCCAGGCCTGGCAATCTCAAGAACTCCTCCTCACCTTCACGGGCACTAAACAGTGGGGCCCACTCAGCCACCAGGCTTGTCAAAGTCCCCAAAGCAGACTGAGGCAGAGCTGGGGGCAGGTCTCCATCATCTGCCTTCCAGCCAGTCCTTGGGATAGCTGGAGACTCAGTGAGTCTGGGGCAAAACCATCATAGCAAATCTGTAGGCTGAACTTGAAGGTTCCTGGGAGGTGGTGGGATTAGGGAAGTGACTTGCCTGGGGTTACACAGCTAGGAAGGATCCAGGGCAGGATTTGAACCCAAGACTGTTCCATTCCAAGTCCTCTATCCACCACACTAGCCAGCCCCCTACTAAGTAAGCCCGCTGGTTCTGAGTGGCTCTGAGGAAGGCACAGCTGGCCAGCAGATCCTCCCCTCCTCCAGGCAGTAATGGGCCACACCCTTACCAACTAGGGCCAGTACAATGAGCCTCTTCTGCTTCCAGCAGTTTTAATCAGATGAAAAGTTGGTCCCTAAGTCACTGTAACCCAGATGGAAAATTCCTGATATTCAGGCAAAGGGTTGACTTGGCCCCAATTTAAACGTGTTTATCCCTTGCTGCCCCTGCCCCCCGCCCCTCTCCACCCCCCCCCCCCCGACCTCTTCATGTTTGAGGAGATGTAAAAGCCATGAGCCCAGCAGGCTGGTGTGTCCTTAACTGGACAGGCACCCAGGGACACAGTGGATGCAGCCAGTGGCTTCTTGGAGAGGGCCTGGGCCCTCCTCACCTTTTCCTTTTTGTCCCTCCCCCTCAGCTGCTGCTCTGTCTGGCTCAGGGGTCAGCTCATTAGGTCAAGATTAGGGGTGGGGAGGCTGCTGCTGCTGCCACCACTGCCTGGCACCTGTACCTCTGAGATGCCCACTCCTACCTCTGAAATCACAGGAGCCCCACCTAAGTTTCAGGGCTCAGAGGCCTGTAGCCCATCTATCTCTCACCCTCAAAGATGAGTCCTGGGTACTAGAAAAAGGTGCTATTTCCCCCTTGGAGTTCTGGGGGTGCCCCTGAAGGCTCAGCAATCACTCTCTGCTGCAATCATCTTAAGGCCAGATTGCTTCCTTCCAAAATAACAATTGAGAATTAAGACAGCCGGACCACAGGATAAACTCCAGCAGCTCCCTCTGTCCTCCAGGATCAGACATAAAAATGCTTGCTTTGGCCTTCAAAGCCCTCATAACACAGCCCCCTCTTCCCTTTCCAGTGACCTCCCAGCTGTTTCACAAACAAGACCCTCCATCTCTCTGCCCTGGGCATTTTCTCCCAGTCTCCCAGACCTGGAATGCTTTTTCTCCTTAGTCCAACAAGTCCCACCTAAAATCCCACTTCCTTCAGGAAGCCTTCCCCCAGCCCTTTTCATTCTGGGGCCTCTCCTCTTTATCCTGTAGGGAGCTTGTCTGTATGTTTGTCTTTGCCTTTTGTCTCCCCCATTAGATTGTAAGCTCCTTGAGTGTAGGGACTGCCTTGTCTCTTTCCATATCCCCAGCACTTAGCATGGGGCCTGGCACACAGTAGGCCCTTGACAAATATTTATTGATTGATTGACTAAGCAGTTTTTAGTAAGGGGTATTTACTGTGGTGGTATAGCAGGAACTATTGGTACAAAATATTCCCCACAAAAGACCATGACACTTCTCCCCAAGTAAGTGATGAGGCTCAGCCAAATGGGGGGAAAATATGACAGTGACCCTGTTATATCATCCTCTGCCTCATCCCTCTGAAGGGTGGGGCCCATGAGACCACCCACACTCTATGGTCAAACCTCCAAGGACACAAGCTGACAGAAACCCACGCTCTGTGACTCTAATAAATGGGCTACACACAGGGTATAGCCAGCATTAATCTGGCCAGTCACTGGGCTTCTTCTAAACCTTCAGATGGTGTAAGGGTGGCCCAGCCCTTCAGGTCTGCTCATCCACCTGCAGCCCATCTCTCATCTGTAACCCCAAAAAACTGGAGCTTGCCAGTGACCACACCTGTCTCCATGCATGTGAGTGAGGATTCTGGCTCTCCTGACTCCAGAGCCAGGCTTCTTTCTCCTCTCCCAAGTTGCTTCTCAGAGACCCTTTTTCTGCCAAGTAGAGGAGGAGCTACTTTGCCTGCCCCACACGGCATCTTCTGATGGACCCGGGTTCTCAAAGCATTTGTGAGGAGGAGTTAGGAGAAATGACCGTTGGGAAGCAGATGGCGACCATCAGGGTCTCCCTATTGTCTTCAAGATAAAACACCACTTCCTCCGGGCCCTTTGCCATCTGCTTCCCACTTCAGGGTGTCCTGCAGTCAAGCTCTTTGTCAGCCAACAAGCATTTATTAAGCGTTTACTGTGTGCCAGGCCATGTGCTAAGCACCAGAAACATAAGGAAAAGCAAATGCATCCCTGCTCTCAGGGGAGGAAGCTAAGAGTGTTGCCGACATGGAAATGATGTAATTCTTAAAATACAGGTTTTTGTATCCTCCACCTTAATAACTGTCCCTTCTCCTTTGATGGGAATGAAGGCTTTTTCCAGTTTCCCCCAACTTCCATGAGATTGGTGCCTGACTTGGGGGAGGGAAGGAGCTCCCCTGGGGCATTGACTTAAGAGCACTTCAAATGAAATGCTGTTTAAGAAAAACAAAAAGGAAATGGATGCATTTGGGACCTGGCAGAAGAGCCAGGAGGGAGAACTGATCCCAGAGTCCAGGAAAGGAGAGAGGTGTCAGAAGACAGTCCAGGAGCTAGGAAAAGGCCAGTCCAGTTCAGGTAATGCCGACTGCTAAGCACCCCATTTGCTTTGTCCCTGGAACAAAGAGATGCCCCGATTCCTAGTCGGGCTCCCCATCAGCCAGTCTACAGGCTCTCTGACCCCACCAGGATGAACTCTGGCAAGCCTCCTCACTAACATTTCTGCATTAGGTGGATCAGCCTTCCCAAGGGTCCCTGCCTGGAGGGAGGCTGCGACCAGGAATGCCTGACTTTCCTCCTCATCGCTATGAAAGAAGAGCCAGGCATGTGCTGGGGACCCCCCACAGTGGCTCAGATGCCCCCTCTAACCATGGTCTCTCTTTTCCCTTCTTCCACAGGCACCTGTTCAGGGCTGACAGTGAGCGTGCCCTCAGCCATAGTTCATGGCACCCGGGGTCAAGCCCTCTACCTTCCGGTGGTCTATAGCTTCCAGACCCCGGCCTCAGATGTCCAGATCATATGGCTGTTCCAGAGGCCTCAGACAACTCCCAAATACCTGCTGGGCTCCGTGAACAGATCCGTGGTCCCTGATCTGGAGTACCGGCACAAGTTCACCATGGTGCCGCCCAATGCCTCCTTGCGAATCGATCCGCTCTGTTTCAGCGATGAGGGCACTTACATCGTCAAGGTCAATGTGAACATGCAGGGAAATGGGACCATGTCTGCTCACCAGAAGATTCTAGTCACTGTGGATGGTGAGTGCCTTCCCGTGGGCACTGACCCCTCGAATCCCAGACTGGCCCGCCTGGGGCTCACAAACCCATCCCCCTGCCCCTCAAGGACTGGCCTATTCCCAGGCTGCTGGGCAGATCAGAGGCCTTCTCTCACCCAGAGCCCTCCCTGCCACCCACCCCAGCTTACTGGCTCTAGTAGCCAGTCAGCATAAAGAATGATAATAATCACTGCTGACATTTCTATAACTCCCAGGACTCGCCAGGCACCGCTCTGGACACTTCACGGTCACCCTCTCATTGGATCCCAAAGCCACACTGCTAACGTAGGAGCTCTTCCCCACTTTACAGGCAGGGTCACCCTGCTAGGCTGTCAGAGGCTGGGGGTGTGGGGGCTGGCCAGTGGACACACGGTCAATACCCCAAACAAAAGTGGCCAAGCAAAGGCTGTGTCACCCCGTGGAGTGATGAGCAAGGAAGCAGCGACAGCTCTGTGGAGAACTCACTCTCTTGGCCTTGCAGATCCCGTGACAGAAGCCTCGGTGCACTTCCAGCCTTCCTCTGGGGCGGTGGAGAATGTCAGCAACTTGACACTGACATGTATGGTGGCCAGAGGCACGCGGGTCACGTACCAGTGGCTGAAAGACGAGCGGCCAGTGCGAGCCAGCACGACCTACAGCTTCTCTCTCAACCGCAGTGTGCTCCACATGGCCCCTGTGACGAAAGCCGACGTGGGGGAATTCCGTTGCCTGGCAAGGAATGCCATCAGCAAGGTGCAGAGTGAGGCCCTGGCACCCGCCATCTACTGTAAGTGTTTTGCTCTTCAGAAGGTGGGGCTGGTCAGCTTCAGGGCCAGGGAAGACCAGGCCCAGCTTCCTGGGCCCTTCCCACCTGTGGGCCCTTAGGCCAGGCTCCTCCCCACTAATTTCCTCCTCTGTATAAAGCAAGGTTGGAATTGATGGCCTCAGGGCTTCCTTCCATCTCTAGAATTTGGGTCCCATGATCTTCTGAGCAGGGTGGGCCTGAAGGGTCCTCCCTTCTCTCCACCTGTTGGATTCCGGCTCAGCCATTCAGTCCACACACCAAGGCTTTGTCCTTCAGAAAACTGGCTTTGATGCCCCAAGTTAGGACCCCAAGTTAAGTGCCTTTGGACCTCCCTTCCCTGTCCCCCAGGATTCCACAGCATGTTGGTCTGCATCTTTCTGATGGACCCCGCCTTCTCAAAGTACAGGATATAGGTACAAGAAAGGAATGTTCTAGGGACAAAGGTATCAAGTCAGGAACTGGGAAGAGGGGATTCAGTGTTCAGGGAAGTTTGGCTGGAGAAATGGGCATGGCAGAATGGAGCCAGACTGCAGAGGTCTTTAGGTGTCAATTGATCCTGGAGGCCCCAGGGAGCCACAGCAGTTCATACTGAGTAAGGAAGAGAGATGCTTTTGGAAAATCGCTTTAGAGGCTGAATGGAGAATGGATGGAGTGGGGAGAGACTGGAGGCAGGAAGACCCACCCCCCAGCAACTGTTTTGGTCATCCATTTGTGAGGTGATGAGGGCCTGCACTAAGGTGTGGGCAGGGTGAGAGTAGAAGGGGCCTAGAAGGATTATGTAAGACCAGGGACCATGTGAAGTGAATGATGAGGGAGGGCAGCATGAGCCACTGGGAATGGGTCCTGACCCTCGGCACAAGAGGCCACCAAGTCTCTGTCTGCATGGATTCTGTAATGAGGAGTTCTTGGATGGGGCCACAGAGGGACTGGGCTGCCCAGAGCAGGCAGAGGGAAGAAGGCTCAGGACCTGCCCAGATGTCCAGGAGGCCTTGTCTAGCCACCTCAGCAGTGCCCCTCAGAATCAGCAGCTACCTTGGGACTGGCCCTCTTGCCCCCGTGTCACCAGAGGTCAACCTTGGGCTCAGGCCAATTGGAAGAGAGCTAGTCCTACTTCTGGATGGATCTCCTGGGGTCATGAGGCCTTGTTATGAAAATGGTGGTGATTGTGACGATGATAATGGGGGGGGGGGTGTAAGACCCACCCTGCTCCCTGTAAAGGTGGGCCCATTTTGTAGAGAGAAGGGAAATTAGTCAGCCAGGGCCACAAGCTGGTCAGTGTCTCAGGTGGGATTCACACCCCATAGATGTGTCTGCCTCATGGGCTCCACGTGCTGCCTTTATTGACTGCCTTCGTGAATATTCCCTAGGAAGCAGCCCCAAGCCCCCTGGAGGTATACCTGGTCAGGGTGGTGTCAGCCCTGTGCTCGGCCCGAAGGGCCTGGGCCTCCCTAGAACTGGCTCTCTGGGGCACTCAGGAAGCTAACTCTCTTCCTCAGGCTTTCTCCCCAGTACCTTTCATCCATCTTCTCAGACGACACTGGGATTCCCAGCAAGGTTGCTAGGTTGGTCGAGGAGGACCTGGAAGCTCATTGGGCAGGGCTGGTATTGAGACCAAGATTGGAGAAGGGTCCCTTGATGGGGACCTGACTGCCCCTCAGCCCCAGGCTCTCTCTGCAAGTCTGAAGGCTAAAGTGTGGCTAATTTCACTGTCATTATTAGGCCTGTTAGCGTCTTGACCTTGATCTACCTGCCCTCCCTCTGTTCCCAGAGGTAAGGTTACTTAGAATTATGAAAGTGCCTGACAGGGAAGGGGCAGCCCCCTGGGGAGCATGGGCCTGCTGGGAAGGGCTCCCAGAGAAATGAGTCCTTTGTCCAGAGAGAAATGCTACTTCCTCAGTGACTCCAGGCTGATGAATCACCTGTTCCCATTAACCATTGGTGACTTCATGGGCATGGCCACCACCACCCTGCTGGGAGCAGATGGCAGGCATGGAGTGTCTTAATCACCCTGCATTAGGGAGCAACATCTGCCCTATGGAAACCCTGAAGCCTGCAGGCAGGATCCTGGGACAGGGGCTGGCATCCAGCCAAGGCCCCTGGTCATCAAGCCTAAGAAAAACAGGGCTGGGCTCAACCCTGTGTTGTCCCCACCGGGCCCTCTCCCACCAATGGAAACCTGAAGCCTCCAGGAAGGGGAACATGGGAAATAAGGTGGCTGGGATCAACAAAGAGTGGGAGTGGTAGGAGCTGCTATTCCCAAGGATCCCATTCCAAGTGGGCACAGCTGGGAAGGATCAGGAGACCCTCAGGATAGGCCCCTTAGACAGAAGCGTTCCAAGTTTTTCTGGAAGATGGAGGCCACGGAACCAGCATCTACTGGACACAAGTTCCATTGGTGGAAATCCACTGCCCCAGCTGAGAGCTGGGGAGTCTGCCTGCCCTCTGGACAGCACACACTCACCCAACTCCACCATGTGGGGAGATGGCACCCACTCTGGAAATCCTCTAACAGAAGATCTGGAGTGGGAAATTGTGGGCACAGTGCCTCCTCAAATAGTGAGAAGGCATGAAGGGAAACAGATTCCAGGCACTGGGCAAGAGACCCCTCTGAGGCCCAGAGCCTGGCACAGAGCTCATTGACTTGAGAGAAAGAAGAAAAGATTAGTCTTGGTTTTTTTATCCCTGGGACAGAAGCTGTGACTCTGACATCACAGGGCCAGACGTGCTCCCAGGAGCAGGAGGACTGATGTAGAAGATGATGAATATGGGAAAATCAGGGGACCAAATGGACCCAGAGCAGCTCTATGTTGTTCCAGGGGAGGGGGTGAGCAACATAATGCTGTGGATGGTGGGGGACCAGAGGAAGACAGATTCCCAAGGGGGAGGAGAAACCTCTGGCTTTTACTATATAAACATAGAAGTTTTCATTTATATTGTTAGTACTATTAGTATTTAAATCTGTTTGCTCCTGAGGGCCTGAGCCAAGAGGACTCATTTTTTTCTTTGACCCTCTGCCCTGATCCTGGAATGTTATTCCAGGAAAATTTCTAAAACAAAGCTTAGGTCAAGCTAATACCTAGGGCTTTCCAAATGTGGGAGGCAGGCTCCCCAGCTCCTGCCCAGGCACTCCATATGAGTCATAGGTATGCAGAGACCTTCATTTCACCCTGCAGAAAATGCAGGGGATGCTAAGTACGCAGCAGATGCTCACAAATAGTGAAACATAAAGCCCTCAAAGAGGCCGTGCCCACCCCCACCCCCAACGGTCAATGTCCTGGGCTGCTGAACAAGCCAGATTCCCAAGGTCCCAGCAGTACTCAGTTTGTTAGCCTCAGAGTTCTCCGACGGCATTGACAACTCTCCTTGCCAACAAACACACTGTTGAGGAATCTAGGTCCTCCCAGAGGCGGAGGCCCAAACACTCAGACTCAAGAATTTTCTCTAATTGCCGCTGACTTCTTTGGCTTTTCTATCACTTCATTTCCCTTCCCTCACCCCAAGAGCCATTCTTTCCAACAAATGATAAAAGGGACAAAAGATCAGTTCAGAAGAGCTGGACATCAGTCAAACTCAGGAATTTCTGAACTTAGCAGTCCCCCGTGAAACAACTCTCAGAGCTGGTACTTCCACAGTGATCCTCCTCAGGCTAGAAGGTGAGATTCCAAAATAACCCAGCCTGGAAAATCAAAGATCCCGAATGTCCCCTTCTCTACACAGGACGTGGGATTCAGGAAGAATCCTGAAATACCCCCCATCACCACCACCACCCAGGCACAGGAGCACATGCTGTCACAGCCTTCTGCTGAAAGTTGCCAGGGAAAGAGGGAGAAAGCCACTCTCTCCACCTACTTCTGCAGTCGCACTTGGTTCTGGAAGTCCAATGGGGAAAATGAGAGAGAAGCACAATCTTCTCACTCTTACAGACCACAGGGAGAGGGTCAGTCCTTGGGAGGCAGAGGAGTCCTTCCCTTTATTCCCTCCCGAGGTAGCAAAGCACATGCCAACCTTCATGGGAGGTGCCCTCCCACACCCTGCCCTCTCATCAAGGTGAACAGAGAACTGGCCATATTGATCAGAGTCTCCCAGTCACTCCTAATATACCAACAGCAAATTACCAAGAGCGTCAAAACTTCTGAGCAGAAGGGCCAGTTTTCCCACCTCTGCTGTTCCTCAGAGAATCTTCTAATCCAACATCAAGGGCCCTACCATGAAGGGTCAGGAAACTGGATAGCTTCTCCCATCACTCTCATATAGCAGGATATTGTCTTACAAAACAGTGTGGGGGGACAGGATAAGGGGGGTCCATGTAATCAGCTCAACCTGATCTACATAAACGCACTCCTCCCACAAACCATCTCCCAGGCCACCAAAAAACACTGTGCAATATTTCCTGGAAGAAAACCCAAACCCTTGTTCAATATAACTTTAGTCATTAAGTCTCAGATGGGGGATAGAAGGTGCTCACCAAAAGTGTGAAGGGGGTCCAGCGCCGAGTCTTGGTGGAAAATGCTATAGCTATGAGCCATCAAAGGTGACTGAGAAGAGGCAGTCAGACAGAGATGGGGGAAGCAAGGGGTAGGGCAGGAGGAAGAAAGGGGGTAGAGGGCGTCATGGAAACCCAGGGAGGACAGTGTCCAGGAGGAGGTGATCAACAGCATCACACATAGACAGGTCCTCTCCCTTCTCTCTCCTCCCTCAGTCTTCTCTCCTTCCCTCTCCCCTTTCTCCCCCCTTCCCTCTGTGCCTCTCTCCTCCCTCTCTCTATTCTTCTTTCCCTTCTCCTTTCTTTCTCCCACCTCTTCCCTGTCTTCTCTTTCCTCTCCCCTCTTTCTCCCTCCTTTTCTCTCTCCCTCCTTCTCTCTCTCCCTCCTTTTCTCTCTCTCTCTCTCTCTCTCTCTCTCTCTCTCTCTCTCTCTCTCTCCTTTTTCCTTCTCCTCTCTCTCTCTCCCTCCACCTCCCTCTGTCTTCTCTCTCCTTCCCTCCTCTCTTTCTCCCTCCTCTCTTCTCTTTCTGTCTCTCTGTCTCTGTTTCTCTTCATGTGTCTCTCTCTTTCTCTCCCCCACCCCTTCCTCCCCTCTCCTGAAATTCCAGCTCCAAGCATCACTGTCTCAGTGGGCACTCTGGAGACATAGTAGGGATGGATAAGAGGTGAGGTCATCTTCCTGTCCTTGGGGTGAGCAGCTGAGTTCAGTCTGCCTTTGCCAGTCCTGAACTTTTGGCTCTGTCAGACCTGTGGACAGGTCGCAGCAGTCCCTTGGGAGGGCCAAAGCCATTTGCTAACACTGGGATCAGTGGAGATTTCATTTCTCTGCATGTGGCAGTACAGATGCTGAAAGGGGAACAGTCTTGACCTTGAGGAGGGGGCTTGGTTTTAGTTTCTGACTGTATTCAGGGGATAACAGGTCAGACAGTGGCAGGTCAAAGGAGGGCAGCAGCCCCTCTCTGCTATGCCTTCTCGCCCCCAGGTTGCCAGCAGCTTTCAGCCAATAGAGATGATGGGTCAGTCTGAGCGCTGGTGTCAGGGGTGCTGCCTGAGACACATTCAGTGGATGCTCAGGGACGGTTTGAGCATTTCTCTCTTTCGGCACCCTTTATCCAGTGACTTTCCCTTCTTCTGTCTTGCAATTCCCTCCAGTGGCTCTAATTCCCACATCTGGGATGGCTTCTCTAGCCACCAAAGCCTCCTGTCCTCCAGCACTGGCTCGGGGACTGTGGTCTGCAGTTAAGACAGTGTGAATGAGAGACCCTTGCCAGGGGCACAGCGAGGATTTGGTATAAAATGCCTGTGAGATGTATCTCCCTTTGCTTCTTCCCCAACCCGCCCTGGTACAGGGAGAATGAGCAGCCAGCATGCCAAGAGCCAACGCTGTCAGAGGGGTCATCCAGCCTGGCTCCTCCCCTTACCAGCGAGGAAGCTGGCGGAAGGGGGGGGCGGGGAAGACTTTCCCAAAGTCTCAGCAGTGAGCAGGACCTCCTGCCCCAGATGCTCACCCTTGTCTCAGAGCCCCACGTAGGGAGCCTCTGGGGATGAAATCCAGCTCTCTCACGAGCAACATACCCCTCTAGCCAGTTCAGGGGATTGTGGGGAAAGCAGACGAGTAGCCACGAGGCGGCTGACTATTTGGCGCAGTGAGCAGAGCTCTGGGCACAATCTGGCTTCCAATGCTTACTAGCTATGTGACCCTGGGGAAGTCACTTAGCTTGTTTGCCTCAATGTCTTCAGCTGTAAAATGGGGATAACAGCATCCCCCAGGGGTTTTCATGAGGCTCCATCCGAGGCTTGGCACAGTGCCTGGCCCCCAGGGGCGCTCCTCCTTTCCTCTGTTCTCCCTCTAACAGATGGACCTTACGGCCTCACGGTCAGTTCAGACCGAGGCCTGAGAGTGGGAGAGGTGTTCACTGTGGACCTTGGGGAGGCCGTTCGGTTTGACTGTTCCGCGGACTCCAACCCCCCCAACATTTACTCGTGGATTCAGCGGGACGAAAACTGCAGCCAGGTGATCGGGCACGGGCCCCGTCTGGAGGTGGCTTCGGAGCGCCTAGGCCGGAGCACTGACTACACGTGCTGTGCCTATAACAACGTCACCGGGCGGCGGGGAGAGGCGCGCTTCACCGTGATCATCACGTCTGGTAAGAGCCCCTGGGCCGGGGAAGGTGCAAACGCATGGCGCCACTCTGACCACACGCTCTCCGTCCCCGAGGGATCTGAGCCCGGATCTTCTCACCGCTGATACAGAGCGGAAGCTCGGGACACCAGAGTGGGCAGTCGGTCTCAGCCCACGCCCCACTCTCTTGTATGTCCGCGCTAGAAAGCAGTGGTCCAAACGTGCAGCCAGGGGGGCCGGAGCTCAGATTGCAGGGCTCCTATATGATACTGAGTGGCCTTGGCAGCCCAGGCAGGTTACTAACAAAGTCCCCGGGACTCGCATATTAACTCTTAGATGGGCTGCGGTCGGCCTGAGGGGGGCAGTTCCCACACCGGGCGCCCCTTCTCGTCATCAAAGATCAGTGCGCGGCTGGGCTCCAACTAGGGCTATGGAGAGACATTCACGCAGTGGCCGGGCAGCCCGTCCCAAGTCTCTGCTTGGGCTTTCTCCTCCCCAGCAACAGCAGGAGAAACCTCACCAGAGGCTTGGCCGAAATCTCTTGGGCTATTTGCCCAGCACCCCTGCCCTGCAGAGAGGGGCGGTAACCTGGTGGTGAGCTGTATCCTATCCAGTCCTCGTATCCTGAAAGGCATCCCCGAGACTCCGGACCTTCCCCTGACTCCACAGGCTGGAGGCCAGGCAGGCCGGACCTGACCATCTGCTCCCATGCCTATTCTCAAGCTTTGCTGATAACTGGAGCCACGTTCCTGGGCCCATAAGTGGAAAGAGGGTCCTCTTGTCTTTAAGGGACATTCTCCCTCTTAAATTCCCCGTGATGTTTAAACAATTGCCAAGTGGTCTTTCCGTATCTCAGAGGCAGGCTGGTCCACCCAAGGCCTGAGCCATCCAGGAAAGGCGGGATCCCTTGCTTCCAGAAATAGCCACTGCCCCTTCAGAGTGCTTTAATTAGCAGGAAGTTAATCTAGATAGCAAAGCTAAACCTGCCTCTCCACAACCTCCCACATTGCTCCCAGGACCAAACAGCCCATTCCGGTACTTGGAGAGCTTGTAACTGTTAGGAAGGTCCGCCAGGCAGCGCCACAGTGCACAGAGTGCTGGGCCTGGAATCGGGAAGACTCATCTTCCTGAGTTTAAATCTGGCCTCAGACACTTCCTAGCTGTGTGACCCTGCACAAGTCACTTCACCCTGTTTGCCTCAGTTTCCTCACCTGTCAAATGAACAAGGAAAAGGAAATGGCAAACCCCTCCAGTATCTTTGCCAAGAAAACTTCCAGGGGGGCCACAAAGAGTTGGAAATGACTGTTTTGTTGTTGTTGTTGTTTTTTAAGCAATTGGGGTTAAGTAACTTGCTCAAGGTTACTCAGCCAGTTGAACCAATCCCGGGTCCTCCTGACTATGGGGCTGGCGCTCTTACTCACTGCACCACCCAGCCGCCCCAGACTTTTTTTTTTAAACTGTTCAGAGATGTTTTCTTTCTCTGTATCTTTAAAGCCTCCACCCATTCATTGCTGCTGATTCTGTTCTCTGGGGCCAACAGGGCAGGTTTAACAGGCCCACTAGGCAATAGCTTTTCCAACAGGAATCTTGGGCCCCTGGAGGCTTCTCTTCTCCAGGACCAGCCCTCAGGTCCATGAGACAGCTCTCCTTCCACGATCTCCAGTTTATCAGAGATGACCTTCCTAAGATGCACCCCCCAGAGCCAGACACAGCACTTCATCCAGTGAGACGGTAGAGTGGGGGCTTTCAATGTGTGAAGTAGTACAGGGCTGGAGAGGATTCTGAGCCTTGCAGAGGGTCCAGGAGGAGAGTGAGGAATGCATCCTAATGAGGAAAAAAGAATACTGTGCTGTCACTTTCTCCTTCTTCCAGAATGGTAGATGGGGAGCTTAACCAATGGCCTAGGGAGGAAGGGGTTCAGCATTAGGACAGACAAGTGCCTTAAGGACCCTCCCAAGGCTGGGGTTTTCTCTGTTTCCCAACTGTTTCCACACCTTCTGTTCTCTATGTTTAATGGATTTAGGGGCTTTTTCATCATCAGTAGTAAAATAAGCCAAATACAAATTCTAGCCTGGTTTTACTGTCTTTGAATGAGAAATGACCAGTATCCATACTTGGGCCTTGTTTCCCTTGCCTGCACCCTCTCCATTAATGTTTAGCCAAAGTATTTTCCTAATGGTTCAGGCTCCTCATATTTGATTAAGGTCTGATTACCAAGGACCCCAGGTGACTGCAGCTTCATGTCAGACAGTCATCTTTGTGAGAAATCCAACAAACCTGTTTGACTTGTGCCCAGATCAGCCATCTGTGCTGATGGTAAACAAGGGCAGCAGGTGGGGGTGAGGGGAGGGCCTGGCAGCAGAGGCTCTGAGGCTCCTGGAGCCATTTCACCAACAACAGCATCTGCAGAGCAAAGACTGGCCGGTGGGCAA
This sequence comes from Gymnobelideus leadbeateri, assembly GCA_011680675.1. Classification (NCBI taxonomy): domain Eukaryota; kingdom Metazoa; phylum Chordata; class Mammalia; order Diprotodontia; family Petauridae; genus Gymnobelideus; species Gymnobelideus leadbeateri. The sequence continues at coordinate 85,093 of WOXC01007624.1, read as the reverse complement.
GGCCCTTCCTGGAAACAGCCAGTTGTGAGGAGGCAGGGAAGGGAGTGAGCATTTATGGAACGCAAACAGTGTTCCAAGCACTGTCTGGTTCTTACAACATTGCTGCAGGTAGATGCCGTTGTTTCCCGTTTTACAGATGGGAAAGTCAAGGCATAGAGGGGTGCAGGGCCTTGATGGAGGTCCCCCTGCTTGTTGGTCTCAGGTCTCCCCAACTCCTAGGCCGGTGGTTTGTGCACAGTGGAACCCTCCAGCCTCCTCTCATCAAACACTGATTTAGTTTGTTCTAATCTAAGCACCCTGCTTAGAGAAGGAGGGACAGTGCCATCCCCCTCCCTGCCATCCCCCTCCCTTGGCCCTGGGGCTCAGGGGCCCCAAGCCAGAAGTATGCACAGGCCTGTGGGGAGTGATGGCCCTGAGACCTCCCTCCAAGGCCTCATCCTCCTCTCCAGCTGGTCTAAGGCCACCCTGAGAGATACTTCCATTAACCAAAGTGACCAGAGACATTTCTGCCTTCTGACTATCGGAGATTAGTCTTGTCCCAGTGACTCTGGAGAGGAGTCCATAGGGACAGAAACACTAATGACAATAATCAGTCTTTCAGGTGAGTCCAGAGGCTTTGGTGAGGAGCATTGTTAGTCACATCTCCAGAGGGCAGCCTTCCCCATGGGCTCCTTTTATGGGCTGCTATATGCACCATGAGATGTCCTTGGGACTGTGACCTCCTCAGAGAGGGCCCTCCCCCATCCGTGGCTCCTCCTCTTCCTTCTGTGGGAGTCTAAGGAGGCCTTCCTTGAGGTCCTTTGGCTGCCCTTAGGTCTCAGTGGGGGAGGCCACCCCTCCCCACTCTGGTCAAGCTGCCCTTGCCACCACTGCTTGGCCAGAGTTGTTGCCACCTCTTTCCCACCCTCAGGATCTCTCCCCTTCAGATTCTTCAGAGATCTTAGTGTTCCGTGGTCTGCAGCCACCCAGCCTCATTGCAATTGTGAGTCTGAAAAGGCATCTCTGGAGGGCATCCTTGACTAGTACCTGTTGGCCCAGCTTTCTGTCCTAGACCCATGCACTGGCTGTCTAACAGCAGTTTGTAGTCTGGACAATAGGCGCTTTTCATCCATTTGGTCTTTCCCTTGTGGATGACCAGGGTGTCGTCTCATCTAGGAAGCTCCTTCATGTGCCTGTGCTTAGGCCAGTCAGCTGCCAGGGGTGTCTGGAGGACCTCCCTCTCCCCCCTCAGGGAAGCCTTCCTCCTCTGGCCTCTTCTCTAGGCAGCCTCAGCCACAATGGGAGGGACCCTTTTGGTGAGCTGATGATTGCCAGTCTGAAGATGCCCAAGCCTTGTCTGCTGCATGTTTCAGAGTGTCCTGTATGACTTTCACATGTTCAAGCACCTCCACTAATTTCATCATTGCTCTTCCCTGTTACACCCCTTGGCCAGCCCCACTCTTCAGCTAGTCCGAGCCTTTGAAGTATCCATTCATTCCTCCTTTGGAGTCATCTGCCCGACTCAAATCTCCAGGCAGTGATCTGAGCGTCTCTGTGTCTGTGCTGACCCACACAGAACAGAGAGCATCCTGGAGGCCCTGGCCAGCCTCTCTTCCCTTTGCAGAGGGGCATCTCCAATCACACTGTCTGGGAGGAGCTGCTGCCTGCCATCCTCTGTCCTCACTGTGTGGTCAGCTGTGTCCTCCGGCCCAGAGCACTGCCGTCTCCTGCTGGAGTTCACAAGGACTGGGTTGGGAGTGATAAATGCTTGTTGACTGACTGACTGACCAGCTGGAGGGTGAAGCAGCTCCCCAGTGACCTGGAAATGCAGACCGCACCATGTGAGGCTCCCTAGTGCCTCTAGTCCTCATTTGCATGGGCAATTTAACTTTATTTGTTTAACTAAGGTCAAACACAGAGTGCTTGCACTGGGGACTTTGAGTCGCTGCTGAGTGAGGGGGGAGGGCACAGCTTATTCTAAAGCCCCCAAGGAGATGGTGAGATAGAGGCCTGGACGATGCCAAATAGCAGGGCCAACACTGCCCATCTGCTGCCTGTGCTGACCCAGGTGGAAGCAATTTGGAAAGATCCTGTGGGGACAAGCTGAAAGGGAGCAGACTAAGTGTGGTCGAAGGGACTTCCTGGGCCTCCAAAACCCCCTCCTGCCAAGCCCCACAATCCGCTTTGATGCTCTTGTCTCACCAAAGGGCCCTCCCAGAGCCCCAGCTCAAGGCACCTGGGGCCAGGGTTAACCCCAAGAGTGCACAGACCTGGCTGGTGCCTCGGACATCCTGGCCCACAACTTGAGGTCGAGAAAGGAGCAAGCACTCAGTGAGGAGGCAAAAGAAGCCAAAGAAGGGAGGGGAAAACCTTGGGAGCCCAGGCTGAGTCGGCCCCAAGACAGGCCTCCCCCAGCAGACAAAAGATTCCTGTCTAGCGCAGGCTCAGCCACTTCCAGAGCACTGCTGAGGCAACTCTGGACGACTAGACACGTCCCCAGAGCCTTTGACAGCAAGAGAACAGGGAGCCCACTCAGAATCTCTGCTCTCATCTGTGTGCCTCGGACCCTGGGGCTGCAGAACTTAGAGTAAAAGGACCTCGGGAGAGCTATGTGACCTTGGACAACTCCCAGGCTCCCTGGGCCTCAATTTCCTCCTCTGTAAAGTGAGCTAGTTAGATTTGATGGTCTCTGAGGTCCCATCCAGGAAGGGTCTATGGAAAGAAGAGGGAAAGAGAGAGAGAGAGAGAGAGAGACAGAGAGACAGAGAGAGACAGAGAGAGAGATAGAGAGAGAGAGAGACAGAGACAGAGAGAGAGACAGAGAGAGAGACAGAGAGAGAGAAAGAGAGAGAGAGAAGGGAGGGAGGAAGGGAGGAGGGAGGGAAGGAGACAGAGACAGGGAGAGAGGAGAGACAGAAGGGAGGGGAAGAAGGGAGGAGGGAGGGAAGGAGACAGAGACAGAGAGAGAGGGAGAGAGGGAGAGAGGAAAGAGAGAGAAAGAAAGAAATTGGTCCTTGCCCTAGTAAGAGGAGCATCCCTCCACATTGCGAAGGACTCCTGTCCAACCCCAGCAAACATTCAGGCCAGTGGAGTTCCATATGTGGGGTTCCCACAGAAAGCTCTCTGTGACAGTTCTCCCTGGGCCTGGCTATGAGGATGTGGAGGGTTCTCACAACCCTGAGAGGCAGGTGCTGTCTTTATCCTCATTTTACAGATAAGGAAACAGAGGCAGACAGAGCATGCACTTGCCCAGGGTCACACAGCTAGGAAGTATCTGAGGCCATATTTGAACACAGGTCTCCCTAACTCCAGGCCTAGTACTCTACCCACTGGGCTACCTAGAGAAGGCAGCATTGTTTTGAGGGTATTGAGAGATCCAATCTCAAGATATCTAAAAGAGGGAAAGATACCCAGGAGTTTGGAAACAATCTCAGACCTTATTGTTACAAAAAATGGGTCCCCACCTCCCTAAGGACAGACCTACTTTCCCCTCCTCTATAAAATTTCTGTGAGCCCCCCTCCCCCGACACCTTCACAGCTTGAACAAGGTATGAGAAAGAAGCAGGCAGGCTTTTGTCAATGTGATTCTATAGCAGACCACATCTGGGAGCTCTTACAATAGACTGAAACAGGTGGGGAAAACAAGAGCTCACTGTTGACTTTCAAAAAGTATTTGACTCAGGAGAGGACAATGCTTCCCTACAGATTCTTCACCCACAAAGTGTCTCCGGGGCACATGTCCAAAATCATACAAAGCGTCCTGAGGAATGCAGGCACGGAGCTTGTTCGGCTAGCTGGTCCTCTGGTGATTGAGAGAAGCATAAGACCAGTGGGGGCTGGTGAGAGGCACTAGCCCCTGAGGCAGGGGCTTTCCCGGAAGAGCCCACAGGAAAGAGGGAGTCAGTCCTGAGAGGTCAGGGCTCTTCACCTGGCTCCATGGAGAGAGTTCAGGAGTCTGTGAACCTGGATGGAAAACAACTGCATCTTTATTTTCATTAACCTCTAGCTCCACTCAGTTCCTTAAAAATGTGACTCTAGTGCTTTCTTGGGCAGCACATATACTAAAATTGGAACAATGAAAGTTAGCATGGCCCTGGGCAAGGATGGCATGCAAATTTGTCCATATGTTTTTTTAAAGTGTGACTCTCAGAAGGGGTCCATAGGCTACACCCAGCTGACTGCCGAAGGTCTCCAGGACACAAAAAGTGGAGAAAGCTGCTGCAGATGCTTCAGCTTGCTGATGACCTGGCCCTGGTTGTGTTAAGCCCCACAGTATTGCAGAGGCTTAAAATTTCTTATCCTACCATCACTCAAAAGTTGGCTTAGCCATGCTCATGAGAAAAACCAAGTGAATGAAGACCAGGAGGCCCATTGTCTATCCAATGAGAGCTGGGGAGACCCCCCAGTGAGGTTCATGATTGTGCATGTGCATGTGTATTCAGCCAGCTGAGGAGCTGACCCAGAACTGAAAAGCAGGTAAATGGGGCCAAGGCATCTTGAAACATGGGCTTGTTCTTTACCAGCAGAGTGCTCCTGGAGGTCTCCTCCATCCCAAGTTCCCAGCTGCACTAACAGCTCATCCCACCTCAATGTGGCCACCCTTGGGCTGGGCTTTGTCTCAGAAGATATGAACCCCTTTGTGTCCATTCTTTCCCCAGGACTAGAGGAGGTCACAGGCAAAGGGAAGTCGTCCCTGGCCATCATCACCGGCATCTCTGTGTTCCTGATCATTGCCATGAGCAGCCTCTTCTTGTGGAAGAAGTGCCGACCCTACAAAAGTGGGTGTGAAGTTTGGGGGGGGGTGTTGTTTTTTTTTTAATAATTTCCTGCCTTTGTTACTCATAGCAAATGTGACTCACCTGTGTGCTCTCTGTCTGTCTCTCTCCTGGCCACAGCCATCCGGCAGAAGCACACATGCAGGTAAGGCCTTGGTCACGGGGGTCTTGGGCCAGAAGCATTTGGTGTATTTCCCATTACACCAAATCATCCATGTGTCTGTTTCTTTTCTTCAGACCAGAATCCGAATATGGGAAAGTGCAGACATTTTCAGGTAACAAGCCATATGAGCAGCTACAGATGGTTGGGTTTGTTCTAGCCCCCAGGGGCTAGAGAGGAGAGGGCAAAGGGGGCTGCTGGTAGCTTCCTTCCCCCATCAACCCTTGGTGCCATTCCCTGGCACTGTCTCTGTCTGTGACTCAGGGGCCTCGGGAGGGGACGGGGGCTTCCTGAGTCTGCTAGGAGGGTTGAGGTCGTCTCCACTCGGAACGAGGAACCTTTCCTGTTGGTTACACCCGGAGGAGCAGGGGGAGGTGAGAGGTGTCATCGGTGCAGCTTGGGGCCTTCGACTTAGCCTCACCTGTGTTTGGGTGAGGGGATGCTCACGAAGGGGCAGCGTCAGATCTCCTAAGAGTACTCGAGGGCACAGGAATGATGTGGGGGCATCTTCAGATTCAGTTAAATCTAATTAGACCGATAAGCGCCAACTGTGTGCAAGTCATACAAAGGAAACGTGGGGCAGCCCCTCCCTGCAAGAGGTTCAGTCTCCCTGGGGTGAGCCACCTGTGTGTGCACAGAGGAGCGCCCTGGGTCCCTCCTGCTCCCCCCTTCTCTTTTTTTTTTTCCAGGGGATCAGTAGCCGCCTGGAACAGTCCTCCCTCCTCTCAACCTCTGCCATTATACCAATAGAGCCTCATCAAGGGTTGGCATTCACCCAAAAGTAGCTCAGTGGTTCCTCAACATCCCAAGACTTGTCCCCATTCCACTCCAAGCAACCCAGGGAAGGTCAAGACCTTCAGCATGGCCCTCACCATGGCCATGCACATAAGGGGCTCCTGTCCTTCCATCTCTCCCTCTGCCTCAATGCTCCTCACTTTATCCTCAGTCCTCCCTGAAAACCCCAGCCCTTTGCCCTGTTCTGGCCCACCCCACACCCAAACCATCCCTGGAAGGACCCTAGGGTTGCCTGGTCCAAAACCACAGTCCTGTGTCTCTCTCCCCCTCATCCCATCCCTGAACTTGTCTCACCAAACACTGAATTACTCCCACATCTTCTTCCTCCAGTCCTAGACTCACAACTCACTACAAATGCACCTTGTCATCTCCACTGGGCTCTCCTTGTGGCAAAGAGCCCTGTCTCTTCTCCCTCCCAGCAGAGGACTCTGCAGCTGTGGCCACTGCTCCTTCAGCCTTTCCCTCCCTTATCCCCACTTGGCAGGGTCCTTCCTCTTCCTTCCATGGGGCTCCCTCGCCTCCCTTCACCCCTGAACATGTGGCCTCCTAACTGGCCTCCCTGCCTCCAGTCTTCTCTCCTTTCTTAGCTCTGACTCTTGTACCCCTGCCCAGATAGCTTCAGCAGCCCCATATGCTTTAGGATAAAACACAAACCCCTTAGTCTGCTTTTTGAAGCTTCCCGCTGTCTTCCTCCAGATTTCCCCATGATTCTCTTTCAGTCACTTGAGGTCCCAGCCAAAACGTCTTGCTCCTGAACTCCTACTTGCACATCGTTGCACATGCTGTGCACCAGAAATGGAGTGCATGCCCTCCTCACCTCTGCCTTGTGTCGAAGCCACAGGTGCCACAGAAGCCACAGGTGCCACAGAAGCCACAGATGCCACATGCCGCTTAAAGTCCTGTCAGCCCCATTCCTCATCCTTCTTCTGTACATGTGGCTTGCTCTTCCTCACCCACTAGACACCAGCTCCCACTGGGCCTTTGCACTGGCCATGCCCCACACCTGCTCACATTCCTGCTAATGCCACCCCCCAAATTCACCCTGCATTTACAGGAATTTACAGATGTGCAGGCTGTACCCCCTGAGATCCAAGGGAGATGAAAGCTTGCATTTCTGCAGTAAATGAGCACATCTGGGGCATCCACATTTCCTAGATGAAGAAGCTCCCAGTGGCCACACAACTGGCCAGCACGAGGGGTAGGCTTTGGACCCAGGTCCTGATTCTAGGGCCAGTACACTGACCACTACTCCACACTGCCTCCTCTAGAAAGGCAGGGACTGCACAGGGTATATAGGAAGCACGCAAGAATTGGCTTCCTCATCGGCCATAGTGAGTGCTCTCATTTTTATACCCCCCAATCACTTAACTCTGTCCTTAGTATTCCCCCAGTAGAATGAAAGCACCTGGAGGGCAGGGGCATCCTGCACACAGTAGGTACTTAATCAGGGCTTGGTGAATTGTCTTGGAAACTCTGACCTCTCTTTCAGGCCATGAAGATGCCCTGGCTGACTTTGGTATCTATGAATTTGTTGCCTTTCCAGAGCCTTCCACTGCTCCCAGGGTGCGTGTGTGGGAGCACACAGTGGGGGTGGGGGTGGGGGTGGGGGTGGGGGTGGGAGGAAAGGAGAGCAGGGGAAGGGGGGAGGGAGGGCAGAGTCGTACCTGCCTTTACTCCTCCCTGGCAATGAGCAGAGAGATGGAGCTGGGCTCAAACAGAGGTCTTTCACACCTTTGAGGGCAGCCTGGAGACAGAGGCTCTGTGGCTGGTGGCAGGGCTCCCTGAGTCTGGGCCAGGCCAGGTCTGACCTCCCTAGACCCCCCACGGGCATGTCCCCCAGAAGGATCCCAGGTGCTAGGCATGAGCACAGCAGCCAGCCAGGACCAGCAGGCGGCCCCTAATGGTATCTGGCACAATAAGACATTGGGCGTGGTCTTGGCCTGCTGGGCTGATGAGGATGCCTGTAGCTGGCCCACTGTAAGTGATTACTTAATGTTTCCCCTATTGATCTTTCTTCTAGATACCCAGCAGACCCGTGTGTGGCTCTGAGTGGGGCCTCAGGCAGGAGGTCCATGGCACAATTTATGAAGTTATCCAGCATGTTCCTGGGCAGGAGCAACAAGACCATCCAGAGTAACTGGGAGCCAAGATCCAGTCAAAAAAAAGCAGCCACTGCCCATAGCCATCACTTGCCTCAGGAAATCATTTCTTGTTAGGGGCACACCCCAACCATAGCATTAGGGGGAGACCAGTGAGAATAGTTTCGGGACATTCAAAGCCTCGATCCCAGAGGCCATATACCCCACCCCTAGACTCCAACACCCTTGTCTCCATCTTCCTGAATCGATCAGACTCATCTGTCCCCCATCTACACTGGATGGAGACACAGTCATCATGCCTGTCATTCCCCTTCTTTTGATGTTCACTTGTGGTGAGTAATCCATGCCTGGAAATGCCAGGGGAGTGGATTGCTAGTTTCTTCCTGTGTTAAGAGACTTGAGAATTTTAGCATAGGGGGCAGGGACCCATTACTGGGTAAGGTAAGGTGGGTCCCTAGGTCACAGATACCATCCTGTATAGCAGGGGCAGTACCACCTGGATTGGCTCCTGAGCCTGAGCCCTAACCTAAGGTGGGTGACAGCCCCCTGCTCCTTCCCGGAAGTCCCCCTCACTCACCTTCCCTACACATTCTTCCTTCTTCCTTCCTTCCTCTTCCTGCCCTAAGAAGCTGTTCCTGTTGCCTGAGAGAATACTGGAGTGACAACCCTCTTTGGCCACTCCACTCATCACTTCCAGTGATTCACATGGAGAACCAGGGAAAATATAGCCAGCGATTAAGTCTTGTGTAAAACCCAAGGCCGACATCTAAGAGCACTGCCCGTGTTTTCCTCACCCTGGCCAATGAAAAGTCATGGTTTCCAAAGAGAAAAGAAGTTGGGGGATTCTAGAAGGTTCCTAATAATGGGGTTTGCATGTGTGGACCTCAGTTTAAAACTTAGAAATGAGAGTATCTGGCCAGGAAGAGGAAGTGCCTAAAGGGGCTGGTTAAGACAGAGCTCCCTGAAGTCCCGATGTCTAATCTGGCTCCAGGGCTCTGCAGTGAAGACTGAAGGTTATGCTTGTCTGCACATACATCCCAAAGGAAACCTGTTTCTCCTTCCTTCCTTCCTTTGAGTTCCTTCATGGGAGCCTGAAGCCTGTTCCTCTGGGCACAGGGAAATTCCATTGACCTTTTCTGTTGTGTTGTTTTAAATGTTTGCTTTGTCTTTATTGACATCACACTGATGGTGTCCTTATTGGGAATGCAGTAAGAAGAAGGCAGCTGAAGGGGGAACATCCCCAGAGAAGAGATCAAGACATATGGAACACTGTTTTTTGTCAAAAGTTCTGCCTCTGGTTGGGGGCATGGAGCTAAAAAACAAAGGAAAAAGAGAATTCTATGTCTTTGATACCTCTTCCCAGAGTGGGAACTCCCTCTGGAAATTACTTAGGAGAAGAGTAAGGGGGCAGATAGGAGTTTCTGAATAGCCCTGCTCACATCATCTCCTTCCTGCTACTTCATGAGAAGTCTAGGAACTGAGAGCTCTGTGTTAAGGAGGATTCATGAAGGGAGAAACAGAAGTAACAGTATCATGGCAGGGGACTATAGACCACACAGGCAGAAGGAGGAAATCAATGAGAAGTTCAGAAAACACAACGAATCTGGTACGAAGCCATTGTGGTGACAAGACACATCTGTTATCCAACCATAGGGTCAGAGACCAACCATCTGCTTTTATAGATGAGGAAACAGAAGCCGTGGCAGGCAGAGGCAGGATTTGAGATCAGGAGCTTTGAGTGGAGCTTCTCTCTGCCAAAAGCAGGATGACCAGAACCTTATTGGTAAGGTGATAGATGGGTGGATAGATAGCTAGATGGACCAAGTATTACATGTTTGTTATGTGACAACACTCAGGATGCAAATACAAGTAAGCAAAGCAGCTTCTGTCCTCTAGGACAGTGGTGACAAACTCTAATTGAAATCATTCTATAGAACACAAACTGACTTAAGAAGCCCCCAATTAACATGGGCTCTGCTGAACTGTGTCTTTCTCTGTTCTGTTAGATATTTTCCCATAACATTTTAATCTGGAGTTTGGGACACTTGTGGGCTGTGGGTTTGGCATGAGTTAACACCTTGGAATGAGAGAAGACACATGAGGAAAAGCCATGTAGCTGAAGTAGGGCATGAGACTGTGCACATGGCACCTTGGTTTGGACCTGGTGGCTGAGAATCAAAGGAGAAGCTTGGTTCTGGGAAGAACGGGGTAAAGAAACATCAGCTCTTAGACCATGGTTCCCAGGGCGGAGTCCAAACTTCTGCTATGGAAGAGTGGGAGCTGAGGAAAAAAATAGGATTGTCACCGACAAGGAGGGTCAGAGTACCGGAATGGAAAAGACAGGACCCCTTGGCAGGAAATGACCAGTCCATCTTAGCAGTAATGGTAGAGGAAAGGAAAGCTGGACATAGTGGAACATAAGCCTGGATATTGGGAGAGATGTGTTCAAAGCTGACTTTTCTAGATAGAAAGGAAATATAGAGTTCCAAGGCTTAAGATTGTACAAGAAAAAGTTGTCACAAATGGGATAGCTTTCAGGAATATGTTCTAAAGATACATGTGATATACACAATACACATAAAGATACACAGATATAATTCTAAAGAGGAAGAAAAGACTCATCTCAAAAGAGACTGATGTGGCTGCATAAAGAGCTCACCAACCAACTTGGAGAAGTGGGTCCTGGGGTCAGGTCACCAAGGATGAACGCTGAAACATGCCGAGCCAACCCAATGGACTTTTTAACTTATAATGGGGGAGGCTCAGCTGGTGGCTCAGAGAAGGTGAAATGATACACTTGCTTTGCTCCTGCTTTCTCTCCCAAGGGTGACCATGATTCTAAGGGCAGACCAGATCAATGTGGAAGGAGTGGCCAGGATTAGCTGAACTGCCTTATCAAGTGCTTCACACACTGGCTGGGAGATGCTGGCCCCTAAAAATCTGTTGCTTGATGTGATCGCAGGGTCCAGTGAACAAAAATCTTTGAAAACCATGAAAAACTGGAGAGATTCTTCAGGATTCAGCCCGAGAGGGAAGGCTCAACCCTCTTTCCAGTTTTCATAGTAGATTTACATGTTCACCTGCCATATTCTAGAATTAATTACTAAAGGAATGGCTTGTAAACACTGAGAAAGCCAAACAGTGCTCACTGAGAGCAAGTCATGCTAGACAAACCTCATTTCTTCTTTGCCATTCATGGAAATACTGTGTAAGACTTGTCCCACAAAGCCCAACAGAGGCTAGAGTTACTGGTACTGTAGCTTTAAGAACCAGATGGAATGTTGAGGCATTAGCAATTGGACCTTGGTAGATTTCGAGGGAACTGGGGAGAGAGAGTTAAGGAGATGGTTTCAATAAAGAAATACAACAAAAAAATGTTTATCAAGTGCCTACTATGTGCCAGGGGCTGTGCTAAGCACTGGAATACAAACACAAGTATGAAAAGAAAGCTAGACCTTGTCTTCAAGAAGCTTACAATCTAATGGGGGAAGGCAATACACAAGAGAAAGATGAAAAGGGAGAGGGGGGAAGGAATCCATGGGAAGTGGAGAGAGGGCTGGCCTGGGCCCCATCAATGGAGGTTTGGGAGTTCAAGGCTCTGCCCTCCAGATCAGAGGGGCAGAGAGGATAGCAATGAGGGAAAGGACTGTGGTTGATGGGATTTTGTGGGATCTTGTGCGCGCCCGTGCACACACACACACACACACACACACACACACACACACACACACACACACCCTGCAGGGAAGAGTGGCTTCCAGGATCATGACTTCTGGAAGCAAAGAGGAAAGGAGGAAGGAGTGGCCAGCGGCAGGGGGCGCCACTTCATAACGTCAGTGAAAATCCACCTAAACACATACCATGTGCCAGGCAGTGGGCAGACAGACCCTGTCTTCCAGGAGCTTATTCTAATGGTGGGAGATCACACACTGAGGAGAGGTGTCCACCAGGAAAGGAAACAGGGTCTGGAGATGAGCAATGCTTATCCCATCACTTTCCTCAGAAGGGGAGGCCTGCTTAGGGCATGGCAGGAATTGGGGAGGCCCTGGGGGACTGCTGAGCACAAGAGGTATCATGTCATAACCAAGCTGAGCCACCAAACTCCTAGTCTGTCTCCTTCACCAGGGAAGAGGGAAAGCCCCCAGGATTCAGAGGGAGTCAGGACCAGGGTCAGGATGCCGCAAGAGCCTGTGGCTAAGAAAGCACAGCGACCCCCGAGGAGCTGAGCGCTGGCTGGCCAGGAGAAGAGAAGGCCATGAATATGAGAGGGGCTGCCCAGGGGAGTTCTGAGCTTACCCGAGAGGCCAGGTCTGACCCCTTTAGGGGAAAAGGCCAGGAACACCAGGGGCTGTTTCCTAGCTGTCTCAGGCCCTGGCAGGAGGCTGATCACAGCCCTGGGGGGTACAGATTCCGCAAGCTCCTGGGTCCTCTGTTCACATCAGGGCTCCTCTGAGTCTCTTCGGGAGGTCATATACTCATTCACATGTCATGAGGATCTGGGTAATGGTACCCCCACCCTCAGAGGATGGTCAGGGTTCTCTGCCTACTACCACATGGGGAGAAACTTGGGGAGCCTGCCTCTGGAGGTGACTGGTGACATGGGAGAGCTCCTGTGAATGAAAGCCTTTTGGTTTGCCGCTGAGTTGGGCCTACTGAGTGTGCTTAAGAACCCTAACAGGTCAAATGGGCATCTCTTTCCCAGGGGTGAGGTAGACACTGCTATAAGCCTCTAGGTGGGGAGCACCAGCAGCCTTCTGTGGCTGACACAAAGCCATAAGCACACATGCAAGTTTCTGTATGCTTCATTTAAAATTTTGTTTCTAATTAGCAAAAATCCATTTTTTCTCCACACCTCTTCCTAAAAAGAAAAGTCATGAATACAATTTCCACACTGATCATGTGTCTCCCATTACCTGAGACAGGATCTGATTCAGTGGGATCAGACCTGAACAAGACCCTGTAACTTGCCTCAGGTGGGGCCATGTGCATTGTGGCAGCCACTCAAAGTGGCCAAGGATCCCAGTGGCAAAGGAACCCGTGTTCCCCCCAGGAGTGATATGCCTTGCTATATTGCCTCCTCAGTAAATAGCTCTTTGTAAAATAAGGGGAATGAATGAGGACTGCTGGTATGTGGTAGAGAGATTAGTACAGAGGGAGCAGAACACACCAGAATGAGGGCTCCAGCCAACTGCATCAGGACACCCCAAGCCTTTGTGGTTACCCCTAGAACCATAGTGGAAACACAGCCAGCCCCACCAGGGATCCAACCTGGCAGTGGGAGTGGGAAAAAGACCCCCAATTCCATTAAGGCAACATTTGTGGAGGGGAAGGGACTGCACGAGCAGAAAAAACCCCCAGCAATAGCTTGAAACTAAAGCTAGCTCCTCCTACTTTCTAGCTGAGCAAACTCCTCATCTCCTCCATGATGGACCCAGCAGGATCCCATGGCTGCCTTATCAAGGCTTTACCAATGAGTTGATGGGCTTTTATCCTCCAGTGGGGTGTCCTGGGTGTTGGGAAGAACTGCTTTCAAGTCCTTTCTTTGGCATATACTAGACATATTGCTTCAATACGCATTTCTTTCATTGTTAGTGGCTTTGAGCCCTTTCTCATATGGTTGTTGATAGCTTAGATTTCTTCCTTTGAACACTTCCTGTTGCTCATTCCATAACTTTCCTCAGAAGGAGGAAACCTCCTGGTCTTGGTGTAGGGTGTGTTCAGGGAGGACTGACCTCTGGTGGGAGAGCTGCCGAGCCCCGTTCAGGGCTGCTTTCCACCTTTAGTGTCCACCTAAGTCACCCATGGCTCCAAGAAGCTGTAGCATGTGCAGTGGCCACACCCCGGTAAGCTGTTTCAACAGATGGGCTAAAACAGGTTGAGGATAACCAAGGGGTCCCACACCCACTGGTGAGTTAGGAGGTGTCTAGTCCAAGCACATGAAGCCTTCCCCTGGTGGGATGGGCAGAGGAGAACAGTGTATTCCAACAGCCACAAAGGCAGTTGAAGCAGGCACTGTGAGCGCTGAGAGCTGGGTTGGACAGTGCAGATGCCAAGGGCATCCACTGCATCTGGAACCATCACCAGTTATCTTGATTCTGCCTTGCCACTGGACTTTAATGACACTGGAAGAGAGAGACCAACAATGCCGTGCAACTCTGCCCCACTTAAATGCAATTTATGCATTAATCAAAAGACATAACTCTACTACAAAATCCTGCAGTGACAGGCAAGTGAGGAAGCAGCAGGTGCAGATACACTGGGAGTTATGGTTACAACCCTGCACTCGGGCCACCCAGACCACAGGGTCGTCTTCTCACTGGAAGCAGCAGCGGGATTGGGCAGCCCCCGGGGTCTGAGCTGCCTTTTGAGGATCGCAGTGCTCACCTCCTGGTGTGAGGAAGGGGCTAGAAAAGGGGTCCTAAAATGGTCTGCTTCTCCAGCCCTGGCCTGATTAATGGCAGGCGGGGGACCCACCCCCTGGTCGAAACAAGCAGAATGTACAAAAACATCTGCAAAGACGATTCCACTCACCATCGGCACAGGGAATGTGCACACACTTCTGGACAACACAAAACCAAAAGACCTGAAAGATGAATGGCTTTTGTTGAGAGAGAACTTGGCAGGTATCACATCCAAACATCATCTCTGAGTGAAACAAGGCTGGCAAAGGAAGGTCAGCTTACTGCAGTTGGAGCTGGATACAGGTTGTTCTGGAGTGACCTCAGTGAAGGGGAGGTTTTACAATCAAAACTAATGTAGTCAACAAGCCTGTCTGCCGGCCAAGAGGAATGAATGACAGACTCACGACAATGCGATTGCCACTTGTCACCATCATCAGTGTCTGTGCTCCCACCATGACTAACCCTGATGGGGTCAGACCTGGAGACCCTGATCATCAATGTGCCAAAAGAGGACAAACTTATAATTCTCGGTGACTTAACTGCTAGAGTAGCCTCAGAGTCCTTGGGAAGAATGGAGACAAAAACAACAGCAACAGTCACTTACACTGAAGACTTGTGCATCTCATGACCTCATCACCAATACTGTCTTCCATTTATGAAAACGCAATCAGACTTTGTGGATGCACCCTCACAGCCAACATTCAATAGACTGTGACCGTAAGGAGAAGAGACAGGATGTGAGTGCTGGACTGATAACAGATTTATCCTCTCCAAGCTCAATATTCACATTCAAGAAAAGTGGCGGCCCCCAAGGCAAAATGACTACCAGAAGCATTGATGTGAACAGACTAGAGAGCTTGCTGCTAACTTGGAGGGAATGTTGAGCCAACACACAGCTGGCAACAGTGGAGCAGTAAAGGAGCAGGTGGCTTTCAGAGATTGCTCATATGGGCCAGAACACTCACGAACACCAAGACTGGTTTGGTGAAAATGATGGGGAAATTCAGAAATTGCTAAATGAAAAATGAGAACTCCACAGGATTTACCAGGAGGATAGTTCATCCATCTCCAAGAAAACAGCATTGGATTCCAGCCAAAGTAAAGTACAAATGAAGCTTAGAGAGATGCAGGATTCTTGGCTCAGTAAGAAGTCAGCCGAAATTCAGTTTTATCCTGAATAATAATACAAAGTGCTTTTATGAGGCCTTGAAGGCTATGTATGGGACAAAGACTTATGGTCCATCTCAATTACTCAATGCTGATAGAGCCACACTGATCACTGATCAGGACGTGACCCTAGAGATGGGCTGAACCCTTCCATGGTGCTCTCAACAGACCTTCATCAATCCCTATTGAAGCCACAGACCATTTACCTCAGTCAATCCCTCCCTAGCTGAAGTTCCAACTGAAGATGTTTTGAATGCCATTAAGTCCCTCTCAAAGCACCTAGTGTTGATTCTATTCCATCTGAGGTTTACAAAGTGGGGGTCCATTGCTCATACAAAAGCTGACTGGAATTTTTCAGATCATATGGAAAGAGGAGTGTTTGAGGGGCTCTAAAGGAAAGTATAGGAGAGAAGAGACATTAGACTACCAAAATGAAGGTCTACAGAGCCACTGTGCCAACCTCATTATATATCTGTGAAACCTGGACAGTACACCAGCACCAAATCAGGAAACTGAACTGCTTCCCTCTGAATTGTCTTAGGAAGATTCTGAAGATCACCTGGCAGGATAAGATAGCATATATTGAGATCCTTTCTGAAAATAAATCACCAAACACTCAAACTCTGCTTGTAGAGAGCACAACTCCAATGGGCCAGCCATGTTCAAATGCCAAATGTATGCTTGCCAAAAAAACTATTTTATGGAGAACTCACACAAGGAAACCCCCAGGAATTCAAGGACACCTCCATCATTCATCTCTGTGAAAGTAAAGGAAATAGACTGTCCTTTGACAATCATGGAGTGGGGAGATGGGAGTGTCTCAGACATTGCTGGCAAGATTCTTGTCAGAGTCCTACTTAATAGCCTATTGTTTCACCTGCAAGATGGTCATCTACCCAAGAGTCAGTGTTGTTTCAGAAAGGGCCAAGGAAAAGTCGGTAAGATGTTTACTGCCCAACAACTGCCAGAGAAATGCCAAGAGCAGAACAGAGATCTATATACAATGTTTGCAGATCTGACCAAGGCCTTTGATAGTCAGACATGAGAGCTTATGGAAAATTATGTCAAATTTGGTTGCCCAGAGAAATTCATCAGCATTGTACATCAATTTCACGGTAACAAGCTTGTCCGAGTTCCGGATGATGGACGATGCTCTCTTGCTTTCCCAATAACCAGAAGAGTGAAACAAGGCTGGGTGCTTACTCCCATGCTTTGGACCATGTTTTCATCCATGTTGTCAAATGCCTTCAATGAGGATGAACACAGAATCAAGGTCAGTTACCACTGATGATAAATTCTTCCATTTGAAAAGGCTACAAGCCAAGACCCAAGTGGAGGAAGTGTTGGCGCATGATTTCTATTTGCAGATGATTGTGCACTCAATGCATTTTCTGAAGCTGAGATGCAACAAAGCATGGATCAATTCTCTGCTGTGTGTGCTGATTATGGCTTAGCAATGAACACCAAGAAAACACAGGTGCACCATCAACCAGCACCACATCATCCATATACAACCAGCAGCTGCAGCAAATGGAGAAGTTTTGAATGCTGTAGATGAGTTCACTTACCTTGGCAGTATAATTCCCAAGGATGAACACATAGATTATGAAGCTGACACATGCATTGCCAGAGCTAGCTTAGTGTTTTGGGGCTCTAAAGGAAGGTATGGGAGAGAAGAGGTCTTAGATTATCAAACTAAAGGTCTATGTAGCTGTTGTGCTCATTGTATGCCTGTGAAACCTGAACAGTCTACCAGCACCAGGCCAGGAAACTGAACTGCTTCCATCTGAACTGTCTTAGGAAGATTCTGAAGATCACTTGGCAGGAGAAGGTAGCAGATATTGAGGTCCTGTCTGGAACTAAATCACCAAACATTCGCACTCTACTGCAGAGAGCACAACTCCAATGGCGGCCATGTTGGTTCAAATGCCAAATGTATGCTTGCCAAAAAGCCCCGATTTTATGGAGAACTCACACAAGGAAAGTGCACACGTGAAAATCACAAGAACCAATACAAGGACACTCTCAAAGGCCCTCTTCATAACTTTGAAACTGATTGTGTGACATGAGAGACACTGGCACAGGACTGCCCAGCATGGCTTGCCCTCACCAGAGAAAAGTGCTCTATAAGCAAATCATTGTAGTAGCTCAAAAGAAATGAGATGCGCAAATTAGACTTCAAACCAAACAGGACCTGTGGTAGAGCATTCCGAATTTGTGTTAGTCAGATCGCAGTTGGACACATTGTAACAACTCAAACATGGTCCTTTTCGAGAACAAAGAATAATCCCCAACCGATCCTCTCTTAGTTCAATAAATGTTACTATTACATACTTTTGAGTATGGCTCCTTGCTCAGAGAGACACTGCAAAGAATCTTTTCTCCACTTGCCCATAAAAGTATCAGATCCCTTAAAAGTATCAGATGTTTGTGCAACAAGTTTATGGAATTAAAACCATCCATTTTATCTAGACACTCTTGCCACCTAGTCATGAACAGTCACAGACCTGAAAAATAATTTTTCGGGCAGCTAGGTGGCACAGTGAATAAATAGACCACTGGCCCTGGAGTCAGAAGGAACCAAGTTCAAATCTGGCCTCAGGCACTTAACACAAAAACTAGCCATGTGACCTTGGGCAAGTCATTTAACCCCAACTGCCCTTCAAGAAGCAAAAAAAAATTTTTTTTTCTTGCTTTTAATTCTTTGATGTGACCTTTCCTATTTTCATGATGTAGTAGTCACTTAAAGGTTCTCTCCAGCATGTGATGTGGTTTAGTGTTGGTCTAAAGCTAATTTCTATTGTATTTCCATCCAATTCATTTTTATCAAATAGTGAAAGAGCAAGTCCTTCCAGTATCTGGGATCTTTGGGCCCATAAACACTCTACATTGTGCAGCTCATCTGTTCCTCTCTTCTTCATTACCAAATCTGATAGTGACAGACCAGTTAGGTGATACAGTAGATATGCATCCAATCAGGCATAAGACTTCCATTCAAATCCAGCCTCAGACACATTATTAGCTGTGTAACCCTGGGCAAATTGTTTAGCCTCCATTTCCTCGTCTTTTTACAGATAGATAATAGCACCTTCCTCCCAGGGTTGAAATTCAAATGAGGTCCTTTATGAAGTACTTAGCATAGTATCTGGAACACTGCAAATGCTAGATGAATGTTAGCTATTACTCTTGTCACTGGTTACTTCCTCACATATGGATTCCATCTTTCTTGATAAAATATTCATTTAGTAGTTGGACCTGCATAGCATTGAACAATCAATTTAATTAACACTGTCATCATACAGACTTGGTCTACCGTTTATCTGGCATGTACATAGTTGTCTCTGTTGCTTCTCTTGTTAAAAGCGGGGCCTTTGGACTTTTTTTCCTGCATCCTCAGCACATTAATCATTGACTGGCCCATCAATCTCCAAGGTAATTGGAGACTCAAGTGCCTCCATGAGCATCCCTTTCCCCAACTTCTTAGTTGAGCATTTCCTTTTATATGTCATAGAAAACAAGAAACCCCTTCCCCCCTCCCCCACCTCCCATTACTTGGACATCTCCCCCCCACCCTTCACACTGGGCTCAGATATAAAGTTAGACAGGCTCCTTGCCAAGCAAAGTGAGCCCTTGAGTCCTTCCTCCCCCTCTTCCCCAACAAATCACCTCTGCTACCACTTCCACAGTCCTCTTCAACGTTTCCTTGTTTTCTGGCTCCTTAATTGTCTGGGAACATGACCATCCCCAATTTTTTAAAACAAGCCCAAATAGTACCTGCTGACCAGGTTACACACCAGTTCTTCTCAGCCTTTGTCAAAAGTTCATCCTAAGTGGCTGCAGAAAAGGTGGGGGTGAAGTAGTTTTCATAATGTGCACAAATGACCAACTCTGGGGCACACTCAAGAAAACAAGGCGACTGGATGGTGAGGCAAGATTTTCTAATCCCCTCATTTAGCACACACACAAAAAAAACAGCTCGGACAACAATGAATGGGACCACTTTTTCAAGTTTATTTAAAAAGCATAGAAACCCTGACAAATGCACTCATGCTATAAGGCAAAAGAGACCATCTCTCCCCAACCAGGGGATAGGCTGCACTCATGGCAGCCTCCACTTCATGACCATCGACACTCTACTTGGCCCCTTTATCCCAATGGCTTTGCCATGGTTCTGTCAGAGACATGGAGTCCGGGGGGCTTATTGCTGAACTCTCCGGGAGGACACGTCTCTGAGCAAAGCTTATATGATCACACACACACATACACACAAACACACAGATTTTCTTGTTATTTAAATGTTGACACAGGGACAGACACTTCCTTTGCAAAAAAGTCACTGCGTGCATCATCTCGCCACAACAGTTTGAAGGGAGACCCGCAGGCTGCCTCTGACACTTCTGGGCAGCCACTGACTGAGGCAGAAATGAGGGGAGCCAAGCGTCCTAGTGAACAGCAATGCCCCGGGCCTCACGGGTCTCTGTATATTCAAAGACTTTCTACTGTGTCTCTGTAAAAACAAGAGACACGACCCTGTGCAGGGAAAAGGAGTGGGGAGCCACTTCCCTGGGAGGGTCTAACTGAGGGCGGGAATGCTGCCTACACAGACAGTGTGGCCGGGCAGCTGGGCAGCGTGGCCGGGTAGCCTCAAGGCTCTGCTAAGGAGTCCTATGTGTCTTCAGCTCCCGTATCCACGGCCATCAGAGAGAGTAGAAGAGGAAGGGCAAAAGTAGCCAGAAAAGCTCTCTCTGAGGTCTGCTTAAGCACACAGAGGGGCACCATTAACAGCAGGAAAAGAGACACATCTGCAAATGTTCAGAAAACATTTATTATAGTTAAACTAAAATGTGTACATCCCACTTTTTAAAACAGCAATTTGCTGGTGTGGTTATTTAATACCAGGTGCCTGGGGTAAACTAATGAACAATTTTCCTCTGTGAAATGTGAGGTTTGATAGATTCAAGTGGGCAATTTCCCCGCTTCTCAAACTGGGGGGGTCAATTTTGAAACCATGCCAAGGGTTCGCGTCAGTGGCTGCTCTCTACAGACTGATGTCCAAATGGTGACTGACCAAGGGACATCAACTGGAGAACAAGCTCTCAAGACACTGAACTAGAGGTGCAGGCTTCTCCCTCCCCCACTTATTACCAGGGAATGAAATATTTGGTCATGAAAAGGCTCCTCTCTGGGTCCCAAGGGCATTGTGAGAAGTTTCAAAGGGGAACAATGAAATTCTGCCATTGGTGGGGATCACTTCTCCATAGTGTCTCCACAGAAGCACTACAGATTTTTAAAACTAGGACCCCATCCCAGTGAGGAAAGAAGATACAGACCTAGTCTTCTCCACAAGAAACTCAGAATACACACAAAGGCACAAACATGCATACATGCATGCACCAAGTATAAAACTATAATGGGACAAAAGCCAACATGTGTATCCTCAGCATGTAATACTACACTAGGCAAAGGAGCTAAAAAAAATGATCCCAGATTTCACTTTTGTGAATAGTTTGGCCCAAAAGATAGAATGAAAACAGCAAAGGGGGAGAATACCCCCAAAACGGCTTCTTTAGTCGATGGGGAAAGCCTGGGGCACATGACAAAGGGCCACACCTTGTCCTAAGACCCCCAGAGACAAAGGGCGCATTGAGGGACAGCCATGTCTGGGCACACCCACACAAAAGAGGAGGGGGCAGACAATGTGTATGGCCTTTAAGTCCCTCTAACACTTACTACCAAGCTCTTACCACCAGGAAGACAATTCTGCTTCCTACTGTGTTACTTCTCTCTGGTGTTTAGGCCAAGAGTTCAACTTTTTTTTTTTTTTTTTAGAAGGGGGAAAAAAAAAGACAAAGAAAAACAGGGGAAAAAAGTTGACACGATCAGAGCTTCCCCCAAAAAAGGGAACGAAGGTGCTGGGAAGGGGAGCCCCTCCAAGGGTTCTGCATTTGACAAGCTCCGATGACTACATGGCCCTGGGATGAGTCTGGGCACAGCTGGCTTCAGGCTTCCAATCTCCACCCATGCCTCACACGCCCCACACACATTCAGACACAGAGGGGGCCTGACCCACAAGCTGGCGGTGCTTCCAGCCTCACTCGTCCCTGCAGATTTCCAGGCATTCTGCTCCCCGGCCCTCGCACCTCCTCAAGTCTCCAGAGGGGACAAGCAGGGACAAATAAACTGGCACAGGAAGGGCTACATTCATTTCCAAACCGGACACAGTGTCATGGAGAGTGAGGTGGCTCCAGGCCCCGCCTGAGGGCGAGCAGCCCTGAGGCAGTCCACGTCCATCTCTGCACTCCCCCAGGAGAACCTGTGGTGAGGGCAGTGATGAAAAGCCAGTCCGCCTCTCGGGCAGCACGCCACAAGAGTCACCTCGCGTTTTCAATATGAAACATTTGTAAGCGATGAAGTCCAATCCCAGCTCCCCTCGGGTCCAATCTCCAAACACACAGGGGGTGAAGTGAGGCTTCGATCTGTACTCAGGCAGGCCAGCTATTTCAGAATGATATGTAACCCTTCACCATTCTCCGCTGGGGGACAGAAAAGCAGAGTTAGATCGGACGGCCACCTCTGACTGGAGTGCGGCCAGGGGCTCCACTTGACGTGTGAGAGGACATGCCGAGCACCTGTCTGACCCCTCCCTCTTTCCTGCATCAAGGACCCTGACTTGCCAGCCCCCACCCCCTCCCCACCAGATCCAGGGACTCTGACAGGCTTCTGCAGAGAAGCTGTGGGACTGACTGTGGGATGGTGGAGGAAAGTTCTGAGACGTCTGGCAGCATCGCTGGGAATGGCCCAACTGGGGTAAATCAGCTTTACCTCTCAACACTGGGGCTGTCTTAAAAATAAACTAAAGTGCTCTCTGTTCACCTGGCCCCACAAGACCTCTGGTCCCCGCTCCTCATGAATTAGATCAAGCGCCACCCATCAAACATGCTGAAAATCCTTAATCAGCAGCACCGGCCATCCATGGGTCTGAGGTCTGGACCCCAAAGGCCCAGGAAGAAGCCACCAAGGCTTCCCTCTGGGACAGCATGAGGACAGCACAGAACACCAACCACACCCACAGATGGACACCCCCCAACACCCAGGCTGACTGGCCTCACACACTCTCCAGGCACACAAGATACCTTTGACAGTGGCGAACAAGAAACAACTCTCATCTTGAAAGTTCTGAACCACCTGGAAAGATGAAGCAAGTGTGAGAAGCAAAACGAACCCTGACCATAAGAAAGAAAGAGGTCCTGGTGACAAGAGAGGGCTGAGTTTCATCATCTAGGCTGCTCCTATAAAGGAGGACGGCTCAAAAACATGGCCATGGACCTTTGCCCTTGGGACCCTCCACATTTGGATGGACAACTGGGTGGGAATCGAGCTTGACAACCACTGGGCTTTAACCCCTCCTACCCGAAGACACAGAGAGAGTGACCCAAGATGGAGCCCACATGGACCCAGCCACACTGTGCGGTCTCAAGATGTCCAAACGCTCTCTCGTCCTGCCCCCTCCACCACACAGCTGCCGGTCCTAGTTCTCAGTCACAGAGGAAGTTGGACATAGCATATAGTTCAGACTAAAGGGGTGACAACCAGTCCCCCCCTTAGTGTAGGACCTGGCCTTGCTGAAGGAGGCTCTGAAAAAAAGGGGGAGCCACACTGGTTGTGCGGTCAATGGGTAACACCAGCTCCGCCAGTCCGGTCCAGGCCAGCTTCCTTACCTGGTCACTAAGGAGAACGTGAATCCCAGTAGGACCCTGTCTGTAAACCTGGTTAATCTGGTGCAAGGGAACATTGAATGCAGCAGCCAATTTCCGTGTGACTTCTGAGGCTGCCATCTCTTCCAGGTAGATCGCGTGATAAACTGAAAGAATGAGAAACACCAAGATGCAGTTGTGGTGAAAACTGAAGATCATCCAGGCAGTGAACAGCTCCCGCCCCCAGAGTCAGGGGGCAGACACCAAGCAGCAGCAAGCGGCCCTTTGGGGTTGGGGTCCAAGACAGCTACGCCACCCCCCTCAGAGCTGCTGGTCTTCCCTTCCCTGTACCTGTCCCTTCTGACACAGGCTCTTTGCCCAGAGCCCTTCAGGGGGCCATCTTTACCCATAGTGCCTTGCGGGTTCCTCACACACAAGACTAAAGGGGGAGTACGAGCTCTCTTTACTAGCTGGATGACTATTTAACCCTCAGTTTCTCCATCTATAAAATGGAATTGCAAGGCCGAATTCAAAGGGTCCAGGTGAAGACCCGTTGTGGCTGTGGAAAGTGCTCTATGAAGCCCTGTGGGCAAGTGGCTAACAGCTCCCTGATCAGCCAAGAATTCAGAAGTCCCCCTCTTCGGAAAGCATAAGGGGGAAGACACCCGTATTCAAACACACGTAATCTAGCTATACAACTGGCAGAAGAAAGGAGGAGATAAAAATGACCCCTAGACACTGACCCACCAGGCTCACCACCCCCTTTCCCCACCAGAAAGTGGCATCTCAGTCAGTCATGGAGTCCGGTCAACAGAAATTCTCCATACAAAGGCAGACTCAACAGACATGACCTTCAAGGAGCCAGAGAAGCCCCTATAGGCTGAGTGGAGGAAGGAGTGAATCAGCTGAAGTGCTCTGTGCCCAGTGGAAGCTGAGTTGTACCTGGAGGAAAGGGACAGATTCCAAGAGGCCCCCAAAAAGGACATAAACCCCAAGCAGGACATAGTTACCGAACTGGGGTAAGACCTAGACCTGCACCTCAGCTTTCGTCCAGCATCACTGACTGGCTCGCTTTCCCCCAGTGACCTGGCTCTAACCCCGTCCAGCACTCACAGGCGCCACACAGACGTGCTATCAGATTAGGGTGTTTCTTCCTTCATGCCATCTCTCAGTCACCCCTAGGACTCTACACACCATGTGGGCATTCGAATTCAGATGCCTGTCACCTTTTACCTGGAATGACATAATATTCTTCTAGTTCAGGAGTATTTAGGGTCTGGCTAGTGACCTTTAAGTTAACTCCTCCCTTCTTGTGCAGTCACAACAGTCACTTATCCCAGATGGGGTTTTCTTGGCAGAGACACTGGAGTTTGCCATTTCCTTCCACCAGCTCATTTTACAGATGAGGAAACTGTAGCAAACAGGGCGAAGTGACTCACCCAGGGTCACACAGCTAGAAGTGTTCTGAGGTCAGATTTGAACTCTGAAAGAAGAGTCCTTCTGATTCTGGGCCTGGGGCTCAATACTTTGCAGTTTTTAAAAGCACTATTCTGAGAAGGAATCCAAAGGCTTCACTAGATTGCCAAAGGGGCCATGCCATAAAGGTTAATAATTCCTGTTGTGATGGGTCTCAAAGCTTGCTTCTTCCCACTCGATTTCACCAGCTGTGCAGCTGCATAATGATTTCCCTGGACTCTAACCCTACTCAATAAAGCACCTCCAGGAGCTCCCTATTATCTCTTCAATTCTACGATCTCAGGCAGTCACATCTCACTTCTGCCAGAGGCCTTTTTAACACTCACACCCTACTACTGCCTTTCGATTTAAAGCTATTTTCCACTGAGACTGCACATATCATCCACGCTGGTACTGCCTCATCCCAGCCCCTCCCCCAATTGGAATGTGAGTTACTTGAAGGCAGGGGATGTTTTTGTCTTTTTTTTCCCTATCCCCAGGTCTTAGCAATGTGGCACATAGCAAACACTTAATATGCTTGTATGACTTGACCCATAACACAGAAATAAAACATAAACTCAGGCTTTCTGTCATCAGGATTGGATCTATCTACTGCCATGATGGCCTTCCCCGCTCCCTTTCCCTCTCTAGAAAAAATAGGAACGGAGTTTGGACTAAGACCGCATTGATCTTTTCACCACCTGACAAACAGTTTTTGGTACCACATATTTCCATTAGTTGACAATGTATCTTGGGTATTAAATCTTTCTCAGTGCTAATTTCTCCCTCAGCCACTTACTTTCCTTTTTACTCTAAATGAAGTGTTTGCTCAAAACCTTTTCAATTTCAAAGAATCAAAACAATCTGTTTGGATCACCTGTAAAAGTCACATATCCCAACCTGGCAAGATGCTAATGGAGGACTGGGTAGTATTTACAATTTAGACTCCAATTACACTTTGAATGCGCTGTGGTGGATGGCAAAAGGCTCTGGCTCAGAGCTGCACTTACGTCCTCCGTGGTGCTAGTCCAATAACCTGGAGTTCAGTTTAAAGTATGTAAGTGGCCAATTGCCCTTCTATCCTGACTTCTAAAAAGTCAACTCTCACAGTGGGTTTTTAGTTCCTCCAAATTTCTGGTTAATATTTTCTTTCTTTAACTCTGCAAAGTATCTGTTTTGCTGAAAGACTCAGAGAGCATTAACACTGTCACAATTGCCTGTGGCAGCGCCATCATTTTTACCAACTCTGGCACAGTCTTGTTAGGAGCTTTAGCTGTTAAGGTTCTTAAGTCTTTTAAGAAATATTTTGTAATTGAAGTTACTTAAATATTGAGAGTACTCTGGTACATGAACACCTAAACATCCTATGCATTCTGTATTTATTCTTGATAATTCCTTTTATATTATAGCCTTTTTGGATTTTGCGATTACAATCCTTTTGTATAGGTTTTTATTTTGTAGCCTTAGCCTGCAACATTGCAGCCTTTGCTACAATTAATTTGATTTCCTAAGTAAATGACATGTCATCCACAAAGGATACTTTTACTGCCTCTCTGCTTGTCATTCCGTCTGCCTTTCTCTTGCTCTGCTATTGCTAGCTTTTCTAGAACTAGAGGTAATCATGGAAGCTACAAAGGCCTGTTGAT
This sequence comes from Gymnobelideus leadbeateri, assembly GCA_011680675.1. Taxonomy (NCBI): domain Eukaryota; kingdom Metazoa; phylum Chordata; class Mammalia; order Diprotodontia; family Petauridae; genus Gymnobelideus; species Gymnobelideus leadbeateri. The sequence goes on along the minus strand of WOXC01007624.1, from coordinate 58,922 downwards.
TCCAGCTAGCATCATCATCCCCTGCTCTGGCATAGGCCTTCATCCCTTCATGTCTGGACTATTGCCATAGCCTGCTGGGGCACCTGCCTGCCTCCAATCTCTCCCCACTCCAGTTCATCCTTCATCCAGCCTCTAAAGGGATCACACCGAGTAAATACCAATGCTAGCCTTGCCCCCTCCTACCTTTCTGTAAGTTAATGCTCTCTCCAGACTCTTTAATCAGTGACACCAGCCTCCTGGCGTCCTCCTTGGGCTCCTCCCACACAACACTTCCCCCCACTCCAGGCTTTTTCTCTGGCTGTTCTCTAAGCCTAGAATTCTCTCCTTCCTCACCTCTGCCTCCTGGCTTCCTTTAAGACTCAGCTGATATTCCAGTTTTAGGGGATTAAGCATTTCTTAAACATAAGAAGCACTTCCCAAACTCCCTTAATGATAGTACCTTTCCTCTCTTAACTCCAAGGGATCTCCACACATCTTGTTGGTAGTTATTTGCACACTGCAGCCCCCCTTAGACTGGGAGCTCCTTGAGAGGCAGGGACACTTTTTGTCTTTTTTATCTTTAGCACTTAGCTTGGGAAATGGTAGAAACTTGGTAAATGTTTTACCTGTACTTCGTATTTAAAAAAAAAAAAATTAACATAATACCTCATCACAGGGCTTTTCTGTCTCTACTGAAACAAGAGTGGTTTTAGATGTCATTTTTAATATGTGTAAATCCAACTTGGTCATAACAATTTCTTGAACAAACCGTTGTTGTCTGACAGAATTACACTGAAAAATTTTCAATCAATGTTTTTTCATGATAATGATCTATAGGCTCTCTTTCTCTGCTTTATTCTCTCCTGGTTTGGGTTTCAGGACTCTATTTGGTTGAAAAGAGGAGTCTGGCAGGGTGCCTTCTTAATTTTTGCACGTAATTTGGTTCCTAAAAAAATCTGATATTTTCCTCTAGATCCACTGGATCAGAGTTGGGTTTTTTTTGGCTAACATCCTTCACATCTGGCTCTACTTTGTTCTCTGAGATTACACAGCACTTAACATCTCTACATGGTCTTTTAAATATGGGCCTTTTGTAATTTCGAAGCTAATTCTTTATTTCTTTTGTGTATTCAGTTTTGTTAGGAGAGTAGATTCTGTAAATTCCTTTTATTTCTTCTGGATGTGCTGCAATTCCCCTTGTTTATTTTTTAGTTGTCTGATGTGATTTTCTGCCCTCTGACACACCTGACTATAGAGTAGCATGAAAAGCCTTACATGAAGTCACACACCATGTCAACACTGTAAACAGAGAAAACTACAAAATACAAAAAACCTTCAAAATTACAGCCAATAGGCTGAACCCCAAAGAAAAGATGTGGGAAGACAATCCTTCCCAGAGACACAGGCCTGGAGGCATCTACAGGGGGGGCCTCTCCACAGGGGGCAAATTCATTATTAATATCATCACTGTGACTAGATTATTAAAATGGGTAAGCCCCTGCGAGGGGGAGGGGAGGATAAGGAAGCTACACAGGCAATAAAAACAGAATAGAATATAGCCGAGAAACCCAGTTTTTAAAGCAGCGACAATCAACTAAATTGGAGCTCTCTTGGCCCCACTTTTCTGGTAGCAACGTCCCCATTTTCTAAGTATCCTTATGTACAGAAATGGGGCTGCAATACTTACTTCAGCTTGGCTCAAGCTCCTACTCTCAATCACTCAACCAACGTTTATCAGAAGTGACAGGGTGTGAGGGGCACTGTGGTTGGTTACAAATACCAAAGGGAAACAATTCTTGCCCTGGAGGAGCTTCCATTCAAAGAGAAACAGACCAGACTGGTAATTCCATCTAGAGGGAGGGCAAGTGGGCCCAGGCCTGCTCCTTGTGCACTCTGAGTTTGCTCATGGTACCCCATCCAAGCCCCATTTCTTCATACCCCACTACTGGATGCCTAAAAGAATGTCCAACGACCAGCATTAGCAACTCAGCAGCAGCTTGGACAGAGCTTCGGTCAAGCTCTCCTCGGCCTCCTAGGCCCCGGTGTATATTCCTCCTAAGCCCCAAGAGCTCCAGAATACATACCGTAGACCGCACCGTCGCTGTGATCTCCGTGGCCTGCGTCTGGCTGCCTTTCTAGTGGCGCCCCACTGGGCTGCTCCTGGCAAACGTAGATAGTGAGACGAGGCCGAATTGTCCTGCAAGTACAAGATGCCATAGGTAAAGCCAGCTCCCGTAGCAAGAAAGCTGCAGCTGACTCTTTGTGGGCACATTTTCTTACATAAGGATTACTTAGAAAACATGAATGGAATTACAAACAAATGAATAATAGTTACAATGTTTTGAAGTCTGGAAAGTTTGTAATTTTATCTCATTTGGAAAACCTTGTAAGGTAAGTTCTAGTATTACCCCCACTTAAAGATGAAAATGAGTCTCAGAGAAGCACAGTGTGACAAGCTATAACTGGAGATCTTTCTGACTCAGTCCACCGTCTCCAGGGCCCCCCCCCTTACTGCCTCCTTGCCCATGGTCCCAGGTTCTGGATTCCAAACTCCAAATTCTGAGAAGATGCTGGTGGCCTCAAGGCCCAAGGCTAATCCAGTCATTATGGAACCCCAAGCCCTGTCCAATCCCCACTACCCTAGGGCATCAGTAGCCAGGGCAAGAAGCTCTGTTTTTCAGCCACAGTGACCAGGCCCACCCACCCCTTGGGGGCAACCCCTACACCAATTCCTGTCCAAATCAGCAGGCGCATCCTAACCTGATCCCTGAAGGCCGAGATTCTCTCCTAGAAGGAAAGTATAATCAGGCTGCCCCTGAACCCCACGCTCACCTTGACTTCAGTGCATTGTAGAGGCGAATGCCGTCAGCTGGGCCACAGATCTGTACAAGGTCCTCTCTTGTCAGCTTCAACAGATCTGCACCTGAAAGGAGGAGCAACAGGGCTGCCCTGAAGGCTACAAGCAGTGGGGGCCACGCTTTCTGATTCTGACTGATCGCTGGTGATACCACCTAGAGCTCCGGTGGAGATGCCCTCCCTCCCATGCCAGCGACAACACTAGACACCCAGAGAAGGCTGTGACAGAGGCAGACAGGGGCTTCCTTTGACCTCTGATCATATTCTTCCACAACTCACAGCTTTAAGTTCATTTTCTTTCTTTCTTTCTCATTCTTCTTCATTTTCATTTTCTTTCTAAATCTAATTTAGATTAGATAAATTCTATCTATAACTACCTGGGTTCCTTCAGGATTTCCAAAACTTCACCTAACTAAATGACTCAGAGAGCTCACTAAAACTGGGACTCCAGCAAGACTGTCCCTTGTCCAATCTTCCCTCAGAGAAATGAGGAACAGAGCTGCCTTTCCATTTCCATATGTTTGCCTCCAATAAGAAACGCAGGCCTTTCTCGGAGTCCACAGAATGCTTTCTGGTCCTACACCCCACCATGACCTCAGACAGGCAGCCAAAGCCAGCTGGCTGGGGGTCAGGTGTGTTCCCTCTGTATAACTACCAGGCACAGGCAGGAAGCGGATGTAGCTACAAACTCACCTAGAACACAGTGCCTGCCCCTTCTCCACACTCATCTCAGCAATGTGGAGATCAATTAGAGACTCTCCATTGTTGAATGGCAAAGGACATACTAAGACAGGCTCAAAAATTGTCCTTTCTCTCATTGAAGATTAAGGACTTTCTAGTTTTTCCAGTTCTTTCTTACACACAAGCTTTCTTTGAACTCTGGCACAATAAAGAGGCAAATTATCTGTATCTGAATTAGCACTATAAATGGTACTTTAGTTTTTAAGAGGTATAGAGAAAGAAAACACCATTGATCATGTTGCCATATCTAACCCACTCATGGGGGGTCAAGCCCACAGATTATCAAGGCCTTATGGAAACAGAACTGACTCTAGCATCCTGCATCCCATGCCAGAAACCCTGTGTCCCCCTGTACCCATGGGTACACACAGCACCTGGCCAGAGCAGGCATCTAGTGACTAATTCGAGACCCCCTACTCTGATCCCATCTGTGATGGAGGGGGACATACCTGAAAAATTGGCAAAGAGTCTCGCATAGGTGGCGAATCGGTGCCTGAGGAGCCACTGCTGGGCTTCCTGGATGGTGGCCAATGGGTGAAGGTGCTGGGGGAGGAGGAGAACAGTGTAGAGCTCATATTTAGCTGTCCCCCCAATTCCCAGCCTGCCTCCCCAACAAAGGACGGTCATTGCTCGTGGCAAAGAGAGATACTCACTTCACTGGAGCCTTGGGACATTCCTTCTCCTTGATGGTTTGGGGAGGAGGAATCACTAGGGAAAAGGAAGGGAGAGAGGGGCTTTTATACCAAGTCTGGCTAAACAAGATGAGATCGAGTCTTCCAGAAACCAAAGAGCCAAATCATGAGGGCACCCTGAGACCTGGGGAAGATCGAAAGAAGTAGCCCAGCCTCTGAGGCTAGGCCCTGGATCCTTTCCTCCTGACAGACTGCACAACATCCCCTAAAATGACCAACACAGACAAGATGGTCTTTCCAAGGGCCCGTGGCTCACATCCAGCTTTCTCTAGTTCACATGGCCCTAGGTGAGGTGCTGGAGAGAATCTGAGACCAAGGGACCCACCATCAGATGGAAAGTTGTGAAAGATACCCAAAGAACAAAAACAAAATGGCAACTAGTTTACCTTTTTTTTTAAACAATGCTGATGATAGAAATTAAGGTTAGAGATCCAGGGAAAGGAAAGAGGCCTTAACAAGTCTTACCAACAAAATCTTGACCCTAAAAATGTTGGAACTCATCCCACTAGAAGAAAAGGCTCTGCAGCCCATGATCCATGGCCAGATGGGCAACTGACCATCCCAGAAGGAGCACTCACTCACCACTACAAGCTTCATCTGAGGCAGCAGTGGGAGATACCAACTGAGCAAACTCATCTAACCTTGGGGTATAACGAGAGGTGGAGTTCCCAGGACTGAGGGGAGGTAACAGTCCCCCTCCGTTATCTAGAGGGCAGTGCTCAGTTCTGAGCACCACGTTCTAGGAACACCCAGGAGTGGGAAGGGGCAGCAAGTTCAGGCCACATGTAACCAGACTGAAGGAACTACAGATGTTTCACCTCAACAAGAGAATACTCGGGGAGACACAAGAGGCATCTTCAAGTATTAGAAGGGTTCAGCTACAGAAGAGGAATCCAATTTGTTCAGTTAGCCCTTGTCCAAAGAGCCAAACAGGGAGTAGGGGATGGAGACACAAAGAGGCAAATTTAGGCTCAATATGTTAAGTAGGGGATGGGCTGTCCTGGGAGGTGGGACAGCATCCCTCTTTGTGGGGTCTTCAAGCAAAGGTCTGTCTGTATGACCGCTTGGTAGGGAAGCACTTTCAAGTACTCACCCCCTTAAACATGGACCCTGACCCAGCAGAAAGAGACAACTCCCAAGAACAGAAGGACTAGAACCATGTGCTTAGCTAAACTGCCAGATAAGTCCCCAAGTCTAATCCTGCCTCTATCTCCTCCTTCCAAACATTTCCGGCCACCAAACTAAGCCATGTTCAGAAGAGGCCACCAATGCACCTGGCCAGTCCAGTCCTTCTCAGCTTCTGATGGGAAGCTACTCTGAATGCTGAGCTTTCACTGGCCAGCTAGATGAGGCCAGGTACTTATAGAAAGCAGGAGTTTCCCATGGGGCATGTTGTTCAGGAGCAAATGAAGATAAATCTAAATCTTACTGCTGGAATAATTTTGTTATCTCTTGAGGTGTTAGAGGAGTTTGTGGCCTGGACTGTGCCCCAAAGCTAAGTGGCTGCCACGTGGCTTTTTACTGGCAAGCCAGTCTGATTCTGTCAGGGTCAGGGACTTGGTGGCAACTTGGTTTGTACCAGTTTTCACCATCTATAAACAACCTGCCAAGCAGGAACTCCGGGTCTGAGCCACATGAACTTGCTTCCCTGGGAGCCCGTCTGATCTCAGTCTTTCTGCCTCACTCTTCACGTGGTGGTGGCAAAGCTATGAGCTAAAGAGGGCAGCAGAGGCCACCAGTTAGAGCAGCTGGCTCAAAACTAATCCCAAATCAAAGAGGGTGAAAAGAAGAAAGAGCAGGAGAGAGAGAAAAGAAGGGGGGGGGGAGAGAGGAAGAGGGAGAGAGAGATGAGGGAGAAGGAAAGCGAGTGAAGAGAAAGGGGGAGAGAGAGGGGCGGGAGGAGGGAGAAATGGAAAAGGGGATACAGAGACAGGAAGCTGGGGAGAGAGAACCAACCTTTGCCTACCACCCCAGCATATCATTACAGCTGTTTGGTCTGCAACCAGGCTTGCAATTGACCAAGGATGACAGGCTTAGCTCGGCCACAGGTCTTACTCCATTAATATTTAGAAAAGAAAACTGTGACCTCCCCATTGAAGAAAAAAGAGCCCTTTCCCCTTGACACTGTTCTCAATGGAGCCCTGCCTCTGGCAGCCTGCCACATACCTCTCGGGGATGCTGCAGGTGCTCTGCTGAGCAGAGGTGAGAGTAGAAGCAGGCGCAGGGCTGTCACTGCCGTATGTTGAACTTGTCACAGGCCATGGGGAGCACTGAGGAAGAAGAAGACCCATGTACATCAATCACTAAGGTGCTTGCAAAAGAGAGTGAAGGCATTTTCTTAATCTGTGGGTCCTTCACTGACAAATGAATTCTTGACTTGAATCCAGTCAAGGGAAACTGGGTTTCTGAATGTCACCCAACAATGACCAAGGTTTTTTCCCTAGCTTGGGGATGAGGAACAAGGATGGCCACACCAGTGAAAGGTCACTAGAGCATGTAAGGGTAAATACCATAGCCATCATTTCTGTCTCAATCTCTGCTTCCCCAAGAAACCTGGACAGAAGGCATTGGGACAGTGGCTACAAGGCTGAATTCTTGCAGCAGCCCTGAAGATTCAGCCTTCTCCACCATGGGTGGGGTGGGCTGGTGTGGGGCAGGGCAGGGCAAGACTGGGTTGGGCTGAGCTGCTCTGTCCACCCTGGGTTCACATTTCCCATATTCCTTTATGATATGCCACAAGGAAGGCATAAGGAGCCCAAGGGAGAAAGGGAGAGGTCCTTACCCCCATCCGAGGGAGTCAAAGGCTCACATCATGGGCCAGAGGAAGGAGAATTTTCAGGCACATTTGACAATTCTGGCTAAGTTCCAACAGAAGAGTGCGAAAGATCATGGCTTAGCAGGGACATGGTCAGTAGGCTGTGTGTGCCCACTGAGAGCAACACTGAACCCACAGAGACCAGACCAACCACTGAGCAGGTGAAATCAGTGCCCAGCACTTGCTGAAAAAGGCTTCTTAGTCTTTTAAAGCAACAGAGACACAGAAACACCTGAAGTGGAAATCAGAGGACGGAAGGCCTCCTGTACAGTGGTGGGGTCTGTGGGCTCCGCATGCTGCCCCAGCAAGGGACAGAAAAAACACTTCCTATGTTCTACTGAAATTAAGCACCACAGTGTCATGGCTCCATTCTACTCCTCTAGCAAAGACAGGAAAATCTGGGAGGTGCAAACGCAAGACAATGGAGATTAGGCCTTTGAAGACATCTCCCCTAGACCATGGTGTCTGGCTCAAAACCCCAGTTCAGGAACTTCTGCAGCTCAAACTGGGGAACATTCTCTAGGCACACTTGGAACACAGAGCAACTAGAGAGAGATGGAAGTCGAAACGTGCGTACCCCAAATCTTCTCTGTCCCGTGCCTGGGAGTAGCCTCAGCAAGTCAGCTCTCCCCTGGGTACAGAAGTGTCCTTCCTATTAAGTAAATGCCCCTTCGTAGCCTCTCTCTGGATGTTGGAAAAAACTCAAAAGCACATTCTTTTGGAAAAGAATAGTTAGTTCTGAGCCAGGCTGACCAAACGAATCCCCAAGAGGCTTGAGGACCCCGGCCCACAGCCTCAATTGCAGGTAGTCAGTAAATACCACAATGAGTAGTGGGCCTGGGTCCTATTGGGAGTCCAAGTCTGACACAGTGATAACCTGACCAATATTTACTCTTCAACAAAATTAACACCATCAGAGTTAACAAGAATCATCCTTAGCACTTACCCCAGAATTGAGACTCTCAACTCTGCAACTGGGTAATTAGTGACCCCCGGAGAAATCCAAGAGGCTCCAAGAAGAATCCCACTTTGGGGCAATAGCACTCAATCCTTAAATGTTACGCCCGATGTTTGCTTGGTTTTCAAAAGAGCTCCCAGCAGCCTTGGGAACTAGGCAAAGAGGCCCATCAAAAAGAAGAAGGTGCCAACTAAAAGATATTCCTGGAAAAACTATGCTAGAGACCCATATAAAAACACACACACAACACACACACACACACACACACACACACACACACACAAATTTAAAGAAACGTCTCTCACATAAGGTTACTGCTGATAAACACAATCTAGAAACAGTTCAGTTCAGTATAAGTTAAAATATCTGCTCTGGGTGCAGGGCACCAGGCCAGGGAGAAGGGGCCAGTGCCTGCATCCATGACACAGCGCTTGTCCACAGACGCATCTCAAAAGCCTTAAGTCTCCCGGACAAGATGAACCCTTTCTATTTTTTTCTTTGGCAGGAGGCCAGGCCAGGGGACTGTATAACTTCAGGCAGATTAGGAGGGTACTGCTCAGGCTTGCTGACTGGGTTTAAGCACGTGAGGTCTAGACTTCAATCCCTCAGGGAACAATCAATGGAGAGATTTGTGAAAGGATGCTAACAGGTATTCAAACATTGGCTCTTAGCTTCCGCGTGGAAGGCAATATTAGAGGTGTTCTGGTCTGTCTTTTTACCAGTGAAGAAAGTGAGGCCCAGAGGTGGAGAGGTAGTCTCTGGGAGGCAGAAGAGCTGGAATCAGAAGCCAAGCCTTTCCTTGAACCAAAATGCATCCATGGGCTAGAGACAGAAAGTCATCAAAGGCTCCTTCCTGTTGTGTAGGTCCCCAGAAATGGTGGGGAGCTTTCCTGCAGCCCTGCCCACCTCAGGCTCATTCCCCCACTTCAAACAACCTCTCAGAGTTTTATTACCCCCCCCAACTTCCTTTCAGAAGTCTGATCATTCCTTCATTAGGAATAAAAGGGAGGGAGATAATTGTTGTCTTCTGCTGAAACCGAAAGACAAAATTAATGCTGCCACGGTCTTGAATTTCTTTTAGATGGAGGAAAAAGGGGATGTACATGTGTACCAAGATTTGCACGGGCCCCCGAGGCTCTGCCATCATCTCCTTCCACAGCTGGGAGCAGCTGGGTTTTCAAATCCACGAAGAGCAACTTCACCATCCCAAAGGTGATTAGAGCTATCTTCAGGTTACCTCCCTTTTGTTTTATTTTATTTTTTTTTTTGCTTTTGTTTTGGAGGGAGTAAAGCAGGGCAATTAGGGTTAAGTGACTTGCCCAAGGTCACAATACCTAGTAAATGTTAAGTGTCTAAGGCCACATTTGAACTCAGGTCCTCCTGACTCCAGGGCCAGAGCTCTGTTCACCATACCACCTAGAAGCCCCTTATTTTTTCTTTTTAATGACCAAGATCAGCTCCCTGAGATACCTAAACTGGTGGAAGATGGCAGCAACTAGAGCACTGGGCAGCATCCAAGAGACTGACCAAAGGAGTCAAAGGCCAAGCAAGGCAGCAACCCCAGAGGGAGAAGACAGTGATCAGCTGGGAAAAGGGAGGCTGTGCTGAGGGCCACGTACTGAGGCAGGGGGATTACAAAAAGGTCTGCTGTGCCCCCTTCAAGACCACAGAACCAAACCCCTCTGGTCTGACTGAGAGAGCCCACGATGGCTGCCCTGGCTCTGGGGGCTGGCCTCCTCCTCTGTCGCCCATCTAGACTAGGGGCCACAGGGCCATGCATATGGCAGGCAAGGGAACACTCTTGGAAGGCCTGACACCGCAGCAGCCCTGGCAAGAACTCCCTCATTTCAAAAAAGGAAGAACCTTGCAAGGTCTTGGGGTGCCAGCACATATTTCATTCTCAAGGCCCTGTCCAGGCCTGGGCTCTCTCTCCATGGAGCAAGGTGGAAAAATAAGGGCCACACCTTATGTGTTCTGCTCTCCTACACAAAGAACACCAGGGAGACACCATCCTTCACTCCTTCCAGGTGCCCTGAGGAACTGCCAAGCTTGGCAGCTCAATGCCAGGAAACCAGAGCCCACTAAATTCCCAGAAATCTCCAGGGTCAGAAGCCTATTGAATGTCACCAAGTACTCTTTTCCCTATGACCATATGTACCAAAAAAGCCCCACACAGCCATGAAAAATACGTTATTTCACAAACAATCAGACACACACACACACACACACACACCCACCCATGATGCAACACATTTATATGGGCTCCATAACCAGTGACAAAATCCTACTTCCTACCAAGTTCTAGGTCATTTTAAGAACTAAGGCCTCTGTTGCTGATGAAGAGAGACAGAGGATTTGGTTTTCCTTTGCTTCTATGAGGTAAAGTCCCCCAAACTCTAAGCTCTAGTCCACTCTCCCCCTCCCCAATCCTGCTAAGAGAAAGGTGTCAGGGGAATCTCATGAGACCAGTGTCCAAAGGGCCACCCCGTGCATTGGTCAGATCAATCTGCTTCAGACACACACCACACAGGGAAGCAACAGAAAGCCTGCCTTTTCCTCGGTCCAGAGATGAATATGTCTCTTCCTCCTTTTTTGATGGATGCTGAGGTGAAGGTCAGGACCTTCACAAGTTCAGTCAGTGGGGCACCAGCCCAGTCAAGTTCTGAGGTTTACTGCCAGGTTGGTCAAAGGGGGGTGATTGGTTATTTTGGCCTCATCACTCATAAATACTATTTACCAAGTTGGAGCAAGGTGTTGATGGATCACTGATGGAGAGAGCAGCCCCATCAAGGAAATCATAGAAGGCCTGACAAGTTACATGTAACTACTTGTTCCAAAGAAACAGGGCAGGATGTGTCAAGTATTTCTCAAAAAGCATCTAGAATCCAGGAGTGAAGCTACGATGGAGGGTGCGTGGGTCACTGCAGCATCCCAGGAAGCACACGCTCCAAGGGGCCCAGAGCAGCAGAGCTGGCATACAGCTCTGGCTCTACCGAGCCTGGCTCAACACATGCACAGGCAGAAGGGAGGCAAAAACAGGGGCATTCTACACTCACTACCGTCGTATCTTTAAACAGGAATGCTATACAGCCACTACCAGCAATCTACAGGGAGAGCAACAGACCTTTCTCAACAGTAGGCAGAAATGAGAGCCGTAGTTACCACTGACAGCGAGGGGATCATGGGGCTCATTTCTGAATGGGAAAGATGGTGAGTGGGGGTGTGGCTGGGGCTCCCCCTCCCGCACTCCCCAGTTAGGGTCACACTCTGCACACTGTTGGCTCAGGCTTCAAGTGTTAGATTTAGGAAGCTTTCCCCTGAGGCACAGGCACAAAGCAGATTCGGTTCAGCCGAGGCCGTCCATCAGAATTTGGGCTCCCTTCATCGCCACGGAAGTCGGTCCTAGATCTAACACTGCCCAGGGCGTACTGCACAAGGAAAAGTAAGCCGAAGTCCCTTACACTGCCTCGCTTTGCCAGAGAATCGCCGCAGTCTGCTGGCAAAGTCCGCTTGCTGGACCTTTTCTGCTCATGTTCAATTGCAGCTCCCATTATAGGCTCAAGCCTCATCTGGACAAACACCAAAGAGGGGGGTCAATTGCTTTTCATTAAACAACGAGGAAAGATTCACTCCCCTAGTTCATGCCTAGTCAGGGCAAACACAGCTCAAGGACTCACTGGCTGGCATACAGGGGTTTCGATGCGTCTGTGGTGGGGAGGCCTGGCCGGTGCGGGTGGTCGCGGGGCCCCCAGGGAAGCCTTTGCGCTCAGTGCCCGCCCCAAGGGTTGGCTCCTTCCCCCTGAACTGCCCATGTCCCTCCCATGCCGCTCAGCCCACATGTCCGGTGCCAGGCAGCGAGCCTGCTTTTCCTCTGGAAGGAGTATGCTACCCCACATTACCTCGCTGAGGATGGTGGTGTCATACGAGGGCTGGTATTTTTCTTTCTCATGGGCTGTCCGCTTCTCCATTTTTTCTCGGTCTGTTTTCTGTTTTCTATCTGCTCCTTTAGGCTAAAAGAAAAAAAACAAAAACAAACCATTGACTCAACAGGCTAGGCGACAAAAGGCAACCTTTGGGTCAATGCCAGGGTCCAAGTGCCCTTCCCAGCCTCCCATGAGATTCAAGGGTTGTGTGTGTGTGGGCACATTCAATGTGCACCCCACCCACCTAACCCCAAGGACCAGGCCTCATCTCAAGGCCGCATCTCTCCCAGCACAGAGCAATACCTGCTCAATGGCAGCTAGGCCAGAAGACAAGGGCCTCCCTCCAAAGCCTGGTTTCTGTCTCTTACCTTGAATACTTTGATTTGGCAGCTGGCTGAGTGTACGTGATCCGTGTAATCCCCGTTCTCATTCTGTGTAAAAGTATCAACTTGGACTCGGAAAGCCACCCCCTTCTCTCCACCGTGCTTCCGAGGGGTGAACTCCGTGCTAATGCAGTGGACCTAGAAAACATGGCAAATGCCCAGTCAAGACCCTTCTCTGCCCACTCTAGCTAGGTGAGAACCAAGGCCTGCAAATGCCCAGTCAAGACCCTTCTCTGCCCACTCTAGCTAGGTGAGAACCAAGGCCTGCTGTCAGTCCTCTGGGTTTCTTCTGGAGGCTCTAGGTGTTACAGGGTGCCATCCAGAAACCTCCAGGAGTAGCCCCCAGTCTCACCCTATAATGGAAATGCAGATTTGAAGATCTTCCCTGCCCCTAGGCCCTTTGATTGGCTTAAGAGACTCTGAAAACCTTCCTTGATTTGAAAATATACTCTGCTTCCTAATAGGCTGAATGTGGTCACATGGAGCCTGTGGCAGGAGGCTTGGTTTTCAGGAATGCCCACACCTTGATGCTGTGTGATTGGCAGTGGGTCAAGAAGGTGGTTACATTCTCTGACCCAGGAAGGCTATATAATCCCTGATATGAGGCTTTGCTTTGGGGCTCACTTTGAGAAGTGTTGTGTGATTTGACCAGATGAGACTCTGGCAGCCACTGTTGAGAGCCCCCTGGCTTTGAAAACCCAGATGTTGATGCTTCCCTCTCTGGTAACTGATTTGGTACTGATGTAATGGTTGGACAGTTTGGAAGCCTGTCTGCTTGATCTGTTTGTTTCTCTGTTTTGAAACTACTGTCTGTATACTCTGAAGATCAGGGTGCTGACCTTTTCCCCCTGAACTAGGTAAATGATATATGTCTGTTTGATTAAAGTGAACTTGTTAACTGATTGAGTTGCTTTCCTTTAGAAAAGCAGATCTAAGAACCTGTGTTGGCAGTCACCCTGGGGATGTTGGGGTGCTTGCTGCTACACACCCCCACTGAATGGATTGAGTGTTTGAGCCATCCACAATCTGGACCCTGCCCTGTCCATCCTTCTGGCCCAGCATCCTCCCTGACCCTCCCTGGCTCCCCATCACCTGCCTATTCCTGCCTCCCAAACCAAGTTCATGCTGTTCTCAAATGCTAGCAAACCTTGAAGGCTCATCTCCTTCTTGGCCCCCAGGGCTCTCCCAGGTTCTGCCTCCTCCCTCAAGCCCATGGTAATGCTCACCCTCCACCCTTGTGACTCTGCCTGCCCCCATACAGCCCTGCTTCTCTGGCAGCAGGACCCAAAGCATGCCCAGGTCCTGGGGATCTACCACACTTCACGCTGAGCCCCAATACTGACTTCTAAGGCTCCATCTGACCTGTACTCTTCTGCTGGTGGGTAATAAACCTAGGAAGGTGCCTTTCTTACCACTGAAAATTCTAGAAATGGCAACCTTTGTCCTAGCCTATAACAAAGTTCAAATTAACCAAAAACTTTGATTTGTATCACCTAACCGGAGAAGTTAACAAGATTTTAAAATGAACAGCTTTGGAAAAACAAAGGAAGTCACTAATATTACCAGCCAACTGAATCAAATTTATGTGTATGAGGAAAAACAAGATTTTAAAAAGAGGAAAAGTCTAAGGAAATTAAATTACATAGCAAAAAACATATCATAAAATTTCAAATTACTAAATTAGTATGCTTCCAAAAATGTAAAAATCCAAACCTGAATAAAGACAGATGTGCGTTTGGCAGGGTCCCAGAGAAACTCTACTGCATTTAACTGGCCTGGATTTGTCCGTATGTCAATGACTCCAACAGACATAGGAATATCTGTGTGGATTTTTTTAAAAAAGAAAGTTATATGAAATTATTATCTTGGATTTAAAAATAAAAAAATCACTTTGCATACATCTGGTTTTTCAAATTTAAATGCACTGTTTTCCCATAGACCGTATACACTAGAGCCAACCTCCAAATGTCTAAACATCATAGGGAGCCTTTTCTTTGTATTCCTTAATTATCAATAAGGAGATGCTGCCAAGGGCAACAGCAATGGCTCAGAAGAGAGTTCAGCTCCGGCCAGCAGGCTCGGGCCCAAGCCTCATGAGCTGTCCCCTGCTGAGGAGCAAACACCAAGCAGCTGCCACTGCCAGATTACTAGTGGGTGAATTTCCTTGAACTAGCTTCTCCACCCAGGGGGCCTGGGTGGGGGGCCCACACGCACCAAGATCAAGGAGCCTGTCCCCAGGGCGGTTCCATTTCCAGCCTTCCAGCTGCTGGTGCTCTGTATACTGGAGGCGTCTGTCGTGAAACACAACTCTGATGATGCTCTATAGGAACAAAGGAAAAAAGGTTTCTGCTCAATAGCCAGGCTGGTAGGATGGAATGGCCTAAAAGAGCCTCCTTCCCAGAAGCACTCTTTTTGCTAATTTAAATTAACAAAAACCTAAAATCTAAAAACGGAAACCAAGAAACGTGGCTCCCCCAAGGGAATAGAACCTTCCTGGGACTATTAAGAGCCTCACTTCAGGTATCAAGACTAACAGTCACACCTAGTAGGCTCCCAAGCACCATGCACAGGATAGTGCGCAATGACATTTCCAAGACTCCAGAACTCCCTCCTAGATAGTGACTTAAGAGGACTACTGATGGCCCCAGTGCTTAAGAAAACCACTCCCTTATGTTTCCACCAAAAGTACTTAACAATAAATCTACAAGAACAATTTCATATGGGACACAGCGCCAACAGAAGGGCAGAACTGAAGGCGGGGTAGCCGAAGGGCAAAAGACAGGACCTTCTCTTTTTGGATCACAAGATCTTATTCCTGGGTTGGGAATCATTCAGCTAACCAGCCTGATTTAACAGGAAATCCTGGTCAGTAAATGGGTTTTAGGCCCACACAGAAAACACTATTTATGATCCCAGAATAAAGGCTAAAAGGGTCCTGGGAAACCATCGAGTGCAAATGACCCACTTTATGAATGAGAAAACTTAGGCCCAGAGAAGGGGCAGGACTTTACTTGAGGTGACCCTGGAAGCCAGAAGCAGATACAGAGAATTTCCTTCCCCATTACTTAACCTGCTATAGGATAAAGCCATTCCAGGGTTGATATGCAAAGTGCTGTTCCTAAGCTCCCCAAAAGACAAGGCCCTGTCATCACATGGTCTAAAGAGCCACCCAAGGGCCTAGAAGAGTACCCCAAAGGGGCACTAAACACATGTCTGAGGAAACTGAGGCCAGATGCACTCAGCAGAGTGCTCCCAAGAGCAGAAAATTCCAATGAGAGTCAGACTAACCCCACTACTGCCTGCCTCCATCTCCTATCAGTCCAAGAAAGGAAATCATGAGGGTTTGATCCACTTTCTGCCACAGCAGGGCTCCTGGGCTCTGGCCCTGAACAGTAGCTGTCTCCTGCTGGAGCTCAGAGTGACTCTAGGCTCTCCATCCTACTCTCTTGAGGGAAAAAGCTCCACAAATGCCTTTTACCAAATATAAAACAAAGGCAGTGTCTACATTTTACCTTGTAGGGACCATTACCCAAGATTTTTAAAATGGGGGGGGGGGTAAGACCCACTGACCCAAGACTAGATTTAATCATGGGAAAAATGCAACCAGTTTGGTCCTAAAGAGAAATAATGTGAGCTAGCTAGAGGTTAAGCCAGTGAACTAGAGAATACATGCATGAATGAATGAAGGAGTGAATAAACAAATGAAATAAATGAATGAATGACTTGTCCCAGCCTAGAGCACGCAGGTGGTTGGGTTAAGCCAGTGAACCAGAGAATGAATGAAGGAATGAATGAACAAATGAACGAATGAATGAAGGAATGAATGAATGAAGGAACAAATGAATGAAGGAATGAAGTGTCCCAGCCTAGGGCATGCAGGTGGTCAGCCAAAGGCTGGAAGGCAGGTGCTGACCATAGCCATGAAATATTTTATATACAAAGGTTTGGGGCTTTTAATGAAAACCTTAGAACTGAGCTCATACTGAGGTGTTATTAATCAATAGTTAGGAACCCCAAGGGATGTCCCTCACCTTCACCAATTTTCCACTGATCTCAGGTACATCTCCCACTTTCCGGTTGTCCAGCATCCGGATTTCATAGGACTGACCTGTAGCAAAGAAATGTCAGAATTTTGTGGCATGAAAAAGAAAGCATTTCTGAAACAATGGCTTCTCAAAGCCCTTGGTCTTAATAAAGGGGCCACCTCTGCCCACGTAGCTCATTTTGCACATTAGCCAATGCAAATTTGTTTTTATAATGCATCAGCCACTCAATTAGGGAAGAAAAGGCCAGGTAAACGAAAAAAGCCAAAGACAAAGTGTCTCCAGAAGCCACAGACCCTTCCTAAGTTGGAACATTCTGTACTGTCCCTGCCTTCTGGGAGAGCTGCTGCAGTGACCTTTCTTCCTCCCTGGCTGCCCACGCCCTGCGGCTGGACCACCCCTCCCACCCAGAGGTCCTCGATTCCAGGGTCTTTGGAAGTGCTGTCATGCCAGAGAGGTCTGGCCAGCTCTATCCACACAGGACTGTCCATAAAAAGGAGTAAGAATGAACTCAGCAAAGCAATGCTACATTTAAGAAGACCATCAGTCAAATCACTAAGACCTTACTTGGAGAAAAACTGGCCAAGATGGCGGACCCCCTCATGCTCAGTGCCCTCCACCCCAAAGAACAGGAGAGCCCGACTCCTGATGACCAATTTTATTGCCTTGACTGCCCAATGACGCCCATGACAACTGAATTTAACCTGCGCACACAAGGCACAATGAGCTCGAAAAATCCTTCTTAATCTTTTCCAAAAGCCATTAATTTAAATGTACCCCGTCTTTCTTCTCTTTAAAATTCGGAATAAAAGGTTTTTTTGCATTTTCTGGAAAAGAAAGGCTTGACCTGCTATGCTCAGACTGAAAAGCCCCCTTCAAACCAAGATTTCTGATTGTCCCCAGAGCTGAAAACAAAGCAGCCCTGGGGGAGGGGCCAGGCCCTCTCAGAGTGAGGCTTGTTGGGGGGGGGGGGGGAGATCAGCCCAGTCCCCAGCCTTTGCCGCAGTTCCTGTCACATGGTACCAAATGCGGCAAGATGCTGCCACCTCCATTCCCAGGTGTGGTCATCTGCCTGCTGGATCCCTTCCCTTCAGAAAAGGGCAAAAAAATGAAGCCTTAGCACGTCCCAAACTGACTCTAACTACTAAAACGACAGATACTTAAGATAAATCAAATGAACCTCAATTTAGGGCTTGCAAGTTTCCCCTCATTCCTACTTCAAAGATCTGGCTCACCAGGGATCTGATGAGCACACATTGTTGCCCCCAGACCACAAACAGGTGGAGATCTAGTTAAGGAGGCACTTTGCCCATGGGCAGAAAGAAACAGAGAGACTGATGCCCACAAGAGCCCAAGAGCTGGGGCACCTAGACATCCCAGGCTGTGGCAGAAGCCAGCCGCCCCGCAGCCACATTCCCCCGCACCCCCAGATCGGTACCCTCCCCGTAGGACTGGTGCACTGAAAGCGAATCCATCAGAGCAAGCCAAGGTAATGCCCCTCAGTGTAGCAGAGAGCCACAGCTGCTGCAGCCTTCCCACAAACCAAGCCCCGATCAAGGCTTACTCACGAACCTCTCTATCTGCTCACTCGAGCATCCTCGCGGCCCCATCTTCTCCCTAGCACTGACTCCCAGCTTCCTGCGCTCTGCGCCACCCTTTAGCAAGCTCCTCCCCCCACAGGCGCCACGTGACTACAGTCCGCCTATCAGGGGGCAGAGTTTATCTTCAAAGCGGGGAAGCTTCCTGTGGGCTCCGCTCCACCCTTCAGCAAATTCCCCCACTGCAGGCTGCATCTGCCCCCATTAGGGGGCAGGGAAGATCTTCGGACCGCGGCTCCTCCCGGACTCATCTCAGCACCAGCGGCCCCCATCTGTGACCAGGGCCTGGCGCTGGCCTGCCGCCTGCAAGTCCTTTGTTCCCAGCCGGCCCCCACCCTATGGGGGCACCCAAGGGGGCAGGGCAGCAGACACACACGGCCTCTCCTTCTGTCCAGAGCAAGTCCGCAGGCTCTGCTAAGTGCCAGGTCCAGTGGGGACCCCCGGGGCAGGGCTCAGCCACAGGAGAAGGCAGGGTGCTGACCACAGCTCTCCTCCTCCTGTCTACTGCTGCGGCCAACCTCCCGGTGGGAGGAAGCCCTCCCAATCCCTCCTGATTCCCAGGCGTGCACACCCCGGCTCAGAGTGCCAGCACTCAGCAGGCCCAGCGCGCTGATGCCTTGTCTCAGAGCCCTTCCCCAAGACAGGAACATAAGAATGCAAAGGCAACTGCTGATGACCCCAAACCACTCCTGAGACGCACTGCAAACCTGCCCAGGTGACAAAAAGGAGGGTGAGTCAGTGGGGGAGAGCTATAAGGGACAGGCATGCCTGGGCCCTGCAGTGTGGGGTCGCGCACATACACTAACACACCCACAGCTCCACGCCCAGGGCTTCTGCTGCCATGCCCATAGCCCAGCAGGCCCCAAACACATCAGAATACTCAGACAGGCAAATGCTGGGAGCCAAGGAGACTACACAAGCCTTGGTGGGCTGTCCCTGAGGGCCGGCCGTGCCTGCAGTCTTTTAGGATGGACAGGTCAGTTACACTCTTTGTTTTTATCGTTAAAGAATCCTATGTTTTATACAGAATAGTGAACTTATGATGACATGACAAAGACATATGGACCTCTTCTTCCCCAAGGCAAGCCCCCCCCAGCTGCCCCACCCCACCTCCGCCCCCCTCAAGGGGTGTCAGGCTGGGCTGCCCCACCCCACCTCCGCCCCCCTCAAGGGGTGCCAGGCTGGGCTGCCCCACCCCACCTCTGCCCCCCTCAAGGGGTGCCAGGCTGGGCTGCCCCACCCCACCTCACCTCCGCCCCCCTCAAGGGGTGCCAGGCTGGGCTGCCCCACCCCACCTCCGCCCCCCTCAAGGGGTGCCAGGCTGGGCTGCCCCACCCCACCTCACCTCCGCCCCCCTCAAGGGGTGCCAGGTTGGGCTGCCCCATCCCACCTCCTTGCCACAGGCCTTGCCACCCCATCTCTCACCTTGGTTCAGGTAAGTGAGGCTTTCATCATGCAGTTTGACGGCAGGGGACGTCGCAGCACACAGGATGTACTGAAAAGGTGGCTGTTTGGGGTCACCATCCAATGTAAGGCCAGAATCTTCCTCCTTGAAAATGGGCAGGGCCAACACATCACTGAAAACAAAAGAATTTTACTCATCAATAACATCAAATTGGGTCTCAAGTGCCAAATGTAAGTGTGATAACAGTGAACTCAGAAAAGATGAGCAAGGGGCAGCTGGGTGGCTCAGTGAATAGAGCACCGGCCCTGGAGTCAGGAGGAGACACTTAACACAAAAACTAGCCATGGGACCTTGGGCAAGTCACTTAACCCCAACTGCCCTCCAAAAAGCAAAAAAATAAAAAAATAGATGAACAAAGGGAGACTGAGAGCAGAAATGACCTTCCTCACAAGCACCACCACATGAAACAAATGCACAACTAGTGATCCGACTTCAGAGACAAGGAAGGGGCATGTGCAAGAGTTGCAAAGACCCTCAACAAGAACCTCCAAGTCTTACAAACTCCCACAGGGTTTTCCTCAGTGCTGCTGACAGGAGAGAGCACTTTCAGAACACAAAGGCATCAATTTTGTCAGAGAAGAGGAGTTAAGACGCTAGAATGACCAGCCCTTTGACAGGAAGGTGTGGGGCAAGAGGGAAGTGGGAGCCAAGCTAGAGTGCGTTCAAGTGAGTGGAAGGGTGTTGGTGGTGTTGGTGGCAGCAGCAGCAGTGGCACAAACTCCTTCTTTTGTCAGCCAGCCAGAATTTCTGCTAAGGACTGCCAGGAATGGGAACTATGGGGGGGCCAGAGCTGCTAGGAGCAAGCTGCGTGGACCCTGAGCAGTTGCTGTGAGTGAGGAAAGGAGGATCTCTGCCTGAGGTAGCCTGTTCTGTTTCAAAGGCTTGAGAATGTGGGTGTTTACTACATTCACTACATGTGCCAACTTCATAACTACTGTGATGGCTTTGAGCCTCAGTTTTCTGGTATCTGAATAAATGTTCTAGCTTTGTCCCCCATGTAGAGAGCCTGGTACATTTTGCAATTAATAACCACATCAGCATATTTATAGGAGCTGTGAATATTGCGTTGTTGATAAAAATGCACACTATGCCAGGAGCTGGGAAAGTCTGAGAGCAAAGTCAGCCTCAGATACTTACTAGGTATGTGAGGCTGGTAAAATGGTGATCATTACAGCGCCTGCCTTCCAAGGCTAACAAACGAGGATCGAGTGTGGTCATTGTTATAAAGTGCTTAGCACATAGCAAGAGCTTTATCAGTACCGTTGGTTTTATTATCTGGTCGCATGTGACTGTGTGACCCCATGTCCATGGGGATTTTCTTGGCAAAGATCCTGGAGTGTTTTGCCATTTACTGCTTCAGTAGATGAAGGAAAACAGGTTTAAGTGGCTTTTATCTAGGATCACATCAATCAGTGTTTGAACTCAGATCTTCCCTACTCTAGGCCCAATGCTCTATCCACTGAACCACATGACAGCTATTATTATTACCAAGCGGCAGTGTGCAGATTCAAAGCCAGGATTTTCCCCACTATCCTGCTAAGTTACCACCTGTCTTGTGTCCCTTTCTTTCGATATGCTATTTCTGCTGGGCTCCTGAGGTATCACTCTTGACTCCTCCAGTGGACACTCAACTAGAAGCTCACCCCACCTCTAACCTACTCACACTGGAAATTCCCTCCTTGCCTGTGGCCTCTACCTCTGATCAACTGGATCTTCCCAGAATCTCCATGTGAAGGAAGCAGCCCCAGCCTACCATGTCTTCTTGTTGACTCCTGCTGAATGGGACTTGCTCTATGGGAAAAGCTGCCTCCGTCTGACAGCCACCAGTCTGCCTCCCCCACCCTCCCCCACCCCTCAGGGACCTTCCTGCTTAGAGTCCAAAACTCTTGGATAGGTGGGGACTGTGGCTATTGCGTACTTTGGGGCCATCTTCTGGAGGCTTCCAATATTCTGTTCCAGGTGGGTGACCCTGCCAGATATCCCTGCCTTATGGAAATCTAGGAAGCAGCATGATAGTAAAAAGCATCAGATCTAAAGCATCCATGGACACAAGCCATGCCAAGGTAGAAGTGGATTACACACTCCACTCCTAGGAGGAAGAAAGCAGAGGATGACTTCTGGAACCAGAACAAAGCTGGTACAGAGGGAGGAACTTCAACCCAAGTTATTCTTTAAATTTCTTCCTCTGGATAGTATAGTATTATGACTACTCAAAAATACTATTAAATACATAGAGGAACCTAATTAAAAAAGCATTTAACTACCAATAAGAGAAACTAACTTAACTGAAGAAACAGATAGCTTAACTAGCAACAGTAGGAGATCTTAATGTATGCCTTTCAGACCCAGACAAACCCAATCAAGAGGTGAACAAGAAAGAAGTTAAGGACCTGAACAGAACTTTAAAAAGTGAGAGATGATAGCTCTCCGGAGACCGCTGAATGAGAACAGAAAGGAATTTACATCTAACTAAGCTACATATGGCAACCTTTACAAAAACTAACCCTGTATTAGGCCATGAAGACCTCACCCCAAAATGCAGAAAAGCAGACTTACTGAGCACATCATTTACTGACTGGAATGCAATTACAGCATTTTAAAGAAAGACTCCAAAAGGAGTTAGAGACTAAAGAACAATTCTAAAGGACTGATAGGTCAAAGAACGATTATATAAATAACTGAATGACAGCAATGAGACAACATACCAAACCTTATGGGATACACCTAGGGCACGTCTGAATGGAAATTAGATCTCTAAATACTTAATCAGTGCAAGAGATCAGCAAAGTAGTTAATTAACTTTACAACTTTAAAAAAAATGAGCAGGGGTCGGCTGGGTGGTGCAGTGAGTAGAGCGTCGGCCCTGGAGTCAGCAGGACCCGAGTTCGGATCCGGCCTCAGACACTTAACGCAACACAAATAAACACCTAGCGCTGTGGCCTTGGGCAAGTTACTTCACCCCAATTGTCCTCCAAAAACCAAAAAAACAAACAAAAATTGGGCCAATAAAAAACCCCCACTCATTAGGGGGTAACTCTGAAAATTAAAGAGATTCATGAAAGTGAAACAGAAAGACCCCTGGCCCGTCTGATGAAACTAGGAAAAGGTTCCTCAGAAGAGCCTAGCGTTAGGCTGTACGAAAGGAGAAATCCAAATCGTGTGGAACAACAAGTCGCCGAGGGGCGGCGGGGCGGCAGGACGAAGCTGCGGGGCTCCATGGCTGCAGAGCAGCAGATGCGGATTCCAACCTCAGACAGCCGAGTCGTTTCAAGCTGCTTCCGCCTCGCCATCTGTTCAATGAGGATAACGGCCCCTGTCCCCCCTGGCTGTTACACTTGTAAAGCGCTGGGCGCGGGGCCGGCCCTGCTCATCCTCATCACTAGTTACGGGGAACTGCAAGTGCTCCAGGCGAGAAAAGAAGAAGAAACCACGTGAAAGCGACGATCCCGCATCTGGGCAGCGAGACGCCGCCCTCGCGGCCCCTCAGCCGCCTGCAGCGACAGCACTCGGGGTTTTCTCGCGAAGCCACGGGCGTGAGGAAACTGAAGCGAACGGGGTCTGGTGGCCCAGGGTCCCAGAGGAAGCGTCTAGATCCCGTCCTCTGTGCACCACGCCCCCAGCTGTCCGAAGTAAACCTAAGATGTGCTTAAAAAGACCCTAAAACCAGCCCAAAACGACTATTTTAATGACGTGGCTTAAGCAAAGCCGGAGGAGAGGAACAAGCCCACCCGCGGGCCTCGGTCCGCATGGCCACCCAAGCCCAGCCCGAAGAGCTGGAAAGACGAATCCCCCTCCCAAGCCCTCCAGCCTTAAGGGGCGCAGCGCTGGCCACGGGGAGAACGTGCCGACGGAATCTAAAAGCAGACGGAGCTCGTCTGATGAACATCGCGCCACAAGGTAGAAGGCGCTGGCGGACATCTCCTCAAACCCGACTACGAGCCGGGAACGTCAATCTAAGTGCACGACAACACACAGGCCCAAGCGGCCGCCTTAAGCCACCGTTACCGCCCAGCCCCTTCTTCTATTCGCGCTGTTTCCACCACAGAAGTCGTCGGCGCTCCAGGCCGTAACAGAGCAAGTCACGGGCGCCACCGGCTAACTGCAGGCGCCGACCACACTCTTACGACAGAATGACAATTGTCGCGCCAAAGTCCCAAAGAGGATGTCACAGCAGAACCGATCCAAGCCAAACTCATGGGGGGAACAAAGGGGAAGCCCTGTCCGTGCCCGCCCAGCACGACCTGACGGGGGCCTGGCACCCCCTGCCCTCAGGGAGCTCCCCCCAGCCGGGGCCTGCCGCACTGCGGGGGGCCGCCGGCTCCGGCTCTGCCGCAGGGACCGCCCCTGCATCACTGCGGCAGGAGCAGGGAGTGGCGCTTTCCCAGCAGCCACTGCCACTGCAGCCTGACGCAGAGAGGGGGGGGCCCCGGGCTCGGCAGTGACAGCAGAGTGGGGGCGGGGAGGAGGCTTGGGCTGCGGCCACCCAGGGGAGGTGGGGGCGGGGAGAGAACAGACATGGCCAAGGATCCGCAACCACGTTTTCAGAAGAAAAACGCCCGTCACCAACAGCCGCAGTGCCGCGGACATGCGCACAGGCGCCCCCTCCCCTCCCCCTCCACCAGACCAAGGCGGGCACTGCCCACGCCAGGGAGCTGGAGGGGGGGAGGGGCCGCCCCGCGCCTTTGTGCTCCCCTTTCTCGCCTTTGGTCTAACACCATGGCGCTCGGGCTGCCCTTCCCCCACCCGGAGGGGGCGCCCCTCCCCCCTGGCGAGGAGCGGGGAGCGCGGAGGGGGGGGGGCCGGGAGCACCACCAACAGTGCACCCCGGCCCTGGGGGGGGGGGTTCCCTCGCTCCGCGCCGCCACTTAGGACCCTGAGGTCCGCGCGCGCGGCTGCGGCGAACCACGGAGAACTCACAGGGCCCCGGGCCGAGAATTCGGACCCGAGGTCGGCCCGGGCGCCCCCTCCCCTTCCCCCTCCCCCCCCCACAACATGGCCACCGATCCGGGCAGCGCGGGGAAGGGGAGACAACATGGCGGCCGGCTCCCAGACGTGGGCGGGGTGACAATATGGCGGCCGGCTCCCAGACGGGGGGCGGGGTGACAATATGGCGACCCCGCTCCCAGGCACCCAGGCCGGCACAACGGGGAGCCGAATTCATGCAGCCGGCCGGGGCCACTGCGGCGAGCACCCCCAAAGGCTCCGGATCGAGCCGGCGGCCCTGCGGGGCCCACCGCAGCCCCTTCCCAGACCCCGATCCCCCCCCCCCCATGGCAGCCAAAGCGCCGGGAGCCCGGCTCTGCGGGGCGCTGCCGCCCTCCCCCCCACCCGCCGCCGCCTCCCGCCACCTTGTTCCCGCGCCAGCGGCGCCGGATGGTCCCGGAGCCCACGGGTGGGGGAGGGGACGCTCCCGCCCAGCCGCACCTCATGCTGTAGGCGCCGGCGCCCAGCTCCTGTCCGATGCCCGACAGGCTGGCGTCGAAGTCGTGCACCAGGCCGGCCTCCACAGCCTCGTCCATCTTCAGCACCCAGGCCATGGCGGCGGCAGTGGCAGCGGTGGCGGCGGCAGCGGCGGCAGTGGCAGTGGCAGTAGCAGCAGAGACAGGCGGCGGTCAGCAGGGCCGGGCGGGGCCCGGGCAGAGACCGAGGCTAGAGCGAGGTGGCAAAGACGCCCCCAGCCCACGGGCTAGAGCCCTGTTCATGCCCCCCGCCCGGCCCCAGCCCGCC
This sequence comes from Gymnobelideus leadbeateri, assembly GCA_011680675.1. Taxonomy (NCBI): domain Eukaryota; kingdom Metazoa; phylum Chordata; class Mammalia; order Diprotodontia; family Petauridae; genus Gymnobelideus; species Gymnobelideus leadbeateri. Next base: position 33,742 of record WOXC01007624.1, on the reverse strand, counting down.
CGCCGCCTGCCCAGCCCCCAGCTCCGGGCCCAGCCCGGCCCCCCGCGCGCATTGCGGGCCCCCCGTGCGGGGCGCCGGCCGCCTCAGCCCCTAGCCCCGCGCCCCTGCTCCACAGCCTGCACAGCCACCACACCAGACTCCACCGCAGACGAGCCTCCTGCTTCCGCTTCCGCTGGAGCTGGATCTGAACTGGCCCCTCCCACCTCTGCAGCTGGCGCAGGCGCAGAGGCTTCTGCGCTAGCTCGGGGGCGGGGCGGCGCCCCGTGGCTCCCCCCTCCGCATGCAGATACATCATTCGCAGCCTGGGTTTGACGCAGGCGAAGGCAGAGCGGAGACAGAGGCCTGCAGACCCTCCCCGCTGCCCCCTCCCACAGATGGGTGCAGGGGCAGCATCAGCCCTTGTGCTTAGGGAGAGGGATTTAGGGCGCACAGCCCCCAGGGAGGCACGTGCCCCCTCCCCCCCCACACACTCAGGCTTGTCTTGCCCGGTCCCTGGGGGTGAAGCCAGTCTGTGACCCTGCTTAGTCCTGGGGGGAGGGGCGGGAAGAGTCCAGCTTCCTCCCGCCCCTCCCAAGCATCCACACCCTGCGTGGCCTCAGTTTCCCCCGTCACCTCTCCATTTGGACCCGGTGCCCCAGAGCTGGAAAAGACAGCACTTATGAAGCGCCTCCTGTATGCCCGGCCAGGCCTCGAGGAGAGGCACAGCCGGCCAGAGGGCAGGGGCCTTCCCTAGTGGGGCAGCCCGGGCTTCAGCCCAGTAGGGGCAGTCCCTCCTCCCACACACTCTCCTCACACTGCCCTTGTATGCCCCCCCCCCCCGGAGATGCTCCTGGGGATCCGGAGGATGGAGGAAGGAAGGCCGAGGGCACCCCGAGGCCCTGGGGGCTCCAGGCCCACGGCCAACAGGCTCCCCCAACACCCTCCCCCGGGAGCATCTTTTGGGGGTCTGGAGGATGGAGGAAGGAAGGCCAAGGGCACCCCGAGGCCCTGGGGGTTCCAGGGGCCGGACACCCGCTGGGGACATTGTCCAAAAGAGCCTGATGTTCGTGCCGGATTGCGGCAGTATGAGAGCTGCTGTCGGTTCGGCAGGGCGTTGCTGCCCTCTAGCTGACTGTTGTGGGCCACTGCTCATCAGAGCCCAAATTCGGTGCTTGAGGCTTTTCTGTTGCATCTTTCAGAGGACTCAAAGCATGAAGGGGTGTCTGTGGGGAAGGGAACATCCCAACCAGGACCCCTCCAGCCAGCAGCCAGGCAGATGGAGTCATTTCAGGGCTCCCTTTGACACACTTCTCAATCGCCAACAAGATGACAACCCGGCCGATGCCCAGATGCCAGCACCTCCCCTGCCCCTCAGAGGGCAAGGCTGGGCTCCTTCAAAGCATTGCCCAGGGCCACCCCCACAACCACCTTGCCCCCTGTCTCAGCCGGTAGCCCTCGGATGTGTTCGCTTTATAGATTTTCTACGTGCTTTTTGATTGTCCGCTACTTTCAGGAGTGTCTAATCTTTCCTGGCCCCTTTGGGACTTTCTTAGCAGAGATACTAGAGGGGTTTGCCATTTTCTTCTCTGGTTCATTTTGCAGATGAGGAAACTGAGGCAAATGGGGTAAGTGACTCGCCCAGGGTCACACAGCTAGGAAGTCTGCCTGCTCCAGGCCTGGGGCTCTATCTGCCACCCCACCTAGCTGTGCCTTTTATATACCTAATTTGGGGTAAGTAAGCTCCTGGAAGTTCAGCTGTTTGGACTGGGGCCTTCATGAGCGCTGTCTCTTGGACTGAACTGAGTGAGATTGTTTGCTGCCCATGCAAAGGCAGAGGGTGCTTTGAAGGAGAGGGGTAGGGCTTCCACTTACCTCAGAGACACAGACTTGTGATATCCGACTCTGAAAACTTCCCAGATGTTTGATGAGGACATCCAACTGGGGGACAGTGAGTGGTGATTAGCTTACAGAACATCTTTGCTGAATGACAGCCCCGTAGCTGGTGGGCTTTTACAGTTTGGGGACAGCGCGTTTTCAGGCAGTTGGTTTTGCCTGGGTTTCGTGATAACCAGTCAACGTATTATTTGAATATAGTCTCGTCTTTACTCCTGCTTCATCTAAAGACATTCTGGGCTTGTAGCATTGCTCACTGGAAGGACCCTCAGAGGCTGCTGGCCATGGCCTGCCTTCACCCCACACGCCCCACTAACTTTACAGATGAAGCTTCTCAGGAGACCCCACTGGTCTGGTGCCATCTGGCCTGGGCCAAGGTCTCGAAGCTTAGAGGAGAATTCCCAGCCCTTTTTTTCCTGGCCTGATGACTCAGCATCCTTCACATAGAGCTCTTCCCTGTATCCATTGCCCCTCAAGCATTGAGTTTCTAGGACCTTTTGTTCTACTGGGACTAGAAGCCTTGAGAAACAGACAGATGGGAACCCAGGAAAGGGTGGGATCTAGCTGAGGGAAGAGACTTTGGGGGTCTAGGATGGGGGGCAGGAACCTTGGTAGGCCGAGCTAGGGGTACACCCACTAGGGTCAACTCTGCAGTGGGTACAGGGAACTTCTTCCAAAGGTACCCTAAGAATGGACCTGGGGGCAGGGGAGGAGCTGAATGAGGCAGCTTCCAAGCCCTCATGGAAAGGAGCTTGGATACCCAAGGCTTTGGAGGCCAGACAGGCAGACTAGGGCCTGAGCTGGTTGGGTCAGAACAGCATGGCTGGGGTTGGTACCGAGGTGCACACTCTCCCCACTTTCATGAGGTCTCTTCGTATCTCTGTGGACCAGTTAGGCCAGGCTGCCTTTGTGAGAGAAGGGCTTTGATGTCTCAGTCTCATCTCACTGGGCTCTGACTGCTTTGGGGAGTGCTCCCACCCTGATCAGAGTAGGTCCCCAGCATAGCAACCAGACCTCGGCCTGGAGGCAGCTTATCTCCTAGAAGCTGGGCTGCAGTGCAGAGTGCTCACCTAGGTGGGGACTGGAAGATGCCACCCCCCATCATCCCTTCTCTCCCTCTAGCCCCAGCCAAGTACTCTGGGACTGAGGTGTTCCCAGACTCATGCTGACTTCAGGCAGTCACTTCTCTCTTGGGGGCTGGGATGAGGCAAAGCACTCACCTGGGCAGGGAGTGGAAGTCCTTGGGTCACCTCATCACAGCCACCTGCCTTCAAACTGAGCTTTGACTGCTGCCCCTCTCCTTGAGGTGAGGCCTTAAAGTAATCCTCCTATACACATAAATAAAAATATCCCTCCTGGTGCTATAATTTTAATGGGAATTTGAAGATCTTCCCTGCCCCTTCATAGGCCAAATGTAAACACACAGAGCCTGTGGTAGGAGGAGTTTGCCGAATGGGTGGAGCAGGAAGTGAGTCAGAGAAGTTAGTGAAGAAGGAGAGAGAGGACACAGGCAAGGAAACAGCTAGAATTGTGAGCATTTGTTTGTGGGAAGGCTCGATCAGGGAGCAGTGATAATATGTACTAACTTTTTTGTCGCTATGATGGATTCAGTTTCTTGGTGTTGTGTTGATCCTTTCTCGGGGCCTTCCGGACGCCATGTGGCGGGGAGCGCCGAGCAGAACAAAGCACACTTACACAGCAACTCAGGGGGCAACTCCAACTTTATTTCCTGCTCTTCTACATATATAGCCTATCCTACGCAAGCACTTTCCATTTTGGCTCTTGGCCAATTACAACACCTTTTGCCTTTTAAGGTCAAGCACACCTTAACCCCTGGGACTCTTATCTCATGATTTCTACCTGGAGCAAGGATATTCCTTGTGGGCCCAGATGTGTGTCGCTCCTTAGAACAAGGCGGGGTCAGCTGGGGGCCTAGCAGTCCCTCAAGTGCCTCGAGGGTTAATGGGGGCGAGAGGCCTTGCCATCATCGCCTAAGCCCGGAGGCAGTGCCGTCACAGGTCCAGGGACCTCTCAAGGGCACTGAGGTAAATCCACGTTGGCTCTCCCACAGTGTTGGGATTAGACTTTCTGGTGTCTGAATAAATGTTTTGGTTCTATCTTCTATGTGGAAAGTCTGTTATATTTTGCAATTCAGAACTATGCCAGCATATTAAAAGTTGCTGTCAGTGCTGTGAATATTGCCTTGGTGGGACATTTGGCAATGAGGATGGGATCTCTATTTGGAGGCAGCTGGACTTTAGAGGAAGAAATGGACATTTGGGAGGATTTACTTTATTCCTCCCTAATGGGCTAAAAGCATCAGACTCTGTGAAAACTGGGAACTGAGACTACAGAAGGGAGAACCTAGAAATTTACAAGGATGTTTGTAAGAAATACCAATAAAACTGGGGAAAGAACTGGAAGGATTATGTAGAAGAGGCAAGGTTTTTTTGGTTTTGTTTTGGTTTTTTTTTTGTTTTTTTGGAGGGCAATTGGGGTTAAGTAACTTGCCCAGGGTCATTCGGCAAAGGGCAAGGTTTTACTAACAGATTACTTTATTATATGTAAAAGCAAAGACAAACTACTACAGCAAAAAAACTCAGATGGAAAGGGAGTTAGCTAATTTGTATGAGAAACTTTCTGTGTCACAGCATCCGAGCTTTCCTTCAGAAGAGCAAGTCGGAAAGTCTCATGTGGTAGAAGAGAATGCTGCTGTGTGTTTGACTCAGAAAGAGAAGAAAATAACTGACAAAAGCAATGTGCATGCAGCCCTTGCACAGGCTGGGCCTAGTGGCCCTGACAACTGCCAGGAGAGGGCATACAAAGTTAGGAGAATAAAGCAAAGTTAGATGAAGAGGCTTTTACAAGGGAAAATCTTCGCTCCATAGTGAAAAGGAAGAAGGAGAACCAGGGGGAAAACATAGCCTTCAGGGAAGAAATTGAGGATTTTACTCAACAGGAGATCCCAAAGAATGAGAGAATCACTGGTGTCTTGGATGATGAGAATCAGTGATGAAGGGGCCAGAGGAGTATAAATAGATAACACAGATAGCTTGAAATTTATAGGTATTAGAATCCTTTTGTACAGCAAGCTTTTAGGGATTACCACATGCAAAGAGGTAACAATCGAACTAATCTGTTAGCTTTAGCTGCTGAGGGATGCAACCAAAAATGTATCCCAAACCCCAATTCAGATTAAAGAAATAGATGAGATTATAGACCCCATATCAGTTTGACCATATATTGGAAAAATGAATCAAATACTGTAACTAAGGCATTAATAGGTAGTGGGGTGGAGGCTTCCCTTATATGTGGGAACCCTGAGAAGTTCAAACATGGAAGTCCTATTACCATCATAGGACTGGGAGAGGCTGAAATATCAGTCAGATAAGTCAAACTAACAATGAAAATCGGACAATTACCTAAGGAAGAATATACTGTGATAATTGTACCTCTGAATGAATACATCATTGAGAGGTATGACTTTAAACTTACCTGAGGGGAAGTGCCAATTTGCAATAAGAAAGATAGATACAGTTTTAGTGAGAAAAATAAAAATATACCTAATCACTTTACCTGAACCTTCTGCAGTAATTACTTTAAAGAAGTATCATGTGCCAGGTAGGCAAGATGAAATTACCAATACTATAAATAAATGTGCTGAGGCAGGAGTGTTAGTCCCTACAACCACTTGATGGAATAATCTTGTCTGACCAGTATGAAAGCCAGATGAAATGTGGAGAATGACAGCGGATTATGGACAATTGATTAAGGTAACTCCCCTTTATATGCTACTGTTCCAGATACCCCTAAGTTAATAGAAAGGATATATCTACCCTGCTTCTGGTTATTGTCTCCTTGTTTCTTTCTGGCCTTTTGTCTGTTAAACTTGTTTGCTAGATTTGTTTCCTGCAGGCTTAGTACCCTCTACCTGCAGAAGTTTGATTGCTTAAGCCACATAACACCCCCTGTCCACAACTGATATGTCACCCCTAGACCTGACATCAACAAAGCTCCAGATACCAGCTAAAGAACTGACCTCTCAAGTGGAACCTTTTGGGGAAGAGACAGCTCTACATCCAATTTCAGCAGGAAGTAGCTATGGAAGAAGAAGGCTTTGCCCCTTACCCCATTCATTCAAGTGGGGAATGATGGGGTGCTTGTGCTCAAGCCCCACCCGAAGACATTGTTTTATATGCTTATGTTGTATTATCCCTGTTATGCTGTTGTAAAGTTCTACTGACACCAGTTACTCCTAAAGTTTCATTGACCTATGTAAGGAATATGAAAGCTCTTGGGGCCCAATGTAATGGTAATGGAAGTTTGAAGATCCTCCCTGCCCCTTAATAGGCTGGATGTAATCACATGGAGCCTGTGGTGGAGAGAGTTTGATGAATGGGTGGAGCAGGAAGGGGTAGAGTAGGAAATGAGTCGGAGCCGTTAGTGAGGAAGGAGAGAGAGGACACAGGCAAGGAGACAGCTGGGATTGTGAGCATGGGAAGGCCCAAGCAGAGGGGGGGCTTTGGGATGATGTTGCTTCCAATGTGGCACCAACGCAATATTTACAGCACTGATGGTGACTATAAATATGCTGGCATTGTGCTCTATCACAAAATATTACAGATTCTTCATATAGGAGACAGAAAAAAAAAAACATTTATTCAGATACCAGAAAACCAAATTCCAATGCCAGTAAACCAATTCCATCATAGTAGCAAAGAAGTTAATAAGCCACAACAGCACAGAGAGCCACAGCATCCTTTAGCCTTCCCACAAACCAACATTTACTCATAAGCTCTCATTTACTCTCTCTTAGATGCATCCTCTCCTCTCTCCAGTCTAGCTGCTCTAACTCCCAGCTTCCTCTGGGCTCTGTTCCACCTGTCAGCAAACTGCTCCCACCACAGGTTCCATGTGATTACTTCAGTCTATTAGGTGGCAAGGTATATCTTCAAAGCAGGGAAGGTCCTCAAATTTCTTTAGACTTATTAAGGGGCAAGGAAGATCTTCAAATTACCATTACCATTACATTCTGCCCCAAGATCTTAAAATACATTAACAATACATTTCATTACATAGGTTAATGGGAGTTTAGGGGTAACTGTGTAACTGGTGTCAACAGAACTTTGCAACAATATAACAAGGATAATAGAAAATAAGCACATAAAACAATATCTTAGGGCAGGGGCTTCTATGCTGCACAAACATCCCATCTTTCCCCCCTCAAACAAATGGGGCTCAAAATCTTGGGGTAAGGGGTGAAGGTCTCTTCTTCATAGCTACTTCCAGCTGAAATTGGATGTAGAGCTGTCCCTGTCCCCAAGAGGTCACATTTGAGAGGTCATTTCTTTAGTTGGCATCTGGAACTTGGTCGATGACAGATCCAGGGGGTCCCATTTTAAAAGGTCAGCTCTTTAGCTGGCATCTGGAGCTCAGTGGACACCAGGCCCAGGGGTGGCACATCACAGTCACAGACAGGGGGTAGCATCTGGCTTAAGCGTTCATGCATCTGCAGATAGAGGGTACTAAGCCTGCAGGAAACAAATCTTGCAAACAAGTTTAACAGACAAAAAGCCAAAAAGAGACAAATATATGATCAACTGTACTTCTGGAGTCCATGAACTCACTATCATAGCCTCATTCACAGTAGAATACATGAGTTAAGCATACAATTTGGTAATCATCTTCTCCTGAATAAACAACAGTTACAGTATTGTATTTCCCATGTGCTATAATCTCCACAACCTTTGGACCATCATCTGGCTTCCATTTTACCCATACTTTAGCTCCCAATTTTATTCTATTACTAGAAGCAAATGCTTCAGTTCCTCTGATAGTAATTTCAGAAGGAGGATCAGTTTTCACAAGGGGTGTTGTTTCACAAGAAATAATGATCACTTGAATTATTCTATCATTTTTACAAAACTATGGGTTCTTCACCCAAATTTTGGAATGTCACAATAATTTCTCCTTGATAATTAGAATCTATTACTCCAGCTAATACATGTATTCCTCAAGTTGTTAAACCTATTTAGGGAATATCCTTCCAAAATTATTTTTAGGGATTCTCACACGTATTCCAGTAGAAATTTTTCTTATGTCTTCTCTATCCAACCAAAACTCCTCTAAACAATGTAAATCATATCCTGCTAAACCAGGTGTTCCTGGATACAGTGCTGGGGCATCTGGCCTCAAAGTCCAATGTTTAGTATTTGGGATCTTCAGTGTCTGCTCTTTTCCAATTTGCAGATTTGGAGTCATCATTCTAGCTAAAGGTGTACTTCCTCCCAATGGTCTATTATTCAAATTGTGTGAAGCAGTGAACAAATTATCTTTCCAATGTTGATATGAATTATTAGAACTTGACTTCCTTAACTGTCCTTTTAATAATCTATTAATTGTTTTAATTAACCTAGATGCTTGTAGGTAATATGGAATATATATCCATTCTATATTGTTTAATATACAATATTTCTTCATTTCATTACCTTTGAAATGTGACCCATTGTCACTTTGAATCTGCATTAAGATTCCAAAATATAGACTTATGAGAACTAGAGTTTTACAGGTGTTTTTCTGGGTCTCATTCTTATAAAGACAAGCCACTAGTACACCTGAATAGGTGTCAACACAAGTACATATAAATTCACATCCTTTATCTTGGGGTAGAGGACCAATATAATCTATTTGCCAAATTGGGGCTGGGACTTTTCCCCTTGCTATCTCCTCAGTTACTACCTAAGGAACAGTTCGCTCCTTTTCCAATTGATATATGACATTACTCTGCTATCTATTTTAACAATGAATAAGAAATACTAATACCTTGATCTTGTGCCCACCAGTGTGGGTCCTGGAGCCCTAAATGTCCAGCCATTTGATGGACCCATTTTTGCTAGTACTGGATCATCAGTTGGTGTCAAAGTAGGGACAAGATGTTGAGTAGCAATCTTTACTAGTCGATCAGCATGTGCATTGTACTCACATTCTGGCTTGGTGAGGGCCATGTGAACATCTACATGAAAAACTGACAAATCAGTAGCCAAAGACATGTCCCATATATCTTCCTGTAATTCTTTGCCCCAGACTTGTTTATCATGAATGTCCCAATTTTGATATTCCCACATGGGCATCCATGTAGCTAACCCATTAGCTACATTTACACATGAATCAGTGAATATATGACACTGTCTTCCTTGCTCTGTTTTGATGGTTTAATGTATTGCCATTAGTTCAGCTTGACTACTTCGACCTATCCCAGTACTTTCCAAAGTCTACCTAGTACAAGGGTTATAGTCTAGTGCTGTTCCATCAGTAAACCATGCATGTCTCTTTTCTTCAGTTAGTCCATCATATCCGTCATGCCATTTTACCAAGGAATGTACCAACTGTTGTTTTGGTTCAGGGGGTGTATCATTACCCTCTGTATTGATGTTTGCTTTAGATTCATGTGGAGCAGAAACTCCACTTTTGCCTGTTTTAGCTCTTTTGAATATGCCATTTCCATTTAATTATGCTGGCCTCTTGGGCATGTCCAATTCTGTGAGAGGCTGGGGTACTCATCACCCAGGTCATAATCGGGATTCCAGGCCTTAATATCACTTCATGGCCTAGAGTCGATTATTTAATCTCTACCAAAACCCAATATGAAGCTAATAAGTGCTTTGCAAAAGGTGTGTATTGAACTCCAGACGAAGGAAGTTTCCTATACCAAAATCCTAAGGGTACATTTCAGCTTTGTTGTTTTTGCCATAAACTCCAGCTTGCATAATTATCCTGTACAGTCACTTGTAATTTTACCTGGCCATTTTGTATAGGTCATAAATCTAGGGACAATTGTATAACAGCTTTAGCTTCTTCAAAAGCTTTACTCTGCTCAAGTCCCTAATCAAATTCACATTTTTCTGAGTAACTTTATATAAGGGTTTCAAAATCTGTCCCAAATTCGGTATGTAATATTGCCAATATCCAAATAAACCTATAAACTTTTGGCCCTTTTTCTTCTTGGTAGGGATAGGGAAATCCTGAATCTTTTGTCAGGCTTGCAGAAGAATCTTTTGCAGCCCCTTATTCCATTTTATACCCCAAAATTTTGCATTTTGAGCTGGTGCCTGAATCTTTACTGGGTTAATTTCCCACCCTTTTCTTTTCATATGCTGAATTAAAAGCCTCAAACCCTTCTCCACTTCTTTTACATTTTCCCCTTGTATTATCCCCTTGTATCATCAATGTAATGGGTAAGCTGTACACAGGTAACTTTAAATTATCCAAATGTTTTGTCACAATCCTATGACAAATAGTGGGGCTATGCAGATATCCTTGTGGCAACCAGGTGAAAGTATATTGTCTGCCCTCCCAAGTGAAAACAAACTGGTCCTGTTGTTTTGAGTCTATTGGGATGGTAAAAGAAAGCACTGGCTAAATCAATAACTGTGTACCAAGTCCCATCATATTTCTGTATCCTTTCTATTAAGGTGATGGTATCTGGAACAGCAGCATGCAAGGGAGGAGTCACCTGATTCAGTTGTCTACAATCCACTGTCATTCTCCATATTTCATCGGATTTTTGTACTGAACAGACAGGATTATTTCATTGTGTGGTTGTAGGGACTAACACTCCTGCTTCAACATATTCCTTTATGGTATTGATAATTTCATCTTGCCCACCTGGCACATGATACTGCTTTAAAGTAATTACTCCAGAAGGTAAAGTGATTGGGTCCATTTTTTTGTTTCCCATCTTCTTTACTGCAAATTGATATCTTCCTTCAGGCAAATTCAGGGTCATCCTTCTCAATATATCTATTCTAATAATGTATTCAGGAATTGGTACAATTACCACAGTATATTCTTTCTTAGGTAATTGTTCAATTTTCATCATTAGTTTGACTTGTCTGGCTGATGTTTCAAACCCTCCCAGCCCTGTGATGGTAATAGGAGTTCCATATTTGAATTTATTGGGGTTCCCATAAATAAGGGAGGCCTCCACCCCAGTATCTATCAATGTCCTGGTTACAGTATTTGATCCATTTTTCCAGTAGTCAGATTGATATGGGGTCTATAATCTTGTCTGTGTATTTCTTTAATATGAGCTGGGACTTGGCCAATTTCCTATTCTTCCTGAAGGGAAAGATTGGATACAATTGTTCAGGAGGGTCTGTAGGGGCAGTTCTCACTTGCCTAGTCTGTCTAATATTAAGCCGCTTTTCTTGGTACATTTTATATAGTTCATTAGTTGGAATCAATTCTTCCAAAATCAATCCCTGTTCTCAATAGAACAGTAAACAGTTCTTTTCTTGTCAATCTATTCTGACTTTGAATCTGTTGGTCATTTACTTTTCTCTCTTGAGGAGATTTATTTTTTTCCCAAGTCACTTTTCTCCCAAGTCACTTAGCTGTGAAATTTTGTCCAGAACCTCTGAAAGAGGGTGCTCTATTTCACTGATTAGTAGAGTCAGAAGTGTGTGCTTATAAGCAGGAGGAGCCATCTTCACCAAGATACTTCTATGAGGAACTGCTAAGGGGATATCATGATCCACATCTGCATCTCCAACCATGATAGCGGTTTTCATAACTTCTTTCAACTTTCTCATGCAGTGTCTAAGTGAGTGCCAGGATCCATCTCTACTAGGCAACACAGAATCAGTGGGGTGAATTCTACTGCATCCATCAGCTACTAAAGCTAACAGATTGGTCATATTACCTCCTGCCATATGACAATCTCTAAAAGTCTGCTAGACAAAAGGATTCCGACAAATACCTATAAATTCCAAGAAGTTCACATTATCTACCCATACTTCTCTGACCCCTTTGTCACTGATTCTCACCACTCAAGACACAAGCAATTCTCCCATCCTTTTGGTGAATCTGCTTAATGTATCAGTAACCTCCTGCTGAGTGAAATCCTCAATTATCTCCCTGAACTCTGTTTGGCCTCCCTGATTCTCCTGCTTTCTTCTTAGTATGGGATGAACATCTGCCCTCATGTAACATTGTATCACTTTCTACCCATGCACTTTCCTGGCAGTCTAGACTCAGTCTCTACCAAAACTGTATGAACTTTCCTCCTGTAACTTTTCTGCTTCTTTTTCTGAGCCAAATTCACAACAGCCCTCTCTTCTACCACCTGAGACCTTCCAGCTTGCTCTTCTAAAGCAGAACCCAAATGCTGCAGCACAGCCAACTCTCTTTCCATTTGAGTTTTTTCTTGTAACAGCTTGTCTCTGCTCTTACATATAATATGGTAACGTGATAGTAAAACTGAGCCCCTTCTACACACTGCCTCCAATTCTCTCCAAGGTTTTACTGGTATTCTTTGCAAACTTGTTTCTAAATCTCTAGGTTCTCCCTGCTGTAGTCTCTGTTCCCAGTTTTCACAGAGCCCTTTACTTTTAGACCACTCCCTTGCTAGGTAGGTATAAGGTAAATCTTCCTATCCTGAGATAGTCATTTCTTCTATATCCCTTCTTCCTCCAAATAGAGATCTGATACCTTGCAACTCCATCCTCATTGCCAAATGTAGTACCAACGCAATATTTACAGCACTGATGGTGACAATAAATATGCCGGCATAGTGCTAGATCACAAAATATGACACTCTCCATATAGAAGACAGAAGAAAAACATTTATTCAGATACCAGAAAACCAAATCCCAAAACCAGTAAGCCAATTTCATCACAGTAGCAAAGTTAATAGGCCACAGGGCGGCTAGGTGGCGCAGTGAGTAGAGCGTCGGCCCTGGAGTCAGAAGGACCTGAGTTCAGATCCAACCTCAGACACTTAACACACACACACAAACAAAAACCTAGCTGTGTGACCTTGGGCAAGTTACTTAACCCCAATTGCCCTCCAAAAGGCAAAAAAAAAAAAAAAGTTAATAGGCCACAACAGCACAGAGAGCCACGGCATCCTTCCCATGACCAACATTTACTCACAAATCTAACTCTCCCTTGGATGCATCCTCTCCTCTCTCCAGTCTAGCTGCTTTGACTCCCAGCTTCCTCTGGGCTCTGCTCTACCCTTCAGCAAACTCTTCCTATCACAGGACTCATGTAATTAAATTCAGCATATTAGGGGGCAGGGCATATCTTCAAAGTAGGGAAGATTTTCAGATTTCCTTAGGCTTATTAAGGGTCAGGAAAGATCTTTAAATTCCCATTACCATTACACCTGTGTAAGGAACATAAAAGATCTTAGAGCTGAATATAATGGTAATGGGAATTTGGAGATCTTCCCTGCCCCTAAATAGGATGAATGTAATCACATGGAGCCTGTGGTGGGAAGAGTTTACTGAATGGGTGGAACAGGAAGGGGTGGAACAGGAAATGAGTCATCATAACAGTTAGTGAGGAGGGAGAGAGAGGACACAGGCAAGGTGACAGCTAGGATTGTGAGTGTTTGTGGGAAGGCCCTAGCAGAGGGAAGCCTTTGGGATGGTGTTGCTCCCTGCAGTGATAATATGTATTAACTTCTTTGTTGCTATAATGGATTTGGTTTTCTGGTGTTGGGACTTGGCTTTCTGGTGTCTAAATAAATGTTTTGCTTACGTCTTCTATATGAAGAGTCTATTATATTTTGAGATTCAGAACTATGCCAGCATATTTATAGTTGCCCTCAGTGCTGTGAATATTGTCTTGGTGATACAGGTGCCTGTCCAACAGGTACTCTTTGACCCATCCTGACCTTAGATTCAGGATAACCTAAATAAATATGTCTTCTATGAGTTACCTTTCTAGGCAGGTATACTGGACAGAGTAAATGCATTTAGTCAGGAACCTACAAAGAGCCAAAATCTTGCTCACTCCCAGAAGGTTTTGCTGCTGTTTGCTGACATCTAGCTGAACTGTGCCTGCCATAGCAGCTCAAATCAGGCCTGTAGTTAGCTGTTTATGTAAAACCTCCTGTTTCTGCATCTAACTGTTCCCGGGAAAGGCTGTCCATCCTTTACCCTGGTCCTTCCCTAAACCTCCCCTTTGTGATTCTTTTTTCCTCTGTAGTTTTCAAGCATAAATTGTCCCTGCCTTTTCTAGGCTAGCAGCTCCCTTGTGGTTTTCACTGGGGTGCCTCAATACGTGTCTGATTTTCCTCCTAATAAAACTTTCCTGCTTTCAACTCAGCTTGGACTCCTCTGCATTTTGAGGGGGCTTTGCCTGGTTGACATTTCTGGTGTCATAAGTGGAATTCATCATGGTGAAGGGTGATCCAGGTGCTTTTGTACCAGCTCAGACCCTATGATGTCCAGCCAGCCACTTCCATCTCCCCTGGGGCAAAGGAGGAGGGGTGTCCAGTAAGGGCCTCCTAGCTTGAATCCTGAGTGTATGTCTCTTTTGAGTGAGTTCATTTATTAGGAGAAAAGGGAAGTTGCATATCTGGGGATTCCAGGGCTGATTAAGGCCTGGCAGGGGTAATGTTGATCAACCACTGAGCCCAAAGAGGCTTCGGGGTTTGTGGCCAAAGGGTAGAAGCCTGTGAAGGCTCCACGGCAGAGGAAGCATGAAAACCTACAGGTTGAGACTGATGAGTTACAGGTTTCACCATTTTGCCAGGGTTCAGAACTGATTAAAGCCCTAGTTTTTAATTTGGGTAGTACGTAGTACTTGGTGAAAAAAAGAAAAACAGAATAATTCCAGAATAAAGTGAGAACTTGACCAGGTTCTCCTGGGTAACCAAACATTCAAAGATACTAAAGCTACCCTGACACCCCCACACCCAAGGGGAGAGCAGCTGGACATGTCTTTACATTATGAACCTGAAACCTGCAGGTATTTAACTATTTGGCAGACATTGACCTAAGATGACCCCCATCATTGTTGGCTAACTCGGGGTACTTTTAATCAGGATAAAATAAATTACCTTAAATGTCTTGATGAAGCCAGCAAGAAAATTAAACACCCTGAATGAGATGCTTTCAATAAATGACTACTCAAAACCATTAAATGGGAAACCTCTTGTAACTTGGATTCCTTTAAGGAAAACTTAAAAAGAATGGATAAAAATGGGGAGAGTCAAAGATTTCCATCCTCTAGTTTGAGAGGCAGAATTGTAAAACAGGAGATCAAGGGCTCTGTGTTTATCAGATGCAGCCCCTGCTCTCTCAAAAAAGATTTATCTCCTTCTCCTTGGGAAAGATCCACTCCCCTCATTCTGAGAATGGGAAAGGGATAGGGGAAGCCTTGAGGCCACAGTCTCAACATGCCAGTTCCCTTTTAAAATAAAGAAGGAGTCAGGGATCAGGACTCTGACTTAGTCCTTTAAGCTGAATTATGTGACATCTGACATAAATTTGTAAGAGCTTTAACTGGTGATTTGTGTTGGTTCTAATTTGGCTTTTGTCATTATTGAAAATGAAAGAAATTAAGACTAGTCATTGAAAAATTTAATTCTGATTGAATGAATTTTTGGTTTTATTAGGCAACTTTAAGTGATGGTTTCTGCCTACCTCCCCCTAAAAGGTGTTTCTTATTTATATATTGGCTATGTGTCTGCCTTATCACTTTGTCTGTGTTTGTGTCTGCAAAATGTAGGAAAATATTTTTATTGCTTGTCTGTTTTGTTTATAGATTCTATTACTTGGAAAGATGTCTAAAAGGGAAAATGCAGCCAGCCAAAAAAACTACTCAAAGGTTGCAGCCAAAGGGTATTAGAATACTGTGAAATAGTAATGAAATTTTATACTTGAAGCAATTGTCCCAGTAAGCAGTAACAACTCCCACTTTAGATTTTCTTCAGGAGATTAGGTTATGAGGGGAAAAAAAACCCTGTAAGACACTTTTTTTCTGTCATTTTAGTTTTGGCCACTCTGGAATTATTGAAACAAAGTCAGATAATCAAAGTTTGTAGAACTACTCAAAACATCTTAGTAGATTTTGGAGATTTGGAGATTAATCATTTTAAGATTGTGTAATAGAAATGAAATTTGAAGTTCCTTTTGTTTTGCTAAGCTGAGAGGTACTTAGCACATAGTAATTAATTAAACCTCTGTTAAAGAAACAGAAGGTATGAACTTTTGTTGCTGATGTAACAGGAAGGGGCAGAAAAGGGAGAAGCAATACTGTATATAAGGAAGAGCCCCAGAGAAGGAGACAGATCTTCTTGGAGCAAGCTTCATGGAGGCAGAAGCTGCTGCCACCTGGGAGGCTGAAGAGGAAAAGCCTCCCAGGCTGGAGAGAATAATTTTGATTTTGGGAACCTAAGTGAAGTGATTTTGATTCTGGGAACCAACTGGAGCTTCTGCTGAGGAGCTGCTGAGTCCAAGGGCCAGCCAGAGCTTCTGGGAGCTGTCAAAGATGCCCAAGGGCCAGTTGGAGCTGCCGCAGACTGAAGAAGCATGACTGTGATGCTGGTACTTTGTATGAACCTATTTGTGGCTTTGTTGAGCCTTGACTTCCCAGTAACAGAGCCTGTGAAGGATTTAAGGTGGACTGGATGCTATGAGCTTCAGCATTGAACAGGAAGTGCTCAGAGAGCTGGACAAGGACTGGGAGCAGTCTGCTTTTGAACCCAGGTAACAGTTTGGTGAATCCAGGTAGGATTCAGGACTGTGGAAGGGGATCCAGGGAATCTGAGTGACCACCCTGAGTCAAGCTGAAAGAAGACTTTACTTGGATACTGTGTACTGACTGAGAAGATTATGATTTACTGTGACCTAGGGGTGGAGAATTTTGACTTTTGTACTTTGTGATTGACTAAATAATTGTACTTTGTTGAAAACTATTGTGACCATTTTGGTGAAAATTATGTGGCCATTTTAGTGATAGGTCGTTGTGAATGCTGTATTTTTATTTTCTGTGAATGTTTTGCTCTAATTTGTTATTGAATAAATAGAGTGTTCACGCTACTATGTAATCAGAACCTTAAAAGCTGTTCACAGTAGCATTCTTCTGGAAAGCTGCTTGTGCTCAGCTTTACATATTGCCGGGGAGAACTCCTGGGGCTTTGCATAATTCCAGAAACTCACTCTCTTCTGAAATAGCTTAGTAAGTTTAGTAGTACTACTCTGTAGAATTTGTTTTAAGGAAAAATAAGAATTAAATTCTATAAAATTTGAAAGCAAATGGCACTCATAATTTTTTTCCCTTCAAGACTGATAGCCTTATTGTTTGGGGGCAATGAAGGAAAGCAGCTAGATGGGACATAATCCCAGAGTGAAAGAAAGGTATTTTGTAGCCACCTCTTCTTAACCCTTCCTTGACCATGAAAAGAGAAAAGATTGTTTAAACTGGAGTTCCCTTGTGACTCCCCCAAATCATAAAGTATCTCCCTCTTACCCACTTAATCCCTTTCATCTTAGAAAATGCTGGAATATGCAGGGAAACCTGAGTTACATTATAATAATGAGAGTGCTTAACATGGTGGCTGACATATGATAAACACTACATAAATGGGAGCTATTATTATTATTTCTTTAATTGAATGTAGTTGTTCCATGCTTGATAACTCTAAAGTAGGTTTAAAATGTCAAAGGTAATAAGATGAATGATTTTTATATGAGAATAATTTGGAACTGCAGTCAGCTGACTTGATTTCATCTGACCAATCCTAAGTCTGGTTTCATGTTTTAAATACCTGATATATTGTTTATGCTATTATTGTATTTCTAATTTGAGAGACCATTGTCTCAGAAAGACTTTTAGAAAAACACCCTTTTTTATCTGGATGCTGCTACCCTATAAACTGAGCCTTTAAAAGAAGAATGAGATTTTTTAAAATAGGTATTTGAAAACTATTAAATATTCAATGAGGTATATTTTGTTTTAAAAGAAATGATAATGATGATGTTTACTATATTAGTGAATTTTCATTTGAACATTTTTCGTCTATCACTTATAAAAATTGTCAAAGTGTATAAGGTGATTTAAAGATGAAGCTTCAACATATTAATATAAGTCAACTATCACGTATAACCCAGGATGTGGTTAGTTTTAATTCATAAATAAAATATAAATGAGAGGTTAACTGTTATGGAAACCTAAGTAAAGATATTCAAGTCCTAACTCATGGCTAGTGAAATTTTGCTACTTGAGGTAAAATTTCTCAGGACTAGAACTTATTTTGAGTTTTCATCACAGGAATGCTTGTCTGAATTTTCATGAAGCCGGTAGTAGGAAATGGCACATTCTGGCATCTGGAAATTGCTAAAAGGAAAAGTTTTGGGGGTGACCCAAGGTGGAAACCTCTTGATTCAATTTCTCCATTGTGCCGTTTCTTTTCTGAACAGGAAATTTCCCCACCTGGTTAATCCTGAGCCTCATTTTTGATATCTTGTGACTACATGATTGGCTGTCAGATGTGAGTTGTGCCTGGAATCAAACAGAGAGAAGGGAATTTTTCTCCTGTTATGATAGATGGCATTGTTCATATAATTATGTCTCTCCTTTGCCTTAATTTCTACAATTAGGATAGGTGAGTAGTAGAAATTTTGTGAGTACAATATATATAAAATAGCATTTTCCCATTCTTAGAGTATCTGTCTGATAATTTTAAAAGGAAGAAGAGTTCATTTTACGGTTAGACCTCATGAATTTTTTTAAAGACTCTTACAACAGGTACAAGATTTTGGTAACAATAAAGACAGCGGATGGTATATAAAAACTTAAATTCTCTGAAGTTTCAGGATTGGAGAACCAAATTTAAGTGACTATACTAAATTGTATTGTCGTATAACTAGCAGAATTATCTGGGAACCTTTAGATTTGGAATTAGAGAAGGAGATAACCCTGCAGAACTGTCTTAACAATGAAGCCTATTTGAGAATGTCCAAGAGAAGATATCCAGGGAGCAGATGACCACAAGGGACATCTGTGACTCCAAATGTGCTGATTAAAAGGACATTGAAAATGGGTCACTAGGGGGTGGAGCCAAGATAGCAGAGTGAAAGCAGGAACTCTCCTCTTTGGTCCTCTTTGAGAAAAAAGGACAAGACCATTGTTTTTTTTTGTTTGTTTGTTTTTTAAAGCAATTGGGGTTAAGTAACTTGCTCAAGGTTACACTGCTAGTCATTATTTATGCGTGGGTGCTCATTTTCTGAGGCCGGATCTGATCTCTGGTCATCCCAACTCTGAGGCCGACGCTCTTACTCACTGCACCACCTAGCCGCCCCTTTAGGGCAATTGGGGTTAAGTAACTTGCCCAGGGTTACACGGCTAGGTTTTTTTTTGTTTGTATGGATTAAGTGTCAGAGGCCAGCTCTGAACTCAGGTCTTTCTGATTCCAGGGCCGGCGCTCTATTCACTGTGCCACCTAGCCGCCCCAAGACCATTGTTTCTTGATGTGTCATGGAATCATAGGCTTCTATTTGTCCAATTCTAACTTTTATTGAATTATTTTTTTTCAGTGAGCTTATGTTCCTCTTTTTACCATGGTCTAATTCTGCTTTTTAAGGAATTATTCTCATCAGTAAAGTTTTATTTTACCATTTGGCCAGTTTTGTTATTTCAGAAGTCATTTTCTTTTGTATTTTGTACCTCTTTTACCAAGTTTACCAAATTTTGTGATTTCTTTTCATTGCTCTCATTTCTTTTCTCAGTTTTGAGACATTTAAAGTTATTTGGATGTTAAGGATGTTGGGAAAGCTTGACTATAGTCTATCCTCTACTCCATCATCTTGGTTCCACCCCAGAAGTTCTCTTGCATAACTTTCAACAACTCTGAAACTGACACCAGTGGACACCAGGTCTACTTACTGTGATCATTGTTCATACCTGAAAGCCCAATAGAAGGCCAGACCTAGCCACGGAAGGTAAGAGACAAGCTGCTGTGGCCCTCATGTGAAAACAGCCGGTCAACCTCCAGTCAGTCACAAAGGATGTAGCCCCAGCTCCTAGCAGTAACATCATTATTTTATTCATTAGTAGAACTTACTGGCTTCAAACTGAAAACTCTTCTAACCAGAAGAGTTTCTATTGTGATTGTTTCCTTATCCTACCTTCCCTAGAGCAACCTATGCTTTGAAAAGTATTTTTCTGACATCTACCCTCAAGTCTTTGCAGAGGTGGAAGGTTATTCATACAGGTTGTTATGAATCCTTTTTTGATATATTGGCCATCTTTTCTTTCTTTGTCTTTTTCTTACTCATTTTTAACGAGAATGGGAGAAGTCCAGCGACCTCTGCAGTGGAAAATGAAGGGGATATTAAAATAAAAGGAATTAATAAATGCATTTAAGTGGTTTCCTTTTAGACACTGCTCTTCTTTAAGGACCATGGAGCTCACACTGGAAGGAACCTTAGAAGTGTAATTCAATACCTTCATTTTACAAAGTATAAAGAACTTGCTCCAGTTCGCACAAAGAGTCATGAGCGAAGCAGGGCTTGAGCTTGTCTTAATGCCCCACATTAAGTGCTCTTTGCATAGCACCACCATGTTCTCAGGAAGTTATTTGCACAGTGGCTTTTTGATGAAGTCAAGAAACGCAAGTCTATGCTTTAACCACTGATGTTGAAGAGGTCAAAGGTGATAAGGCCTATGAAGACACACAGCATCTTCTAGAAATAAGATTCCCAAAAGAAGTCACATTCTTCACAGGGGACTGGAATGCTAGAGTAGGCAATCAAAAGACAATTGGAATAACAGGCAAATTTGGCCTTGGAGTACAAAATGAAGCAGGGCAGAGACTAATAGAGTTTTGTCCAGATAACTCATAACAAATACTCTTTTTCAACCCAAAAGTTGACTCTACACATGGACATCAAACATGTAAATCAGCTATATTATGTACTTTGCAGTCAAAGGTGGGGAAGCTCTACATAGTCAGTTAAAACAATACCTGGAACTGACTGTGGCTCAAATCATGAGCTTCTTACTGAAAAATTCAGACAGATTGAAGAAAGTGGGGCCCTAAATACCATCCCTTATGAACATGGAGGGAAGGTGGATAGTTTTATGGGATCAGATCCAGTAGATGGCCTGAAGAACCATGGACAATGGTTTGCAATATTGTACAGGAAGCAGCAGCAACAAAAAAAAATCCAAAGACAAGGAAGAGTGGGGGGAGCCAAGATGGCAGAGTGAAAGCAGGAACTCACCTGAACTCCTCCATGAATTCCTTCAGTAACCTCTCAAAAGTGAATCTGAATGGATTTTAAGGTGGCAGAAGCCATTGGGAGACAGAGCGTGGCAGATTCTCAGTCCAGGAAAGTGCACCCATGGGACTGGGCAGGGGAAGGGTGGAATGCCTGAGACCTCACCAGAGCAGAGCCAGAGTGAGCCCAAGCAAGCTGATGTCCTCACACAGGGGCAATTGCCAGACCTTTCACCACGGGAGAGGGGATCTGTCAGAGGTGGGTAAGAGAAAGTCCAGGGCCCTGGGCAGCAGCAGCTAATTCTGGGGCTACCAACCCACAGTCTGGATGTTTAAAAACCAACTACCTGAGCTCCCAGGAGCCAAGATGGTGGAGTAAACCCTAGCTGCTTCACTCCTTCTCTAAAACCCTGAAAACCCAGAGAATATTGCCTCAAGGTAAAATCCTGAAACAGTGCAACCAGCTGCAGGCCTGGGAGTCCGAGAACAAGTGCATGGGTGTGGCTGTACAGGGTGAGAGCTGTCCCAAAAGCCCCATCTTGGCTGACCAGGAGGAGATCCTGATCCCCAGGGGGTGGAGCCAACAAACACTAACATCAGAACCCCAGATATGCCTTCACACAACCAGGAGAACCTGCAGACACTGGTATTCCAGGCCACCAAAAGCTGAGCCTGCCTCAATTTCAGCCTAGGAGTTGGGAGGTGGAATCCTGAAGCAGCCAGACCACACCTCCCCCACACTTTACACTGTGAGCTTCAGAGTAACCTTGAGGCAACTCAGAAAGCCCTGGGCTTGGCCTTAGTCTGGACACCCAGAGGGCACAGCACACAAAGCCAATAACCAGACCCTTAGCTCCCAGCATAAGAAGTATGGGTCAGAGCCCTCTATACCCCAGAAGCAGAAATCCACTTTAAAGGCCAGGAAAAAGGCAATCACAATGGGAAAGAAGCAATTTGGAAGAATGAATATAATTGAATCCTTTTATTATAAGCAAGAAGAACCACATTCACAAGAGGTCAGCATTGACCTTATACCCAAATCTGAAACCTCAAGAGGGAATTTGAATTGGTCTCAAGCCCAGAAAGCATTCTTGGAAGAGTTCAAAAAGGATTTAAAAGCCAAATTAGAGAGGTAGAAGATAAACTGACAAATTATTTTAAAATTACAATAGCCAAAATAGAAAAACAAAATTTTACTGAAGAAAACAGTTCCTTAAAAAGTAAAATTTGTGAAATTGGGAAAGAGGTACAAAATCTACCTGGAGAAAAGAACTCCCTAAAAACATAATCTGAATATATGGAAAAGGAACTTCAAAAATTTATCAAGGGGGGCGGCTAGGTGGCGCAGTGAATAGAGCGCCGGCCCTGGAATCAGAAGGACCTGAGTTCGGAGCCGGCCTCCGACACTTATTCCGCACAAACAAAAACCTAGCCGTGTGACCTTGGGCAAGTTACTTAACCCCAATTGCCCTAAAGGGGCGGCTAGGTGGCGCAGTGAGTAAGAGCGCCGGCCTCGGAGTTCGGATGACCCGAGATCAGATCCGGCCTCAGAAAATGAGCACCCACGCATAAATCAAATGACTAGCCGTGTAACCTTGAGCAAGTTACTTAACCCCAATTGCTTAAAAAAAAAAAAAAAAAAAAAAAAATTTATCAAGGAAAATAATTTGCTAAAAAATTAGAATCAATCAATTTGAAGCTAATGACTCAACAAGGTATCAAGAATCAGTCAAACAAAACCTAAAGAATGAAAAATTAGAAGAAAATATAAAATATCACACTGGAAAAACAGCTGACCTACAGAACAGATTCAGGAGAGGTAATCTAAGAATTATTGGTCTACCAGAAAATCTTGATAAAAAAAGAGCCTGGACAATATCTTCCAAGAAATCATCAAGGAAAATTACCCTGAGGCCCTAGATCCACAGGATAAAATAGTTATAGAAAGAATCCACCAAACACCTCCTGAAAGAGATCCCAAATTAAAAACTCCAACAAATATTGGAGCCAAATTCCAGAATTATCAGATCAAGGAGAAAATACTGCAGGCAGCAAAAAAGAAATAATTCAAATATCATGGAACTACAGTCAGGATCACATAGGACCTAGCAGCTTCTACATTAAAAGATTGAAGGGACTGGAATATGATTTCGTAAGGCAAAAGAACTCAGACCAAAACCGAAGATCAACTATTCAGCAAAACTGAGTATAATCTTTCAGGCAAGGAGATGGTCATTCAATGAAATAAGGGACTTCCAGACCTTCCTGATGAAAAAGCCAGAGCTCAATGGGAAATTCAATCTCCAAATACAAGACTCAAGAAAGACATATAAAGGTAAACAAGGAAAACACACACACACACACACACACACACACAACTTGCTATTTAATAAGAGCAAACTGTTTACATCCATATATGGGAAGCTGACACCTGTCAATATTGAGAATTGTGTAATCATCATGACATATAAAAGGGTTATACATAGATAGAGGGTGTGGGTATAAACTAACCAAAGAGATGATAAAAAATCCTATTAAGGGGTGCAAAAGAACTGTAATGGGAGAAGAGGAAAGGAGGAGGCAGAAAAGGGTAAATTATGCCACACAAAGAGGCATAAAAGCATATTGTAGTAGAAGGAAAGAAGGGAGGGAGATGAACGTTCTATGAGCTTTACTCCCATTGGTTTTGGTTCAAGGAGGAAATAACATAATCAGTTAAGTATATGATTCTAACATGAAAAGACACAAAAACTTATAATAGAGGGAAAGAAGGGAGGGAGAGGAGCACTGTATGAGATTTATTTTCATTGGTTTTGGTTCAAGGAGGAAATAACATACCTCATTAAGTATAAAAATCTATCATGCCTTACAGGCACTAGGAGGGGAAAGGGGAAAGAAAAGGGGGGGGGGGTTGTTAGAAGGGAGGGAAGAAGTAGTAAGGGAGAAGGGTAGGAAAAGGGAAGGGGGCTGATAGGGAATACTGAAGAAGGTGATGGTCAAAAGGAAAACTCTTAAGGAGGGGAAAAGAGAAGGGAGAAATAAAAGCATATACAGGGGAAGGAATAGGATGGAGGGAAAGACATAGATAGTAATCATAACTGTGAATGTGAATGGGATGAACTCCCCAATAAAATGGAAGTGGGTAGCAGAATGGATTAAAAACCATAGTCCTATAATATGCTTTGTAAGAAACACATTTGAAACAGGGGGACACACATAAGGTAAAGGTAAAAGGCTGGAACAGAACATATTATGCTTCAGCTAAAGTAAAAAAAAAACAGGGGTAGCAATCTTTATCTCAGATAAAGCAAAAGCAAAAATAGATCTAATTAAAAAAGATAAGGAAGGAAACTATATCTTGCTAAAAGGCACCGTTGACAATGAAGCAATATCATTACTAAACATATATGCACCAAGTAGCATAGTATCCAAATTCCTAGAGGAGAAGTTAAGAGAGTTAGAGGAAGAAATAGAAAGCAAAACTAGACTAGTGGGGGACCTCAATCTCTCCCTCTCTAAACATGATAAATCTAACCTCAAAATAAGAAAGAAGTTAAGGAGGTGAATAGAATATCATAGAAGGTAGATATGATAGATCTCTGGAGAAAACTGTATGGGGATAAAAAGGAATAAGCCTTCTTCTCAGGGTACATGGCACATACACAAAAATAGACCATGTACTAGGTCATAAAAACCTTACAATTCAGTGCAAAAAGGCAGAAATATTAAGTACAGATCATGATGCAATTAAAATTACATGTAATAAAGGGCCATGGAAAGATAGACTAAAAACTAATTGGAAACTAAACAATTTAATCCTGGTCAAACAAGAAATCATAGAAACAATCACTAATTTCATTTAAGACAATGACAATAATGAGACAACATACCAAAATTTGTGGGATGCAGTGAAAGCAGTTCTTAGGGGAAGTTTTATATCTCTGAATGCATACATGAATAAAATAGAGAAAATGGAGATCAATGAATTGGGTGTGCAACTGAAAAAGCTAGAAAAAGAACAAATTGTAAATACCCAATTAAATACTAAATTAGAAATACTGAATACCAGAGCAGAGATTAATAAAATTGAAATTAAGAAAACTATTGAACTAATAAATAAAAAACTAAGAGCCAGTTTTATGAGAAAAAAAATAAAATTGATACCTTTAGTTAATTTGATTAAAAAAAAAAGAAGAGAAAACAATGTGAAAGGGAGCTCCTAACAACTTCTGGAGCCCCAGCACCCACAGAACAGCACAGAGAAGCTAACCTCCTGCTGAGGACAGCCCAGCAGCCCTGCAGGGAGCGGCCAGCGCAGCGCTCTGAGAGCAGGCAGCACAGAGCACTGGGAACCGACAGCGCAGCCCGCAGAGCCGAGCCCAGGTCCGAGGTTTTAGCCCCAGGGCGGCCGGGCCTTCAGCTGGCTGGAGGGACCCCAGAACACCAGCAATTGTGGCGATTCCAGAATTATCAGCACAGATATGCCTAGGACAAAGTGAGAGGTTAGTGCCCTATGGACTTTGGGACCAGTATTTGGGGAACACGTGACTTCCTCCCCTGGGGGCAAAAAGCTGCTGAAGAAACAGCTGCACAGAAGCCATTTTGCAGCATCAGTGGCGGCTCTAGCTCCTGGTCTGCGAACTGTAGGAAGATCCAGCAATCAGTCTGGGGGTTAATCGCTTTTGCTTTAAACTGCATGGATCTGGATTGTGGTCTGGGGGGTAAGTTTGGGGTGGGTATCCAACTTGCCAGAGTGGGTGGAGGCTTTACAGAGGCCACCCAACTGGCGGAAGTTGTGAAGACCCCACGTTTGGGCGGAAGCTCCCCTGTCTGGTGGCAGAGTCCTACTGTGGCAACAAGCCCAAAAATCAAGTAATTAAGTGGCAACATGCCTAGGCAAATGAAACAAAATAAACAGAAAAGTTCAACATTGGACTCCTATTTTAGGGGCAAAGAGGCTCAAAGCATGGAGGAGGACTGTGAGGTCAGAACTCCTGCACCAAAAGCCCCAAATGAAAATACAAGCTGGCTACAGGCCATAGAGGACCTTAAGAAGCAGATAAGAGAAGTGGGGGAAAATTTGGGAAGAGAAATGAAAAAGATGCAAGAAAAGTATGAAATGACAGTCAACAGCCTGACTGAGGAAAATAACACCTTAAAAAATAGACTAACTCAAATGGCAAAAGAGGCTCAGAAAGGCAATGAGGAGAAGAATGCCTTAAAAAGTCGAATTTGCCAGATGGAAAAAGAATCTCAAAAGCTCACTGAGGAGATTCATTCCTTCAGAGTTAGACTGGAGCAAATGGAAGCTAGTGACTTTATGAGAAATCAAGATGCTGTTAAACAGATCCAAACAAATGAAAGAATAGAAGGCAATGTGAAATATCTCATGGGAAAAACCACTGACCTGGAAAATAGATCCAGGAGAGATAATTTAAAAATTATTGGACTACCTGAAAGCCATGATCAAAGAAAGAACCTAGAAATCACCCTTCAAGAAATTCTCAAGGAAAATTGCCCTGATGTTTTAGACCCAGAGGGCAAAATAGAGGTTGAAAGAATCCACAGATCACCTCCTGAAAAAGATCCCCAAAAGAAAACTCCCAGGAATATTATAGTCAGGTTCCAGAATCCCCAGATCAAGGAGAAAATACTACAAGCAGCCAGGAAGAAACAATTTCAATATAGTGGAAACACAATCAGAATAGCACAGGACCTGGAAGCTTCTACATTGAGGGATAGAAGGGCATGGAATATGATATTCCAGAGGGCAAAAGAGCTGGGAATGAACCCAAGGGTCACCTACCCAGCAAAACTGAGTATCTTGTTTCAGGGGAAAATGTGGTCATTCAGTGGAATAGAGGACTTTCAAGCATTCTTGATGAAAAAACCAGAGTTGAATAGAAAATTTGACATTCAGACACAAGAAGCAAGAGATGCTTGAGAAGGTAATCAAGGAAAAGAAATCAAAAGGAACTTATCAAAGTTGGACTATTTACATTCCTACATGGAAAAACAATAACTGTGTTTGATGAAACCTTTCTCATTATGAAAATAATTGAAGAAGGGTACATGGCATATGTTCACAGGTATACATGGATAGAGGGCACAGGTTGAATTTGATGGGAAGGGATGATTTTTTTTTTTGGAGGGCAATTGGGTTGGGTGACTTGCCCAGGTTCACGTGGCTGGGTTTTTGTTTGTGTGTTGGGTGTCTGGGGCCAGATCCGAGCTCGGGTCCTTCTGGCTCCGGGGCTGGCTCTCTGCTCGCTGCACCACCTAGCCGCCCAAGGAAGGGATGATTCTTAAGGGGTGAAGTCAAGAGGTGAGAGAGGAAAGTGGCAAGAGGAGATGGAGAGAGACAGGGTAGGGCAAACTATCTCATGTAGAAGAGGCAAGGGGAAGTAGTTGCAGGGGAGGGGAAGAACAGGAAGGCAAAAAGGCAAAAGCATATTCTCATTGAAGTTGGCTCAAGGAGAGAATCACATACATACTAAATGGAATATCTTACCCTCACTCACTCTCCTGAGTAGGGGAAAGGGGGATGAGAGGAGGGATGATGGAGGGGAGGGCATTCTGGGGAGAAGGGAGGTTAGAAGTACCCACTATCAAAGAGGGACAGGATCAAAGTAGGGAATGGACCAGGTGGGAGGTGAGACAGGTGGGAGGGAAATATAAGCAGTCTTTTACAATATATCTACTATGGTAATGTTTTGCGTAGATATACATGTACAACACATACTGAATTGCTTATCTTCTCAGAGGGAGTGGGTGACAAGGGAGAAAGGGAATGGATCTGAAAATCGAAGTTTTAAAATTAAATGTTTCATAAGATGTCCAGGCAGTGGGGCTCAGAGATTCACCTTGCCCTAATGGCAAAGTCGAAGGGGGTATGGGAGAAGATATGGGAGAGAGCAGATTGGATGAGGGGATATCTAGTGGGACTGCTATTCTGGGGTGGTGGGTAGGGAAAAAATGTAACTCATAATCTGATGGAAATGAATGATGTAAACCAGAAGTTAATAAAGCATTTGTTTAATTAAAAAAAAAAGAAAACCAAATTACCAGTATCAAAAATGAAAAGGGTGAATTAACCTCCAATAAAGAGGAAATTAAAACAATAATTAGGAATTATCTTGCCCAGTTGTATACCCATAAATTTGATAATCTTAGTGAAATGGATGAATATTTACAAAAATATATATTGCCCAGATTAACTGAAGAGGAAGTAGAATTCTTAAATAACCGAATCTCAGAAAAAAAAAATTGAACAAGCCATCAATGAACTCCATAGGAAAAAATCTCCAGGGCCAGATGGTTTTACTAGAGGATTCTATGAAACATTTTAAGAACAATTGATTCCAGTACTTTACAAACTATTTGGGAAAATTGGAGAAGAAATTCTTTTTATGACACAAATATGATACTGATACCTAAATTGGGAAGAGCCAAAACAGAGAAAGAAAATTATAGACCAATTTCCCTCATGAATATAGATGCAAAAAATTTAAATAAAATATTAGCAAAAAGACTATAGCAACTTATCACAAGAATAATACACTTTGATCAGGTAGCATTTATTCCAGGTATGCAAAGATGGTTCAATATTAGGAAAACTATCAGTATAATTGATCATATCAACAACAAAACTAGTAGAAACCATATGATTACCTCAATAGATGCAGAAAAATCCTTTGACAAAATACAACATCCTATTTTTAAAAAAGCCACTAGAAAGTATAGGAAAGGATGTGGAAAAATTGGAACACTAATGAATTGTTGGTGGAGTTGTGAACTGATCCAACCATTCTGGAAAGCAAGTTGGAAGTATGTCCAAACAGCTATAAAAAAAATGCATACCCTTTGACGCAGCAATACCACTTCTAGGGGTGCATCCCAAAGAAATCATACAAATGGAAAGAAGACCTGTTTGCACAAAAATATTTATAGCAGCTCTTCTTGTGGTGGCCAAATATTGGAAATCAAGGGGCTGCCCATCAAGTGGGGAATGGCTAAGCAAGTTGTAGTATATGAATGTAATGGAATATTATTGTTCTATAAGAAATGAGGAGTAGATGGGCTTCATAACAACCTGGAAAGACTTATACAAACTGATGTTGAGTGAGAAAAGCAGAACCAGGAGAAATCTGCACACAATTACAGACACAACATGTGTGTGACAACCAACTTTGATAGACTGGGCTCCTCTCAGCAATGAAAGGTTATAAGACATCTCCAAAAGACTCACCATGGAAAGGGATATCCACATCCAGAGAAAAGAACTATAGAATTTGAATGTAGATTGAAGCAAATGACTTGCTCTCTGTCTTTTGTACTTTGTTTTGTTTCATTCCTTCTTTCCTGTTGTTCTCTTCATTGGTTATAATTCTTCTTTTCAACCTTAATTGAAAGGTATTTGTAGAGCCTATATTGGATTGCATGACTCCATGGGGGAGGAGGGGGAACAGAGGGAGGGGGAGAAAATTTGGAACTCAAGGGATTGTGGAACTGAATCTTGTAAACTAAAAGCAGATAAACAAATTTAATAAATTAAAGTTAAAAAAAAGAAAATGGGTCACTAGGGTAAAGCATACTTGATGTTAAGTTAATGATGATTGTATTGCTTCATGATATTTGTGTTTGTGTTTTCTTGGTTACCTTGGTGACATGGAACATGGGGGGAGTGGGCTTCATAAGGCAAAAGGGGGGAAATTTTGTTTGTTGAGGAAATTGGGACGGCAAGTGGTTAATTGTGAGAACTGAGTGAACCACACTGACCACATCTTGTGGCTCAGTGCCGGAACTAGCTTAGTATCTATTCAATTATGGGTCTAGTCCAACTTTTGTCTTATGGGAAAACTTTATCCAATTGTGAGAATTGGGGGGGAAAGACTTTATTGCGTGGTTTGAACCTACCCCAGCATGGCTGGGATACTGGACCATTTCAACCTCCTGTTTAGAGACCTAATTTAACAAAGGGCCTTGGTTATGCAAAAACTCAGTCAGATGACTGATGCAAGGAATCTTCCCATAATTGTACATCTCAAGCAACCCAGATGTCTCATCTGAAAACTGGCCCCTTCCTAATCAATCAGTTATTACTACAAATGCTTATAGAGGAGAGCACCAACTTATCTGAATTCAGGGAATTCTCCCCCTTCCAACTTGGAAAGTTAATTGGCCAATCCATCTAAGGGCCCTACTAGGACCTTCTGACTACTCTCATGCTACCAAATTTAAAGGTGGATTCCTAGATCATCTGAAGAAGGTTCCAGTCCCCAAATGGACCACTAGACTTGGCAAGGACTTTGAGGTCCACTTCAAGTGAGTCCTAAAGCAGATGACATCTTAAGAAGACTGTTCCCCCAAGACTCTGGATATACATGGCACCTCTGGCCACCAAAACAGTCACTTTGTTTGAGGTTTCCTTTTGTTCCTGGTTTTTATTGTTTGCTTTGTCATTTCACTTATCCATTTTCATGGACCCTGCTAACTTGTTATAATTCCCCCCTTTTTTCCTTCCCTCCTGCCTACTCTATTGCTGAGGCAAGAGAGGGGAGGGAACCCACCACTTCTCAGGAGTCCACTTCCAGCCCTAGCAAAGGCTGGCCACCTCACATCTCTTTGGATCTGTGCAAAGGGAAGCCACGGTAGCAAAATTATGTTTCCTCCTTGGTCGGCAGTGGGCCCTCTGGACACCTGACCAAAAGGGAGGAATGTGAGCGTCCCCTAAGATTATCTTACATAGCAGATGCATGGGTCACAGAGTGAGCCTGTTTGCTGAAAGGAGTTAATCAGGAGCCCACAGTGAGCCAAGGTCTTGGTCACCCCCAGACACTTTTGCTGGCGTTCTCTGGCTTGAGCTGTGTCCCCAAAACTGGCTCGAACCAGCCCAGTAGTTGACTGTTCCTGCAAAACTTCCTGCTTCTGTGTCCACATGCTCCTGGGAAAGAGTGTCCATTCTTTTCCCAACCCCTCCCTAAGCCTCCCCTTTGTAGTTTTCAGGCATAGATTGCCCTTTCTCTCCTGGGCTGGGATTCCCTTGTGCTTTGTCTTGGGGGCCCTGGCTTTTCCTCCTAATAAAAGTTTTCTGCTTTCAACCCTGCTCGGACTTTTCTGCATCTTGAGGGGTGGGCTTCACCCAGGTCCCACCTGCTATGATGGTATATCTTGTCTGCCCTTTGTGAGCAGACTCCTAGAGAAGGCCACATATTGGGCACCTGCGCCTCCCCTCCTCTCCCCTTCTTCACCCATACACTCTGGCTCTGAACTCATCATGCCACCCAAACCGCCCGCCCTCCCCACAGCTATGATGATCCTCATCCTCAACCCCTCTGCACCCAGAGCCACTGTGGGTCACTCTCTCCTTCCTAACATGCTCTTCTCTCTAGGTTTCTGGGACACCCCTCTCTCTCCTGGTTCTCCTGCTCCCTCTCTGATGGGTCCTTTTCTGTCTCCTTGACTGGACTCTCCTCCAGACCACATCTTCTAGCCATGTGTGATGGGAATGGAAATTTGAAGATATACCCTGCTTTGAAAGTAAACTCTGCCCTCTACTAGGCTGAATGTGGTCATGGGGAGCCTGTGGTAGAAGGAGTTTGCTGAAGGGTGGAGCAGAGCCAGAGAGAAGCAGGAGAGAAAGGAGATTCAGGCAAGGAGTCAGGCTTGTGAGTAGATTGACCTTGTGTTGATTTGTGGGAAGGCTGAGGATGCTGTGGCTCTCAGTGCTATTATGGCTTCTGAATATCTTTGGTACTATGATGGCATCTGCTTATTGATTTGGGGATTGGGTTTTCTGGTGTTTTAATAAATGTTTCCGTTCTGTCCTCTACATGGAGAATCTGTAATATTCTGCAATCTAATGTCACGTGATATTTATAGTTACAGTCTTTATTGTGATCATAAGTGCTGTAAATGTTGCATTGGTGCTACACCATGGGTGTCCCTCAGGGTCCTATCCTAGGCTCTCTTCTCTTCTCCTTCTATCCTACTTCAGTGCGTGATCTCTTCAGCTCCCATGGATTTAATGACCAGCTCCATGCTGAGGATTCTCACATCTGCCTTTTGTGCCCCAAACTCTCTGATGATCTCCAATCTTGCATCTCTTAACTGCCTTTCAGACATCTCGATCTGGACGTCCAGTAGACATCTTAGACCCATTGTGTCCAAGACAAAATTAATGATCTTTCCCCTTTCCCTGCCCCACACCTTCCCTATTACTGTCCCAGCACCCCCTCTCACACCCATATCCAATATGGCACCATGATTTGTCTATTTTACCTTTGCAGCATTTCCCTGTACTTGCCCTTCTCTCCTCCGGTGCAGGCCCCCATCCCTCCCACCTAGACTGTGGCAGTGGCTGCCTGCCTCAGTCTCTCCCCACCCCAGTCCATCCTCCATTCAGCTACCAAAGCAATTTTCTTACAGCACAGGTCCAACCATGTCACTTTCTTCCCCAATAACCTTCCATGGCTCCCTGTGACCTTCAGGATCAGTATAATATGCTCTGTTTGGCCTTCAAAGCCCCTCACTGACATGTTCTCTTCAGTGTACTGACACTGGCCTCCTGGTTGTGCCCATCTCCTGGCTCTGGGCCTTCTCTCTGGCCATCCCCCAGGACTGGAAGGCTCTCCCCTGCTGACCTCCCAGACTTTCTAAGTCCCAATGACAGTCCCATGGGATCCCCTCTTTATTATAGGACCTTCCCTCTGTTCCTTAGCTGTTCTCTATCCTGTCCAGAGCTTGGTTGTGTTCATCTGTTTGCTTGTTTGTTTGCTTGTTGTCTTTCCTATCAGAGGGTGAGTTCCTCGAGGGCAGGGTAGCTACTGCCTCTCTGCATCTGTGGTGCTTAGCACAGAGCCAGGCATACAGTAGGTGCTTAACGAATGCTGACTGACTGGCAGGTTCCCTGAGCTTGTCCAGTGACACACATGCCAGGGATGCCTCCTCTCATCACTGCTTGCCACGCAGTGGTTTTTGGCAGGGGTGCCCCAGGGGCTACCGTCCTGCCTCCAGGTCTGCCCATGGCTGCAGGAGTGGGTCACAAGGACATGCCAGGGTCATCAGAAGAGACCCATCCCCAGGGTCACCAAGAAAGTAGAGCCCACACGCCACATGGACAACTTCTCAGCAATCCTAAGCACACGGAATCTGAGGGAAATACATGGGATAGCCATGGAATCCAGCTGCCATAAAGACTATGGTCTTGGCCAGTGACACCTGGTCCTTCCAGGCACCTCTTGTCATGGGTTATCTGCAAGCCTAACACACACCCTGGAAGTGGGTGCTCTTATTCCCCCTGTGAAGGGGTAGGGGCTAGGCCAAGGTTACACTGCTAGGCACTAAGGTGGCATTTGAATGAAGGTCTTCCTGCCACCAGATCTAGCTACATCAAGTTCCCCTAACTCAAGTTAGTGTGGTTCTAATTTTCTTACACAAACTGTAGTTTAGTGTCATGTACAATTCTCTTTTGGTCTCTGCTTATTTGAATTGTGATGGGGGGTGGGGGCACCTTTGCTGATCTTAGAATCAGAAGATGGGACTAGGCAGAGACACATGTCACCAAGACTTTCCAAAAATGGAGGGGGAGAGTGTGAGAAACAATTGCCTTACCAAGAGTCCCACCTGACCATGAGTGAATTTGGAAAAAAAGTTTATTTCATGTCATTTTGGAGGAGTAACCTTTAACCCCTGGTGAAAAAGGATCCCCAGTTAGGAGCAGACACACTTTAAGACAATTATAAAAGCCCTTTAAAATGCATCCTGATTCGAATTTCCCACCCTGCATCCCATTGGTCAGGTCCGGGTTCATTGAAAACATCTAAGCCCTCTTACATCTCATTTCCACATTTCAAT
>WOXC01007623.1:0-263982 GCA_011680675.1 Gymnobelideus leadbeateri | reverse complement strand
CTAAAAGGCCATAGGTAGTCAAGTCACTGGCTCACACTGGCCTACTTTGGATAATTCTCAGTAATATAATGAAGACAATTTGCATAGTAGCTATAACTAGAAATGATATTATTGAGGGATTAGCTGTGGTACCCTCAAACAAAAGAAAACAAGCTAGCACTTGTCCGATAAGTCATACAGAGCAAACACTAAGAATCCACATTTCTCTTGTATAACAATAAGCATCATTTTTTTAATATCACCCATCATTGCAGAAGGATATCTTCTTTCCCATGGAATAAATCCCTAGGAAATGACCTGGAATCATTTAGAAGCATAGTATTTCATTTTCTGTCTACATTCCTGTTTTAGTTATTAATCAACAGAAATGTAGTTTAAGCAGACTCTCCCACTCCCTGGCTCTGTAACTGAAGATAAGTCACATCTTGGAGCCTCAGTTTTCTTATCTGTGAAATGTTGATAATTCTGGCCTCTCCACAGTTCCTGGTGTTCTGGGGTTCCTCCAGCTGTTATTACTCAGTGTGATGTAACCCTTGGTCCAGAGCTGAAATTTTAGCTTTCCCTAGTCCAAGTTCAGTCTTGGGGGAGCTCTCAAAATGATTGACTCATGTCTCTGATGCCTGCATCAAAATGGACATAGGCCGAACCGAGATGTATGGAATGATGGACAAGAGCCAGGTGGGATCTGTCATAGCAGTTCCAATTTATTGATCAGAAGGCAGGGTTTGTATAATGCATGTAAAGCAATTATATATTAGGTTCCCATGAGAAAATGTTTAACGTCATTTTTCACTTACACAAATCCACGTGTTTTAATGTCTTTGTTCCTTTGCAAGCATCTTTGTCAAGTTCACTGCTCAGTTATCATGTTCTAAACTGCTGGTCAGGAAGAGATGGTGAGCTAATCTTAAGACATAATGTAGCCTTCACAGGAAGCTGGCTTGAGAGAAATCCTGGACCATAACCTTTCCATGTATGGACTGGGTCAGAGACTGGCCCTCGACATGTCTCCACTCAGGATTTCTCCTGATGGCATCAATATTTGACTCATTCTCTCTCTTTCCGTTTTGTCTCTTGACTGTGAGTATTGGGATATAATTGATATCCAAGTCTCTCTGTAAATATTTTTAAGTCCCTGTTTCCATGAAAGCACTCAGGCTCATATAATCATCAACACAGAACAGTTTTATTTTGCCCAAGCCAAAGCATAAAATAGAAGGATATACTAGAGTTTCATATTATCCAGTATAATACACACATTTTTATGCATTCTACATATGGAAATGCTAATTTTATTTGATATATGTGGAGTTTGAAATAAAAAAGGAAAATTCTTAAAAAGAAACTTTGAATGTATAGAAAGCCCTTCATCACCAAAATTCGTGAATATAGCCCTAAATTCTAATGAGCTTAAGAGTGCAGCAAGTACAGAAGTTGTGGTTGTGTGTTGGTTTTGTGTTGTGGGGGGGGGGGGTGGGGGTGGTGTGCTCTCTGCCCCCAGATTCTCCACAAACTATGTAAAAAAGGATTCTGAAAATCTTCTGGAGCCCCAGCACCCACAGAACGACACAGAGAAGCTAACCTCCCGCTGAGGACAGCCCAGCACCCTGCAGGAAGGACCAGCGCAGTGGTCTGGGAGCCGGCAGCGCGAAGAGCGCAGGAGCCGAGCCGAGCCCAGGTCCACGTGAGCCGAGGTTTTAGCCCCAGGGCGGCAGGGCCAGCAGCCGGCTGGAGGAACCCCAGAACACCAGGAACTGTGGAGACGCCAGAATTATCAACATAGACTTGCCTAGGACAAAGTAAGAGGTTAGTGTCTTATGGACTTTGGGACCTGTATTTGGGGAATGCGTCAGCTCCCTCCCCTGGGGGCTAGAAGCTGCTGAGGAGACACGCCACTGTGTAGTTTTCAGAGGCATTTCCGGCTCCCAGCCTACAAATCGTGGGGAGATCCAGCGATCAGTCTTGGGGGGTAATCGCTCTTGCTTTAACCTCCTGGATCTGGATTGTGATCTAGGGTGGAAGTTGTGGGTGGGTTTACAGCTTGCCAGAAACGGAAGTTGCCCCCACACGTTCGGGATGAAAATTCCTCTATCTGGCCTTAAAGCCATAGTGTGGCAACAAGCCCAAAAGTCAAGTAATTAAGTGGCAACATGCCAAGGCAAAGGAAACAGAAAAATGCAACCCTAGACTCCTATTTTGGGGGCATAGAGCGGGAAAAGGACTGTGAGGTCAGAAGTCCTGCTCCAAAAGCCCCAGGGAAAACATGAGCGGGTTGCAGGCCATAGAGGACCTTAAGAAGGACTTTAAAAATCAAATAAGAGAAGTGGAGGAAAAATTAGAAAGAGAAATGAGAAGGATGCAGGAAAAGTATGAAATGAGGGTCAACAGCCTGACTGAGGAAAACAACACCTTAAAAAATAGACTAGCTCAAATGTCAAAGGAGGCCCAAAAGGGCATTGAGGAGAAGAATGCCTTAAAAAGTCGAATTTGCCAGATGGAAAAAGAATCTCCAAAGTTCACTGAGGAGATTCATTCCTTCAGAGTTAGACTGGAGCAAATGGAAGCTAATGACTTTATGAGAAATCAAGATGCTGTTAAATAGATCCAAACAAACGAAAGATTAGAAGGCAATGTGAAATATCTCATGGGAAAAACCACTGACCTGGAAAATAGATCCAGGAGAGACAATTTAAAAATTATTGGACTACCTGAAAGCCATGATCAAGGAAAGAACCTAGAAATCACCCTTCAAGAAATTCTCAAGGAAAACTGCCTGATGTTTTAGATCCAGAGGGCAAAATAGAGGTTGAAAGAATCCACCAATCACCTCCTGAAAAAGATCCCAAAAAGAAAACTCCCAGAAATATAGCCAGGTTCCAGAATCCCCAGATCAAGGAGAAAATACTACAAGCAGCCAGGAAGAAACAATTTCTATATTGTGGAAACACAATCAGAATAGCCCAGGACCTGGCAGCTTCTACAGTGAGGGATCGAAGGGCATGGAATATGATATTCCAGAGGGCAAAAGAACTGAGAATGAACCCAAGGGTCACCTACCCAGCAAAACTGAGTATTTTGTTTCAGGGGAAAATATGGTCATTCAGTGGAATAGAGGACTTTCAAGCATTCTTGAGGAAAAAACCAGAGTTGAATAGAAAATTTGACATCCAGTCACAAGAAGGAAGAGATGCCTGAGAAGGTAATCAGGGAAAAGAAATCAAAAGGAACTTATCAAAGTTGAACTATTTACATTCCTATATGGAAAAGCAATAACTGTGACTGATGATATCTTTCTCACTATGAAAATAATGGAAGGAGGGTGTGTGGTCATATGAATACATATGTGAATGTGTGTGTATATGGTTACAGTTATATATGGATAGAGGGCATAGGTTGAATTTGTTGGGAAGGGAGAATACTCAAGGGATGAAATTATGAGGTGAGAGGGGAAAGTGGCAAGAGGAGATGGGGAGAGACAGGGTAGGGTAAACTATATCATGTAGAAGAAGCAAGGGGAAGTTGTTGCAAAAGGGGGAGAATAAGGAAGGCTAAAAAGGCTAAACCACATTCACATTGAATTTGGTTCAGGGAGAGAATGACATACATACTAAATGGGATATCTCAACCTGCAGCAGGATAGGGGGAAGGGGATGAGAGAGATGATGGATGGGAGGGCATCCTGGGGGGAGGTTGGAAGTACCCACTATAGAAGAGGGACAGGATCATGTAGGGAATGGACCAGGTGGGGGGTGGGATGAGTGGGAGGGAATTATAAGCAGCCTTGTACAATATATCTACTATGATAATGTTTTGCATAGCTAGACATGTACAACATATACTGAATTACTTATATCCCAAGAAGGAATGGGTGACAAGGGAGGAAGGAAATGGATCTGAAATTCAAGGTCGTAACATTAAATGTTTCAAATTATATATAAATACTATTATTAATACTCTTTTGCCTATAATTGGGAGATAAGATGTGCAGGCATTGGGACACAAAGATTCATCTTCCTCTAATGGAAAAGTCGATGGGGGTATGGGAGAAGGTATGGGAGAGAGCAGATTGGAGGAAGCGATATCTTGTGGGACTGCTATTCTGGGAGGTTGGGTAGGGGAATAATGGGGGGAAAATGATTGTAACTCAAAATCTGGCGGAAATGAATGATGTAAAACAGAAGTTAATAAAGTATTTGTTTAAAAAAAAAAAAAGAAATGAGGAGCAAACGGACTTCATATTTACCTGGAGAGGCTTATCCAAACTGATGCTGAGTGAGAAGAGTAGAACCAGGAGAAATTTGTATACAATTACAGACACAACATATGTTTGATGACCAACTATGACAGACTGGACTCATCTCAGCAATGCAGTGATATAAGTCAAACCAAAAGACTCATGAAGGAGAGAGATGCCTGCATCCAGAGAAAGAACTAGAAAGACCTGAGTTTTGAATCCTGATGGAAGCAAACTATGTGATCTTTTTCTTTTGATTTTTTGGTTTTATTTCCTCTTTACCATTTTTCATTCCATCTAGTATAATCCCCCTTTGTAACCTGACTATTGTCTAATGTGAAAATTTTTGCAGATCCTCTACTGCACTATATGCCGTCATGTTGGGGTTGGGGGGAGGGAGGGAGGGAAGAGAAATTTGAAACTCAAGGAACTATGGAATTGAATCCTGTAAACTAAAAATAAACAAATAAATTAATAAAAAATAAAGTTAAAAAAAAAAGAGTGCTGCAAGTTCTGACAAAAGCTACCTTTCTGGAAAGGCTTTGAGTAGTTACTTACTCTAGAGTCACATATTAGATCTATCATTTTAAGAGGCATCCTAATTAGGCACCAAAGTAAAGTGCTCTCCCCCTTCCTTTCCCTCTTTTCCCCTTTCTTCATATCAAGTCAAGAAGATCGTCTATTAAGGCAAAAGGGGCATTTTGATTATAGGGCATAGATTCATATTTGCAAGTCCACAGAAGCCATCTTTTCTTATCTTCCGTTTTACAGATGAAGAAATTGAGACCCAAGGAGCTTGTGTGACTTGCCCAAGTGTCATAGATAGTATTGGAACCCAGTTCTTATGCCTCTGAGGCTAATGTTCTTCCTATAAAAATACCAGAAATACCCACACTAATGAAATTATGGCTCCCTGAAGATTTAATTTTGTTTGCTATTTATTCTAAACTCAGTAATGATTGACCCAAAATATATTCAGATACACACCAAATTTTTTTGAAACCTTAAGCTCAATTATTTGTAATTTGTTTTCAAAATGATAAAGCCATGTGATATTAAAGTTAACAGGTTATTAACTAAAACATGGTACTTGCTTGTGGGTCATTCTTGGTATGTTTTATTTTTATTTTGTAAAAGCAGTTTCTCAATAGAGCGCCGGCCCTGGAATCAGAAGGACCTGAGTTCGGAGCGGCCTCAGACACTTAATCCGCACAAACAAAAACCTAGCCGTGTAACCTTGGGCAAGTTACTTAACCCCAATTGCCCTAAAGGGGCGGCTAGGTGGCGCAGTG
This sequence comes from Gymnobelideus leadbeateri, assembly GCA_011680675.1. NCBI lineage: Eukaryota > Metazoa > Chordata > Mammalia > Diprotodontia > Petauridae > Gymnobelideus > Gymnobelideus leadbeateri. The sequence continues at coordinate 258,456 of WOXC01007623.1, read as the reverse complement.
AGTAAGAGCACCGGCCTCGGAGTTTGGTTGACCCGAGATCAGATCCGGCCTCAGAAAATGAGCACCCACGCATAAATCAAATGACTAGCCGTGTAACCTTGAGCAAGTTACTTAACCCCAATTGCTTTAAAAAAAAAAAAAAAGCAGTTTCTCAGATTCTATTGCCACATTATTAGTGTTTTAAGGAATTCAAGTAAGAAGTTAGAATTCAGATGACAAGCAACATGGCTATTCTTACCATTTTTTTTCAATGGCTTTCGGGCATATCTATCCAATAGTAGCTCTTTGTGTGTGTGTATGTGCATTCTTTGTTTTTAGTTTTGTTTGTTTCCTTGTTGTTTTGTTGGTTTTTTGGTCAAATTGTATGATGATTGACAGGATAAATATAAAATGTGATTCTCAGATGCTTAAATTTTGGGGTAAATAGTAACATTTCAGTGAGTCAACTTGGCTGTGACATTGGTCAAGGCCCTTCACCTTTCTCTGTCCTTTTCCTACCAACTAGTTGGGGGGTAATACAAGATTCCCTCAAACTCAATCTTGTGGAAAATCACTTTGTAAACCCTCCTTTAAGATCCACACAAAACAATGAATTATTTAGACCTCAGATGGATCTGTTCTTAGTTTCTTGTACTTGTTTTATTTCAATTCATCCATACTTCAGTTATCCCTTGTTAGACTTGATTGTATAGAACCCTCATAGTAGAATGGGTAGAATTTTGTATGTGGTGTCAAGAGGACTTAGGTTTAAATCCCATATATTATGATGCTAACAGTGTGATTTTACCAAGCAGTTTAACCACCATGAGTCATAGGCACCTAGGAAGTCATGCGTGGGTTGCAATCTGTGTTGGCAGAGGTACCCCACACAATACTCTGATGAAATTTCAAATTTTTTGTGTGTTCATCATATTCTTGGGGCAGAAGTATGATGTGATTTAAATTTCAAGTTTGAGGGGCGGCTAGGTGGCGCAGTGAATAGAGCGCCGGCCCTGGAGTCAGAAGGACCTGAGTTCGGAGCTGGCCTCTGACACTTAATCCATACAAACAAAAACCTAGCCGTGTAACCTTGGGCAAGTTACTTAACCCCAATTGCCATAAAGGGGCGGCTAGGTGGCGCAGTGAGTAAGAGAGTGGGCTTCAGAGTTGGGATGACCTGAGATCAGATCCGGCCTCAGAAAATGAGCACCCACGCATAAATAATGACTAGCCGTGTAACCTTGAGCAAGTTACTTAACCCCAATTGCTTTAAATAAATAAATAAATAAATAAATAAATTTTTTCAAGTTTGACTCATCCAAAGAAGCATCAGTAGTCATATAGGATTTCTGAAAACTCTGTACCTGCTTAATTGTCTCTTTTAGGAAGAATAATGGAGAAACAAGAATAATGACCTGGAGCTCAAGAACCAGGAATATAACTCAAGTTCTACCAGTCTTGCTGTATGTCTTCAAGACATTTTCTTCCCTTCTCTAAATCTTATTCCTTAACTTATACAATGAAAAAGTTAGACTAAATTATCTCTTAAAATTTATCCCATCTCTAAGAGTCTATTCTACTGGTAAATTATTATTTACAAGTAGAGTAAAATATTACTCTATTGGTAAAAACTGAGAAGGATTCCATGGCTAGATGGTACAGTGGAAAGATATTAGGTTCAGGAATACTCATCTTTCTGAGTTCAAATCTGGTCTCAGACATTTGCTAGCTACATGACCATCAGCAAGTTGCTTAACCCTGTTTGCCTCAGTTTCCTCATCTACAAAATGAGCTGGAGAAGGAAATAGCACTCCAGTATCTTTGCCAAGAAAACCCCAAATCATTTAACAAGGAGTTGGACTGGACACAACAAAGACTTCCAGAGGACCACACCTCCTATTTACATGTTGTACCAGGAACATGAATTTGGAGAGCTCTTGCTTGATAAGAGGAATGGCAGAAACACAGGAAGAAGGGCATCTTAAAATCAGGGCAAAGGGCAAACAGTCCTTGATATTTTCACTAATTCAGTGTCTTATAAAAAAGACGCTCCTGTACTGTCCCCAATCCTTTGATTCTGACTCTAGTCTCTTCTTCTTCCCCTCTGCCTAGATTGAACTCTGGATTGAAGGTAGTCATAGTTCCATTTAGTCCATTTTTTACTGTCCCATCCAGATACCTGGGCAATGTTTGCCATTTCTATAACAGTAAAAGATTTTGGTATTTCTGCCTTAGCTCTCTCAGTTTCTATGGGTATTAGGCAACTTGGGCAAGTTTGCTTAATATGTCTAAGCCTTTTTCTTCATCTGTGTAATGGAGATAGTGCATTTCATGAGGGTTTACTATGTACCAGGCACTGTGCCAAATACTACGAATACAATTAGAAGAAAAACAGATAGCTCCTACCCACAGGGAGAGTATTTTCTTTTCTTTCCCCTTTTTTCACTTTCTTTTTTTCTCTCTTTTTTTTATTTTTTAGTTTATATCATTCATTTCCACAAGATTTTGAGTTACAAATTTCCTCCCTATTTTTCCCTACTCACCACCCCAAAACAGTGATTCCACTGAATATCCCCTCCCCCAATCTGCGGGGATTGTTCTCTCTTAAACCCATTCCTGATGAACTTAGGTTACCAGAACTACCAGCCCTCCTCCCCATCTAATTCCTCTGTATCAATTCTTCCTCTTGCACCTCATTTGTATCAAATAATTATAGCTTTTTAGCTGTTCCTAAATGGTTTTAATTTTTAAATTCATTAAATTCCTATCATACTCAGGTTTACCCCGATCTTTCTTATGAGCTACCCAATTATTAATAAGAATCTTAAATATATGTTTTGCATTTTACATATATAAAAAGTAAACAACCTGTCCTTATTGAATTCCTTATAATCGGTCTTTGCCATGTACCTTATGTTTCTCTTGCCTCTTATATGTCAGATATTCTATGAAGTTATTTTTTTTTTAATCTTGAAAGACTGTTGATCAAATGTTCATTTTTTTTTTCATTCAGGGCTATGCTTAACTTTACTGGGTATGATATTTTCAGGCAGAGCCCCATTTCTTTTGCTCTTCAGTATATAGTGTTTTAAGACCTGTGGTCCTTTAATATCTCTGCTGCTAGGTCTTCTGTGATTCTAATTGTGGCAGCATCATATTTAAATTGTTTTATTCTTGTAGCTTTTAATATTTTATCCTTGAGCTGGGAATATCAGAATTTGACTATAATATTACTAAGAGTTTTCCTCATAGAATTTTTTTAAGTGGTGATCAATGGATTTTTTTTTGTATTTCTACTTTCCCTCACTTGTTCTAATGCTTCAGCACGATTTTCTTTAATTATCCCTTGTATTATCATATCAAAATTCTGTTTTTATCATAACTTTGTTAGTACTATTATTTATATGTTGTCTCTTGATTTATTTTCCAGATCTGTTGTTTTCTTATAAGATGTTTTACTTTCTCTTATATTTTTTTCATTATTTATGTTTAATTATTTCTTGTTCTCTCACTTCACCTAGACCAATTTTAATTTTCACAGTATCATTTTCTTCCTTAAGATTCTAGATCTCTACATATGTGAATGTGTGTATATATGTTTACAGTTATACATGGAGAGAGGGCATAGGTTGAATTTGTTGGGAAGGAATGGCACCTAAGGGGTGAAATTATGAGGTGAGAGAGGAAAGTGGCAAGAGGAGATGGGGGAAACAGGGTAGGGTAAACTATCTCATGTAGAAGAAGCAAGGGGAAATGGCTGCAGGGAAGGGGAAGAATAGAAGGCAAAAAGGCAAAACCACATTCTCATTGAATTTGGTTCAGGGAGAGAATGACATACATACTAAATGGGATATCTAAACATGCAGCAGAATAGGGGGAAGGGGGATGAGAGAAAGGATGATGGATGGGAGGGCATTCTTGGGGGAGGGGAGTTTGGAAGTTGTAGAAGCAAGCACCCCAACATCCCCAGGGTGGCTGCCAACACAGGTTCTTAGATCTGCTTTTGAAAAGGAAAGCAACTCAAAATGGGCTAACAAACTTAACTTTAATCAAACAAACATGTATTACTTAGTTCAGGGGGGAAAGGTCAGCACCCCGAACTTCAGAGTTACAGAACTTACAGATCAAACAGACAGGCTTCCAAACTGTCCCAACATTACATACATCAATACCAAATCACAGTTACCAGAGAGGGAAGCATCAACATCTGGGTTTTCAAAGCCGGGGGGCTCTCAACAACGGCTTCCCAGAGTCTCATCTGGTCAAATCACACATCACTTCTCAAAGTGAGCCCCAAAGCAAAGCCCCTCATCAGAGTTTATATAGCCTTCTCCTGGCTCAAAGATTGTAACAACCTCCTTGACCCACTGCCCAATCACAAAGTATCAAGGTGTGGGCTTTCCTGAAAAACAAGCCTCCCACCACAAGCTCTAGGTGCACTTAGGCTAGGGGCAGGGAAGATCTTTAAATTTGCATTTCCATTACAGAAGTACCTACTATAGAAGAGGGACAGGATCAAGTAGGGAATGGACCAGGTGGGGGGTGGGATGGGTGGGATGGAATTATAAGCAGCCTTGTCCAATATATCTACTATGGTAATATTTTGCATAGCTATACATGTACAACACATACTGAATTACTTATCTTCCCAGAGGGAATGGCTGGCAAGGGAGGAAGGGAATGGATCTGAAACTCAAGGTTATAAAATTAAATGTTTGGGGGCAGCTAGGCGGTGCAGTGAGTAGAGCCCTGGAGTCAGAAGGACCTGAGTTTGGATCCGGCCTCAGACACTTGATGCACACACAAACAAAAACCTAGCCGTGTGACCTTGGGCAAGTTACTTAACCCCAATTGCCCTCCAAAAAGCAAAAACCAAAAAAACAAAAAATTAAATGTTTCAAATATATATAAATACTATTATCAATACTCTTTTGCATGTAATTGGGAGATAAGATGTGCAGGCATTAGGGCACAGAGATTCACCTTCCTCTAATGGAAAAGTCGAAGGGGGTATGGGAGAAGATATGGGAGAGAGCAGATTGGAGGAAGCGATATCTTGTGGGCTGCTATTCTGGGAGGGTGGGTAGGGGAAAAAAATTGTAACTCAAAATCTGGCGGAAATGAATGATGTAAACCAGAAGTTAATAAAGCATTTGTTTAAAAAAAAAAAAGATTCTAGATCTCCTTTTCTAATTAGTTGACTTTCCTTTCATAATCTTTTTTGTTCTGTTTTTTTCTCCATCTTTGTCATTTTTTTGAAGTTTTTTCTTTCTTTGGAGGGAAGAAGGCAAGGCAATTGGAGTTAACTGACTTGTTTGAGGTTACACAGCTAGTAAATGTGTCAAATGTTTGATCCTGGATTTGAACTCAGGTCCTCTTGACTTCAGGGCCTGTACTCTAATCACCTAGCTGTCTCACTGTCATTTGAATTTTAAAATTTTTGTTAAGATCTTCTATTAATTCTTTTTGGGCAGGTGACTATTTGATGTTCCTCTTTAGGGGCAGAAGGAGGTTTCTTTACTTCAAAATCTCCTCTGAAGATGAATCCCTATCTTCTCTATTCTCACAATAGCTTTCTATGGTTGGATTCTTTCTGCTCTGAATATGCATTTCTTTTTTGTGGAAATAGTTTAATTTTTGTAATCCCCTCTAGCTCCTGTGTGTGGGGAATGGTTCCTCTTGCCCCAGATTTTCAGTTCTCTCCTCTAGCCTTGAAGCAAAGCCAAACCTCCAGCCTCCTGGAAGTGCCCTAAGCCACAGGCTTTCTGCCCCACTGGTTCTGCACTCAGTGGGCATGTGTTGGTTCCTTCTCACCCCCACCACTCTCCACAGTACAGCTGGATCTAGCATTCCTGGTCAGCAGGGGTTCCCTCGATTTTCCTAGGTTCAGATGCCCAACTCCCCTCACTATCAGGGGTAAAAGTACTTGTGACTTGGGACCAAGGCCACCTCCAAACCCAGCTAGCCACAGGGTTTGCTACTTCTTGTTAAAAGGGAAAGCCTGGAGATGTTTACTATTCAAAGGGGACTATAACCCCATCCTGGGATTTTTCTCCTGATCTTCTCAAACTGTTCCAGGAAGACCCCTGTGTAATGGAAATGCAAATTTAAAGATCTTCCCTGCCCCTAGCTTAAGTGCACCTGGAGCCTGTGGTGGGAGGCTTGTTTTTCAGGAAAGCCCATACCTTGATACTTTGTGATTGGGCAGTGGGTCAAGAGGATGGTTACATTCTCTGAGCCAGGAGAAGGCTATGTAAACCCTGAGGAGAGGCTTTGCTTTGGGGCTCACTCTGAGAAGTGTTGTGTGATTTGACCAGATGAGACTCTGGGAAGCCGTTGTTGAGAGCCCCCCTGCCCCGGGTTTGAAAACCCAGATGTTGATGCTTCCCTCTCTGGCAACTGTGATTTGGTATTGATATAATGGTTGGACAGTTTGGAAGCCTGTCTGTTTGATCTGTAAGTTCTGTAACTGAAGTTCGGGGTGCTGACCTTTTCCCCCTGAACTAGGTAATATACATTTGTTTGATTAAAGTAAGCTTGTTAACTGATTTTGAGTTGCTTTCCTTTACAAAAGCAGATCTAAGAACCTGTGTTGGCAGTCATCCTGGGGATGCTGGGGTGCTTGCTGCTACAAAATGGCGACAAGGGATGGGATCTGCTGAGTAAAAGGAAAGTATGGGGGCTGGGATAATTGTTTGTTTCCCAGTTGTGGTAGCTCTGATTCTGTGGAGCCATGGAGTGGGAGAGAAGAACGGCCTGCATGCTGACTTCACTGAGCTGAGAGCAGGAATGGTGAGCTGCTGTAGCAGCAAGCACCCCAATATCCCCATGGTAGCTGCCAGTATAGGTTCTTAGATCTGCTTTGCAAAAGGAAAGCAACTCAAAATGGGTCAACAAGACTACTTTAATCAGACAAACATATATTACATAGTTCAGGGGGAAAAGGTCAGCACTCCGAACTTCAAAGTATACAAACAGATCAAATAGGCTTCCAAACTGTCCAACCATTATATCAATACCAAATCACAGTTACCAGAGAGGGAAGCATCAACATCTGGGTTTTCAAAGCTGGGGGGCTCTCAACAACGCTTCCCAGAGTCTCATCTGGTCAAATCACACAACACTTCTCAAAGTGAGCCCCAAAGCAAAGCCCCTCATCAGGACCTATATAGCCTTCTCCTGGCTCAGAGAATGTAACAAACTTCTTGACCCACAGCCCAATCACAAAGTATCAAGGTGTGGGCTTTCCTGAAAAACAAGCCTCCCACCACAGGCTCCAGGTGCACTTAAGCTAGGGGCGGGGAAGATCTTTAAATTTGCATTTCCATTACAGCTGCCTGCATTGATACCTGTGGAGAAGCCAGGAGCTGCTGCCTTCTGCTGGAGAAGGAACCCAGGAGTTTGGAGTTCAGCCACAGGACAAGATAAGGACTGTGTGGCAAAGCAGGGGCACTGAATGTGTTTCCTTGCTGCATCCCACAGTTTGGGACCCAGGGGGGATGGACTTGTGACTATGGTGGGTGGGGTGACGTGCCATGGACCCCCAAGGACCACACCTTTGGTTTTGTTGCCCAGCTCCCTCTCTGGATTTGGAAGCAGGGGCTGGAGCAGTGTTATGGGAAGGACACCCCCATCCTCCCAAGAGAACTTTATGTGATAATGCTTTGTATTTTGTGTTTAAGGCCCAGAGGCCACTTTGGTAACTTTAAATGTACCTTGAAAATATCACTTAAGAGATGGTTAGTGCTAATTGAAATGTCTATGCTATGCTTACTTAGTAAGACTTTCCTGAATAAGTGACTAATTGTACTTTGAGATATTGTTACAGATAAGAGACTAATTGAGTTAATCAAGACTTTGCCTTTGTACTTTGAGTGGAAGACTTGTACTTTGAAAACTGATGAGTTAACTTAAGAGTGACTATTTTTTGATTTTACTGATAAGTGACTGAGTTAACATTTTCCCCTGAGTGGAAGACTTGGACTTTTGTATTTTGAGATTATATTGTGACTTTATTATGTACCTGGAAAATGTGACCTAAGAGATCTTTAGTGCTAATTCAAATGTAAATTGTGTATGCTGTGGGCATGAAAGATCTTGGGGAGGAATGTAATGGAAATGCAAATTTAAAGATCTTCCCTGCCCCTAGCTTAAGTGCACCTGGAGCCTGTGGTGGGAGGCTTGTTTTTCAGGAAAGACCACACCTTGATGCTGTGTGATTGGGCAGTGGGTCAAGAGGGTGGTTACATTCTCTGAGCCAGGAGAAGGCTATATAAGCCCTGAGGAGAGGCTTTGCTTTGGGGCTCACTTTGAGAAGTGTTGTGTGATTTGACCACAGATGTTGATGCTTCCCTTTCTGGTAACTGTGATTTTGTATTGATATAATGGTTGGACAGTTTGGAAGCCTATTTGATCCGTCTCTATATTCTGAAGTTTGGGGTGCTCACCTTTTCCCCCTGAACTAGGTAATAGATGTTTGATTGATTAAAGTAAGCTTGTTAAATGATTTTGAGTTGCTTTCCTTTACAAAAGCAGATCTAAGAACCTGTATTGGCAGCCACCCTGGGGATGCTAGAGTGCTTGCTGCTACAAAATGTTGTGCCCCAATTTTTACTTATTTTTACCTGCACTTTGTTCTCTCTAAGGTGCTATTTTATCTCTTTTGTAAGGGAAAATCCCGAGAGTGGAGAATTTTCTAAGCAACATCTTCAGCCATCTTCCCACAGTCCTCTCCCTAGAGCTTATTCTAATTAGGGTGAAAATGAGGTAAAAGGGGACAAAGGGTTAAGGCAGTAGGTAGAAAATTCCAGAGGTTTAAGAGGGGGCCCAGGAGGGAAATGGCAACTGCTCAGTGTCCATGCAGCATGTTCCCAGCAACTCCCACCCCCCACAGTTCCCATCCCTGGCAGTCCTTAGTAGGAGTCCTTAGCAGAAATTCTGGCTGGCTCAAAAAAAAAAAAAAAAAGTTCACACTGCCACTACCTCCATGCAGCCACTGCTGCTGCCATGTTTCTGGTGGCTGCACACACTCTAGGTTGGCTCCTGCTTCTGCTTGCCCCACCCCTTCCTGCTATGTTAGCAAGTTCAAGGAGCATGGAAGAACTTCAGATCCCATAACCATTACAGAGGTGTGTGTATACACATATATGTGTATGTATGAGTGTATATGTAAATACACATACATATATGCATATACACATATGCATATGTATATATACATATACCCACTATTCTTAGTAAAGTAAGAATTTCTTTCGTGTGTGTGTGTGTGTGTGAGAGAGAGAGAGAGAGAGAGAGAGAGAGAGAGGAGAGAAAAAAGTGATTATTAACCATATTTCAATGTAATTGGTTTCTTGAATACATATTTGTATATATGTATGTATATATGTATCTGTGTATATCAGATTATGAGCTCCTTGACAGCAGGGACTAACTTTTGATTAATTATCTCCCTAGCTCTAAGAACGATGCCTGACATGTAATAGGTGCTGACTAAATATTGATTCAATTAGATCAGTCATCTCTATGTATTTATAAACATTATTCTGAGAAAAGGTTTATAGGCTTTACCAGACTGCCGCCAAAGAGATCAAGAACATGAAGAGGCTAAGTATCTCTTTGGTGGTATCCCCAACAGCTGACCTTCCAAACACCATTTCAACATCTCCAGTCATAGGGAAATATCCAATGAGATTGACCCTCTAGCCACACATACAAGTTTCTTCTTGAGCCGCTGGAAGTGGTTCACAAGAGTCAATTATTAAATTTCAATGTAAGAATTTAAACCTTGGAGATTCAGAAACACTAGAAAGCAAGACTTGCTTTACTGATTTGTTGGTTGTCTAGACTTAAGAAAATGACTGTGAAAAAGTTATGTAGATTAAATATAAAAGTGTCATGAATATATTTTTTCAGAGAGTACAGCATACCCCTTGTCCATAACTTTCATTCGTTGCAACTGGTCCTTCCTTCTGTAGACAAGCAAGGACCAATCTAATCCCACTTCCACATGAGATATTTTAAAATACCTCTGCACCCTATGTATTCATCTCTCCGGTCAAAACATTTCAAGTTCCTCCAGGCAAATGTTGAAGGATTTGGAACTTTGAATGAAGGCAAATTAAACAAAATTTAGGACTTGCATACTAAGGTGAGAAAGATAAATATCCCAATGTAGGTCTATGATCATTTCTTCTTTTAGACAGCTGCCATGAAGAACTTACTGAGCTTCATACTAAAGAATATATATTTTCCCTTGTGGGCACTATCATCTCTGAATCAGTCCAAAATTGTGGAGGATTTTAATGGTTATTTATATATATTAGTGCACCTGAACCTACCCAATTAAAAATGTGAATGTATACATTTAGTTCAGGGAAAATGATAATAATAATAAACACAATAGTGATGATTGTTAGAATTTCTATATTATCTTAAGCTTGTAATAATATTACCTCATTTGATTCTCACAACAAGGCTGAATGGTAGGTTCTATTGTTATGTGCATTTTGCTGATGTACTATATTTAATATATCTCCTAGCTGCCAATTTAATAAGTTATTCACCATATTATCAGAAAAAGGCAAAGCATAATATTTAAGCAGAATATTTGGTGTAAGAATTCTTAAATGTTTATGTTTCCCCTGGCAATCTGATGAAGTCTTTGTATTTTCTCTATTTTTCTTTTTTCTTTTTGGAGGGCAATCAGGGTTAAGTGACTTGCCCAAGGTCACACGGCTGGCTAGTTTTTTTTGTGTTAAGTGTCTGAGGCTGGACTTGAGTCCAGGGCCTCCTGACTCCAGGGCTGTTGCTCTATTCACTGTGCCATCTAGCTGCCCCCTGTTTTCTCTATTTTTAATACATAGAGACACACACAGCTGAAAAAGCAAACCAATTACATTGAACTATGACTAACAAAATATTTTAAATGTTCTTAGATCTCCTGAAATCAAACATTACCCCCTAGAATGAAGAGCCATTGATTTAATGGGGCCAGAAATCATCAGTAAAATTACAAATGAATGCAATGTCCTTCTGTTTTTTTCCCACTGAATAGTATGAGAAATGAGCTCTCTCAGAGCCCCAATATAGGGAGATCATCTCTGAGTGCAGAAATAGTCTTTCCATCTGGTTGCTAGGTCTGTAGGTTGTAGTGGAGGGACATTTGTGTCTTGCATCTGTGGCTAGGCCTGCTCATCTTTTCTAATCCCACACTTGACAGCCTTTCACTGTATCAGCCACCTCAGCCTGCCAAAGGTACTGTTTGTTGTTCTTGTTGTGGTGGTGGTGGTACCTTCTCAGATAGTAGTCTTTTCATCCTTCTCTACCTGGTAATGAAGTCAGTTGACTCCATTCCTAATCACAACTGGATTAGGGGAAAAAACAAACTCCTTCTCCTTGTGGTCATTTAGTCAATCAGAGGCTCAAGAATCCCATCCTAAGTAATCAAACTCTTTTTTCTCCCACATACATGTGTAGGTTGTCTCTTTACTTCTGTGGGAAGAGAAGGGGGAGGGTGAAGGAAAGGATGAAGGGATATAGAACACACCAGTGATTCCAGTGTTCTGCTTCAAAGCCTTAAAAATCTCTCTTCATTTGGCCATAAAATGAAGGCATGTATCTCACATGGGTTGATAAAACACTTCTGAAGTCTCATAAGGATAACCTCTGAACCATTTGTTTTAAAGTTATAGGATCTGGGTTTGCTTCCTGAGTCTAGAAAACGCTAGTAGTACAACCTCAATCAAATAACTTTTTTTGAATATGTTTCCTCATCATTAAAGTGGAAATAGTATTGCATTCACTGTCCATTTCACAAGGTATCAGAAACTGAGGCTGAGGGCTGGGCATTGCAACTGATTGTAGGTTTGTGTGACTGCTCCACTGCCTTAGTAAATGCAGAGCTTTGCATCTGTGAGTCTTTCTCATAGAATCATTCCCAACAATTTCTAATCCCAGTCCAAGCAGGAACCAACTGGTCTGTCAGCCTGTGTCTTAAATTAGAGCACTGGAGATCCCCTACTTACCTAAAACTCCTAGGGATTAGGACCCTGGGTTTTGTTTTGTTTTGTTTTTCCTTTGGAAAGGGATTCCGCACTGGTAGAGATTATCATTTGATTAATTAGCATTTATTAATTGCTTGCCTAGAACATTAGGCTTTTACCTAGATAAATGCTGATTATCAGCAATTACTTAAGTCCAATGATTGGCAAATATGGAGAGTGTTTACTCTAGAAACAAAAGTGGTTTTCCCTTAGGCTGTGTGTTTGGCCTCTATCCCAGAGGCTTTGGAGTACCCATCTAAAGTGTTTAAACAATTGACACATTGTGTGGGGAATTGAGGAACTGGATTTATTGCAAACTAGAAATGGGAACTTCATTTAGTGTTTAGTTTATCTAAATTGTCAATCAAATTTCCTATGTTTTAGGAGAGAGGAGGGTATTGCAAGCTTACCAGTTCCTTTTTCCCCCCCAAAAATGGCTTTTATACTCTATATTATACTGGTATAAAGACACTGGTTCTCCCTATCTCATTCTAGACCTCCTCCCCTTTTTTGGATGGAATCTCAAAGGTCAGCTATATTTCATTAAATTTACATTAAGGGATGTCACCTTTTTCCTTGATGGACATTTCTTTCCAATGAAATCAAAAGGGTTTGCTTATTTTTTACTCTAAAGATTACAGGGAAATACATGCATAACTGAACACAACTTAAGGACCAACAGTTCAAGTGAAAATGGATCTAGGCTTATTAGTATATCATGAGTTCAGTCTGAATCAGAAAAATGATATACTCACCATAAAAATAAACAAATTCAGTCTTAAAATACATAACCAAGGGCATAGAGCTCAATATATGAGCTCTTATAGTCCTACCATATAAAAAGAGATTTCGTTCACTCAAAATGTTTTTATTTAATTAAATATTTCCTGATTATATGTAAAAAATTAACATTCATTTAAAAAATTGAGTTCCAAATTCTCTTCCTCTTTTCTAACCCTTGATAAGGAAAGCAAAGTATACTCAGTTATATATGTGAAGTCACGCAAAACATATTTCCTTCTTAACCATGTTGCAAAAGAAAACGCGCACACACACACACACACACACACACACACACACACCAAAGATAAATAAAGTTACAGTATGTTTCAATCTGTAGTCAAAGTCCATCAGTTCTCTCTCCCTGGAAGTAGATAACATTTTTTCATCATGTGTCCTTTGGAATTTTCTTAGATCTTTCTTTTGATCAGAGTAGATAAGTCTTTCATTGTTAATCATTATGTAAATTACGGCTACTGATTACTGTGTTCTCTTGGTCCTGCACAATTTTCTCTAACAGTTTATATAAATGTTCCTTGTTCTTTTCTGAAGCCATCTTTCTCATCACTTCTTATATTACATTAGTATTCTATTACAATCATACACCACAACTTCTTTAGCCATTCCCCAACTGATGGGCAAACTCTCTATTTTCAATTCTTTGTCACCAGGAATAGGGATGCTATACATATTTTGTCTAAATAGATCCTTTACCACTTTCTTTGATAATTTTGGGATACACACCTAGAAATGATATTGCTGGGTCCAAGGGCATGAAGTTTTGTAGCCCTCCAGCATAGTTACAAATTGTTCACCAGAATACTTGAACTAGTTTATCAACAATGCATTTGTATCCCAATTTTTCCACATCCCCTGAAATATTTTTCATTTTCCTTTTCTATTATGTTAGGCAATCTTTAAAGCCTAGCAAGGGCAGCTCTCAAGAGGACTGCTAATGTGAGCAGCTTTGAGGTTCTAATTACATAGTATAGCAAACTTTCTATTTATTCAGCAGTAGACTAAAGCAAAACATTCACAGAAACCAAAGTGCAGCATTCACAAAATTATAACTTATCACTAAAGTGACCACGTAGTTTTCACCAAAGTGATCACATGGTTTTAAACAAAAGATATCATTCAGTAAGTCCTTAACTCAATCATCCTTAAGGAACTAGTCTCCTTAAGGAATACAAAGTATAAAGGTCAAAGTTCTCCACCCCCCCCCCCCAAGTCAGATTGTGTCAATCTCTCCTTCTTCTTGATTGGAGATTAGTTTCCAATCATCCTTAAGAGGTACAAGGTACAAAGTACAAAGTTCTATTATCTCTAAGCCACAGTAAATCATAATCTTCTTAGTCATCATTAAGTACCCAAGGAGAGGTCTTTTCATCTTGAATCAAGGCTGGCTCTCAGATTATATGGTTCTTCTTTCATGGTCCTAGGTTTTGGCTGCATTTACCCAACTGAAATCTGGATTCAAAGGTAGGCAGCTCTCAGTTCCTCATCCAACTCCCTGTCCAGCTCCTTGTCCAATTCCTTTCCCAGTTCCATAGTGAAGCTCACAGTATCCAGTCTACCTCAAGTCCTTCCCAGTTTCTGTTTCTGAGAAGACAAAGTTTAATAGAGCCACAATAGTATTCATACAGATTGCCCAAACCATCATCAATTCACTATCTGCCTCTGAAATCAACACAGACCCACCAACAAGGTCTGAGAACTCAACACAAATTGTCAGTATGGTTCCAGGACCTATAAAACCTTCCTCCGAGAGTTCTACAAACAGACAACAAGAAAATTCTCTTGCAGGGCTTACAGTAAGGTCCCGGGCTTCTGTACAAACACAAATCAACACAGACAGAACATACAAAGAGAGTGCCTGGCCACCACAAAGTTCCCCTTATCAATTGTGTTCTCTCCCAGCTTGGGCTGTTCCTTATATATGGTCATTAGTTCCTTCCATTCTGCCCCTTCTTGTTGCATCAGCAAGTTCCTCCCATTGTGGGTTTTACAAGTTCTGTTTCTTAACAAAGACTAAATATAATCACGGACAGGGCTCAAAAGCAACTTGAACTGAAACAAGGTGCTAAATAATTAAAGAGCTGAAACAAGGTGCTAAGTGCTTCTTTGCTTGCCATTACACTCTGATATGTGTGAGGTGGTAAAATAATAATATTTGCAGAGCACTTGGAACAGCATCTAGTGGTTAGTTCCTTAATAAATGCTTCTGTTCTCCCTTCCTGCCACTCCACTTTACCATGCTTTCAACAGGCCACACCTTGCAAATTATATTTAGTTTTGCCTGCCTCATTTTAGGAAAGTCATAAGCAAATACTATGGATTATGTCCAAAGGAGATTGTCGAGGATGCTGAAAGGAGTGGAACCTATAACAAAGAAGGATCAATTAATGAAGGAAGTGGGGATGATTTATATAGAGACTATACATAGGTCAGGATGGAGATTTTCAAGTATTTTGAGAGTTGTCCTGATTTTTTTTTCTCCAAAAAGTTATAGTGTTATTTCGATAATGTAATGAATATCCATGATAGATGAACTTCTATTGGTTCTTTGTAACCCCAGATAAGAATGGATCCTGGTCAAGAACAAAAGATAGAAGGTACATAGAGACAAATGTCTTAGTATCAGGAGGGGTTTTCTGATGAAAGTTCTCCAACATTGGAATGGATTGCCTGGAGAAGTAGGGGATGCCTTAAAATGAAAGCTAGATGACCACTGGTCAGAGATATTGTACAAGGGATTCCTGTACACATACAGGTTGGATTAAATGATGCTTAAGTTCTTTCTAACTCTGAACTTCTGTGAATTTGTTATATTTTGTTGACTATTCAATTGATTCCTTACTACTCACCCAGTCATGGTTTTGTTATAATGTCTAGTTCAAAAACACAAAGTTCAGTTGATTAAGCAGTTGTTTTTCCTATTAGATGCAGAATTGAATACTTCTTGAATTCTAACTGAATTGTAGATAGAACCTTAGGGCTGCTACAGAGACAAATTGCTGAAAAGGCAGTGGAAAAGGTTTCAGTCATAATAGATCTCATCTACTGGAAGGCTAATGTGAACAAAAAGAGATAATTATGCTACTACTCTATTGGGCAGAATTGGGGGGGGAAGAGGAAATGTGATTTGTAAGGTGTTGCTTTGGAGAAAATAGGATGTTAGTTGAAAGAGTTTTAAACTTGGAGCCTCGGCCACTTGATAGCTATAACTTTTGACATGCCATTATATTTCTCTAAGATGGAATTTCCTCTAAATGGAGAGGCAGGATTGGCAGAATCTAAGCATCAAGGTAGTTTGTTCTTCATTTTTTAGGAGGACCAATAACATTATGAGGGAGTTAAGTGAGGCAGAGTTCCACAAAGTTGTCAGTCTCACTCTTTCTTCCAGGGTCATCAAAGTTCAGGAAAAGTAAAGACAGCTGATGATGTTCCAGGATGCAGTGAATGACCTTGGTATCTTTCATATCTAACTATGCCCTAAGACATTTCACAGTACCTGCTTTAACCATTTTCATGCCTGTTCTAACAAATTGTTCTCATCTACCCATTCCACTGAGGGAAGTCTCCACATACCTGGGATAAACAGTACCTAACTTGCTGACGTGTTTGAGGTTTGTTGGTTAGCCTCAGCCTGGTTTAGCCCCTCTACCTAGATAGTTTTACCTGGTTGTGGTCAAGGCCCATGTGACAACTTCTTGGAGTCACAGGTGAGAGTTCAGTGCCAAGTGGACACCAAAGGTGGATTAATAGTCCTGCAAAGGGCTGGGCAAGCCCTTGCACCAGAGGTACTAGTCTCCCTTGAGCATCCCATTCACCCCAGCTAGTTGAAACAGTGGATAAATCACCAGGCCTGGAGTCAAGAAGACCTGAGTTCAAATCGAGCCTCAGATACTAGCTGTATGACCATGGACTTGTCATTTAACTCTGTTTATGTCAGTTTCCTCATCTATAAAATGAGTTGGAGGAGTAAGTGGCAAACCCATCCAATATCTTTGCAAAGAAAACCCAAAAGGGGACAGGAAGAGTTGTACACAGCTGAAAGGATTAAATAACAAGTGTTTGTACAACAAGGGAAGTAGGGTAATGAGTGCTTAGACCAGGAAGGCAACAGCTGTTGCCAACGCTTCTCAGGCAATCAGCAACCTCTCTTATGCTGGGGCTGCCTGTAGTCTGTAGTTAAAAGTTAAGGGAGGCAGACCTCTGGGCTGGTGATCCCTAGATTCTTTTTTAGGGTTATCAGAGAGCTGAGTGTGTCAAAAGGAGGGAAATTAAAAGGACAAGGAAGAGGTGGTGCAAAGAAGCTTTCCTAAGTCTTAGAGAGCTTTCCTTATTCAGGTGTGTTGTATTTGTATATGTATGTATATGCTTTATTGTAGCAGCAAGCACCCCAATATCCCCAGGGTGACTGCCAACACAGGTTCTTAGATCTGCTTTTCAAAAGGAAAGCAACTCAAAATGGGTTAACAAGCTTACTTTAATCAAACAAACACACATTACCTAGTTCAGGGGAAAAAGGTCAGCACCCCGAACTTCAGAGTTACAGAACTTACAGATCAAACAGACAGGCTTCCAAACTGTCCTACCATTATATCAATACCAAATCACAGTTACCAGAGAGGGAAGCATCAACATCTGGGTTTTCAAAGCCGGGGGGCTCTCAACAACGGCTTCCCAGAGTCTCATCTGGTTAAATCACACAACACTTCTCAGAGTGAGCCCCAAAGCAAAGCCTCTCCTCAGGTCTTATATAGCCTTCTCTTGGCTCAGAGAATGTAACAACCTTCTGGACCCACTGCCCAATCACAAAGTATCAAGGTGTGGGCTTTCCTGAAAAACAAGCCTCCCACCACAGGCTCCAGGTGCACTTAAGCTAGGGGCAGGGAAGATCTTTAAATTTGCATTTCCATTACATGTATATGTCCTTGAAGTTTTTGTGAGCCATGCTGTGTAACAATCAGTCTGAGGGTTTGAGCACTAAAAACAAAAGTGAACAAATTAAGCTACATGGGTTGCTTTGACCCCTCTAGAATCTTCTGCTCTCTTGGAAGCATCAGAAGTGATAGGACCCAGTAAGCCTGAGGCAATAGACCTTTGACAATGAGGTGAAGTAGTATGCCTTGACATTTCACTGGCTTAAGAGGGGCCCATCTTTGTATCCTGAATTCTTGTAAACCCAAGAATCCTCCATTCCGCTAGGTTATCGAACATCTTTAACCCAGTGTGCCCCAGCCCACTCTTATCTCATCAGACCAAACCCAAGAATCCTCCCTTTGGTCATTGAACAACCTGCATTATCTAAGAGTGCCCCCGCCCCATATCCTGCCCGACCAGCCTGCCCCAGATAAGATGGTAGCTTTTGGACTATTTAAACTGTGTGTCTACTGGGGTTGGGTGCAGCTCCTGGGACTTTGTCCCTAGGACTGCTGCTGGCCAGCTAATAAACGCTTCCTGAATTTGATTACTGATGGTCTTGGCCTGGTGATTCTGCCCGAGTGTCCATTTCACTTGGAGGTCCATCAAAGACATGTTAGTCCTCAGTGACACTCTGGAGGGCCGTCCCTGTGACGAGCGGACCGAGGTCCTGTGTTGACTAGTCACTTGTTAGCCTCGCCATGACCGGGGTTTCGGCTTCACCCGGAGGCGCCAATAGAGGGTGGGGGAGGTGACCGATTTGCTTATATTGGCCCCCCTCTCTGATGGTGCCTTTTGATCAACGTCGAACCCACCAAATTCTCTCTGAAGCGTTCTGTATCTGTTCTGGTGAGTACTCTTCTGGTGTGTGACTGTATGGGGCCTGACGAGGCACAACCCATCTTCACTGCTCTGCCCTGGGACGTCGGGTGTGGGAGCCTGTTTATTTCTTTTCTTTCACTCTCAGTTCCTCCTGAAATGCTCCCTGGGGAACTTTGCTTCTGCCTTGTCGCTGTCTGTTTTGCTCTGTGTATATTGTGTTCTACTTTTTGTCAGTCCACTGTCTTCTACCTGCAGGGCTTAACCACTTTCACTGCAAGAGTCTCTCATTTAGTTAAGAATGGGGCAATCAACATCTAGCTCCCAGACCCTGCTCCAACAAGTGTTAAAAGATTTTGCTAACATCAAACCTCCCCTATATCCTGTTTTATCTCCCTCCCCCGAGGAGATGGGGGATCCAGGGATCCCCTATCCCTCTCTGCTCCTCCACCTCCCTACCTGGTCCAGCTGGACTCTACCTCTGATTTCACTGGTCCCTCACATACTCGTGGGGGCACCCCTTATGGCCCTGGTTCAGTATCTAGGGACCAGGTCCCAAGTCCTGACAACCCCCACTTCTGCCCAGCGATTTCCCCCTGAGAGAAACCCCCAGTGGTCAACAACCCCAGACAAGCTCCCTTCACCGATGCTGAAGGTAGGCTGGAGAAGGAGGGAAAGAGAGGCAGGCAGACGAGAATTTTACTATTTCCTGCCTCACCTAATAGAGGAAAAATTTGTGTATAAAACTGTTAGTCAATTAAATTCATATGAGGAGTAAAGAGTGTCATTCCTAATTTGATGCTAAAGGTAAGTCAGAATTCATAGTACTATTTGGTATTTAGGCAAATTGGAATATTTTCTAAGATTTGATAAGAAAAAGTGAATTTTCTTTTGGGTTCTCTAGTAGTGAGAAAGGGGGAAGGCGCCCCCCCCCACCCCAATATCACTTGCTGGAGAGATCAAAGCTATCACTTTTTGTAAGTTTTTGTAAGGAGTGGACACATACATAAAGTTTATTGGAGTAAAAGTTAAATCGGCTGAAAACATTTTACAAAAATTTATTAAAGTCTCTCATTCTAAAAAAAAAAAATAGAGAGTGCTAAAGAATATAGGGAATTTGAGTTAAGCTCCCCCACTTGAAAAAGAAGGGGGAGCTGCAGCTATATTGAGGGGCCTGGCAACACCCCAGGGTACCCCGAATCCCACACCTCCAGGCATGAGGATGACCCTCTCTCCTTTCAAACGCCTGGGTCCTCAACCAGGCTCTGCAGTTGTGGGGAGAGAAAAGCCTCTGTACTTGGTAAGCCCAATTTTTCTATCAGTAATTTTTGTATGTGATGAATTGGAAATGCAATTAATGTCATAATGTCATTGTGTTATTATGGTATCTCTAAATTGTAAAATCCTCTTATACTATAAAAGTTTGAGTGACCATTGTGAGCCAGAAATGTTAGATAAAGCAGTTTTCAATCTGAAAATTGTTGAAACTAAAAGATGGACAAAAAGTTGTGTAAAATCAGTTATGTTACTTTATCAGTTCTGCTAATCCTGTCTTATGTTTGTTTCATGTGAATTAGATTTTTTTATGTTATAAGATCTGACAATTTAAAGCTGTTATATTTGGGATACAAACAGGTAGTAGTAATAATTGCTGATATTTACTGTGATAGCTGATTGTCCATTTAACTTTGGCTATTCTGGAAATATGCAGTGACTTAAAGTTATGGTTTCCACCTTACTAATGATGAAATGAATAATTGTGCACAGTGAATTGTAAAGGCATTTTGTAGAATTCTTATTGAGCAAATGAGAAACTTGAAAAAAGAAAGGAAAGAAAAATATAGGGATGTGGTTTTTAAGCTTGCTTCATCTAAGGATGTATTTGTGTTAATTTGAAGGTTTATGAATCACCACGTTGACCATCTATGTGAGATTCCAGAATAATTGATTTCTAGTGATAAGTTGATTGGGTGTGTGGCAACAAGAAAATTTTAGTTTTGTGTAACTTCAAAAAAAAAACAAAACAACAACTTGATTTTTAAGGTCATCAGATTGGTAATTCATTTGTTTTTATTTCAAAGTTCAAATTTAAGAACGTGATAATTGTTTATGGTATTGTTACTGGTAAAAAGTTGTATTATCTATGCTGTATAAGAAGCAGTTTTTCTTAAAGTCTCGGAGTATTGTAATTTGGGAAATCATAAGCTTCCAAGTCTGTCTTTGTTTAAAAGATTGTGTAACCAAGCTATTGGTTATCGCATAAACCAAGTATTTACAAAAGTATACTTGTAAAAGGTAATTATTGGTAATTGTGTGAAGAAAAGACCTGTGAGACCTCCTTGGTTTTTTTTTTTTTTTTTTGTTCATTACTGGGAGAAAGAATTTATGACCAGAGAATTTAGGAATTGTATAGTAGTTAATGATATCAGGATAAACTGTTTTTGAAAAAGGGAAATATTCTTATGAAGAAATGATTATAAGATCTTTGGTATGAGATGATGGGGAAACAATCTTATTAGTCCTGGGAGAGGAAGCAGGGAGAGAAGGACAGCAGGTAGGGAAATCTGCCCATTAGTGAATTAAATATTATCGGTAGTTAATTGCTTATAATCAGAACGATTTGATGAAACTGTGGGAATTTGTTTTAATACTAAAATCTAAAATTGTTAATTGATTACTATATGTGGAAAGGAGGAGACTGGATGAAAACTTTATTCTGACCAGTTCTGCCCATTCAGAACAGTCCTCCTGCATGTATGAGAATTGGCTAAGCAGGGGCATCATTATCAGCCCTTCCCCCAGTCTCTCCTGCTTAGAATTCATATAAATTTTCCTTATGTTGTAAAACTGCCAAATTCCCTAGAAACTATCTCTATTAGGCAAGGTCATTCAGCCTGGGAAAGGAATTTGTTTAAGTGTAGTTTTAAATGAACCTAACTTGCTAAGAAGTTGCAAAGATTAGAAGGATTTCTATCAATTGGCTTTTAGATTTCAGAAGGAAAGATGGTAAATGGAATTCTTTACATTTGTGAGACCTGATGAATCATCATTGCTTGGTGCAGCTCCATGAAAATAAAAATAACTAACTAGCTCTAAGCTGTGATCGATGAAGCCTGTTGTTTAAGGTAAAAGGCACTTGGGACCATAACTAAATTTTATTTTGAGTTTGAATTTGGGTATAGTTGTCTGCATTAAATCAGTATCTCGGAGAAAATGCCACAAGCTACTCAGAGGGAATGTGATCCTGTACTGCTGGTAGGTGGAAGTCTACATTTGGTAAAGGCCGAAGGGACAATCTTAGCCTCTGTCTGGGATGGGATCCCTCCTGGCTCAGTTTACCCATGGGATTCCTTTGAAAAGGAATGTTTCCCACCTATTCCTGAGTCTAGCTATAAGATGGAACAGATACTGCATGGTTGGATATCTGTGACTTTACCTGAATTTAAACAGAGTCAAGGATGTTTTATCCTGTCATATTTGGAATGTCACATGTCCCTGCTTTTTTCCTTCTATAGCAAGTTTCCATGATCAGATCATGTAGTCAGTAACAGATATGAGTTCTTTCATGTAAGCTTACTGGAAAATCTAATATTATTTTTCATTTGGAATTGGAACATGTGCAGAAAGTATGCAGATTGCTTAAGGTCATTTTGAAAGTTTTCAACTAACTTTCTTCATAAAAGTTTAGTGACCAATTATAAATCTTGAAACTGTTTTAAAAGAAAGGAAAATACTTTCAGAAGAAATTTTTAAATTCCTAGTGTAATTTTAAGAGGTCTATTAAAACTTTCCTTTGCAAGATAAATTTATTGCTAAACTAATGTAATGAGTTGTGAAAACAGAAGAGATCTGACTTTTTTGATCCGAATTTGTAGTTGTTTCATGCTCTAAGCAAAAATTTGTAACTGAATGTATGTTAAGGATTCAATTTCTGAATTATCTTTCTTCCTGAGTGAATCTGTATTCACTGTATATGTTTGTATATATAATCTGTGTACCCAGCTTCCTATGAAACATAGATCTACCCAAATGATTTTGGGTCCCAACTGTTTAAGGGGGAGATGATCAGATCCTTGGATTCTCAGCTTTGACTTCCTTGAGCAGCCGGCATCTGAAATTTTCTCAGAGCTCAGAACTCAAGGCTGAGAAAGTCCAGACCATTCCCTAACATATGGAAGATTACCACCTATTCTTCCTCTAATCTGGGAAGACCTAAAAGCTGAAATCACTAACTCTTCCCTTATCAAGTTCCTTCAGGGTCTGCAGGGGATTCAGAAAGAAAAAAAAAAAAAAACTCCTTCCCTCAGCTCTCCTGATCCCGAGGAGTTCTGCCTCAGCTTACCTGTTTCAACCTGGGGATTCTGTGCTGGTAAAAAGAAATTCATGGTCTGGAGCAGAGGTGGAAGGGACCACACGTCATGATCCCCACTACACCTACTGCTGTCAAAGTGGACTCTATTCCCACATGACAACATTACACCAGAGTGAAGCCTGCTGTCACCTCAGAATGGAAAACAGAAGTCCACGAGCACCCCCTAAAGCTAAGACTATCTGATCCTCTCCCTGATTCCCTCTTTACCTCCTTGCTCGGCCCCCCACAATCCCCATCATTCCCCAGCTCCACTCTACCCTTCCCTCTTTGATTTGTCACTTTGCCCTTCCTGAATGTCAGACACAAATCCACTCACCCTTTCCTTGATTTGTAAAACAGGCAGCCCAACCTTCCCTTAATTGATTTGTAAAACAGAGAACTCCACCTTGCTTAATCTGTAAACAGGCAGAACCCCCACCCCTTGCTTACCCTTGATTAATCTGTGGGTGGGAGATCCAACCTAGGGTTTCCCTGCCAGTGGGAAATTCAAGTGTACACTGACCAATCATTGGAGTTTCAGCCTACATCACTGTAATTTCATCTTAAGTAACCTAGTTAGGAACCTCCTTTGTTAAAGGCAGTACAGTTACCTTGGTAAAAGAATAAAAAATTATGAGGTATCTTGTCTATGTAGTATGTAGAAATATGAAGGAAAGTGGAAAAAGTCTGAGTAATGGGTTATACTAACCCATCCTCACCCCACTTCTGGTCAATTTTCTCTTACTTCTTTTTGGCCCTTGTTTGTTTAATCTCCTGGTTAGATTTGTGTCTTCTAGGTTCAGCACCCTTCACTTGCAGATGACAGCTCAGGCTGAGTACCAACCCCTGTCCAAGATCATGACCCTTCACCCTCTGGACCTGACATAGGCCAGGTTCTGGACACTGGCTGCAGACCCCTCCCCCCCCCCCCCCTTGAGCGATGGAACCCTGTGAGGCAGGGACACCTCTACGCCCCTTCCCAGCGAGAAGCAGTTCAGGAAGCTGAGATCATCGCCCCTTGCCCCCAAATGATTTGGGTGCCATATGTTTAAGGGGGGGATGAAGGGGTCCTTAGAATGTATATATGTTTGTAACATCAGTTTGTAATATCAATCTGTAACATCAGCTTGTAAATGGGGTGCTTTGGGATCTATGTCTGTAAAACCTATTTGTAAAAGCAGTCTGTAACGTCACACCTCCCCCCCAGTCTCAAAACATTAACTCTGCCCCTTCCCCCTGCCAGCACTCTGCCCAGCAACAACTCATTAACTGTTTATCTCTGCCTGAAAGAATAAGCTAAGCCTTCCCAGTAAAGTCTGAAACAGCCATAGTAGTAGCTAAGAAGCTGCTTTTTGAGATCCTTCCTAGATTTGGTATTCCAATGACTATAGGATCTGACAATGGACCTCCCTTTGTCTCCTCAGTAGTGCAGAATTTGTCTAAAATGCTTGGGGTTAGATGGAAGTTGCATTGTGCTTATAGGCAACAAAGTTCAGGACAGGTGGAAAGGATGAATAGGACCTTGAAGGAGCACATTGCTAAATTAAAAGTAGAAACCGGCGAAACTTGGGTGAGCCTCCTTCCCTTTGCCCTACTTCGAGTCAGGTGTACCCCAAATTCTGCTCCTCTTTCCCTATCACCCTTTGAGGTCATGTTTGGCGCTCCCCCTCCCATTTTACCCCGGTATCTGAATCTGAACCTCTTGACCTCACTAATACTAGTCTTCTGAAGTCCTTACAGGCATTGACGGAGGTGCAAGCTGCTGTCCATACCCTGCTTGAGGCATCCAGTGACCACCCTCCTGAGACACCCTCGACCATACAACCCGGTGAAGGTGGCCGGTCACAACCTGCTCAACCGCCTGAACAATGGTTGGCCACCCCTACCGGCGACCTGCCAGGAGTCTTGGGTGATTACTCCCAAAAAGGACTCTGACCGGTTCCTAACGCCTCCAGAGGGACTCTGGTTCGCTTGCACCCTTGGCCTCACAACTTGTCTTGGGGAAGTACATTTCACTGACCCGAACGAGCTATGTGTAGTGGCTCATGTACTTCCCCAGGTTTACATTTACTCTGAGGAGGGGGCATCTGAACATTTTGACCTTTTGAGGCAGCCACGGGCAGCCCCTATCCTTGTTACCCTCCTGGTGGGCCTAGGCATTGCAGGCTCCATGGCCATGGGGGTGGCAGCCCTTGTCAAAGACAACACTAATTTCCAGTCCCTCAGCAAACAGGTGGACCAAGACCTTAGGTCCCTACAGGGCTTGGTCACCCATTTGGAATCTTCCTTGGACTCCTTGGCAGAGGTTGTCCTGCAAAATCGACGAGGGTTGGACCTCCTGTTCCTAAAACAGGGGGGTCTGTGCATGGCCCTGGGCAAAACCTGTTTTTATGCTAACAGATCTGGAGTCATAAGGGAATCCCTTGCCACTCTCCGTAAGCGCTTGGATGCACAGGATCAAGCCTGCAGCTCCACCTCCTTGATGCCAGTCCCTGGATGACTGGTCCCCCTGGTTAACGACCCTTCTCTCGGCCCTTGCTGGCCCTCTACTTCTTGTCGTGCTAACCCTGACCATCGGCCCCTGTCTGATTAACCGCCTACTCTCTTTTATCCAATCCAGACTTGAGGCCACCAAACTTTTTGCAATCCACATGTCCTACAAAACCCTAGAATCAGAAGAATCCATAGTCTGACCTAAAATGGGGGAGTGAAGTAGTATGCCTTGACATTTCACTGGCTTAAGAGGGGCCCATCTTTGTATCCTGAATTCTTGTAAACCCAAGAATCCTCCATTCCGCTAGGTTATCGAACATCTTTAACCCAGTGTGCCCCAGCCCACTCTTATCTCATCAGACCAAACCTAAGAATCCTCCCTTTGGTCATTGAACAACCTGCATTATCTGAGAGTGCCCCCGCCCCATATCCTGCCCGACCAGCCTGCCCCAGATAAGATGGTAGCTTTTGGACTTTTTAAACTGTGTGTCTACTGGGGTTGGGTGCAGCTCCTGGGACTTTGTCCCTAGGACTGCTGCTGGCCAGCTAATAAACGCTTCCTGAATTCGATTACTGATGGTCTTGGCCTGGTGATTCTGCCCGAGTGTCCATTTCAGAGGTAATATACATGAAGAGATTGTAAACTTATAACTGAGAAAGATGTTCATTATGTAACAAGAGTGGGATTTGTGTTGAGACAAAATTTGTAAACAAATCCATCAAATTATGAGCCACAACTAGCAAAGTTGAACGTTGTTTTTATTTAAATAGCTTTCTGGACCATTTGGGGATGAGTATGAGGAAATATTCTCCCTTCCACATACATATTTCAACTTATTTTATGTATTGTTTTCCCCAATTAGAATGTAAACTCCTTGAGGGAAGGGGCTACATTTCTTTTTGCTTTTTTTGTTGTTATTTCCAGTGCTCAACACAATGCTTAGCACATATTAAGCACCTAATAATTTTGTTGACTGTTGTCTGAAATGGTAGATAACCCTACACGCCTATTTTGGGTAAGATGGCTTACCCAAAGTAACCATCCTCGTATCTTGGGGAATATCAGTTTTCAACAATGTTTTCTTTATGTCTTCAATAAGAGGCTTCCTTCAATCTTCTGATGCAGTCAGTACTCTATAATGGTGAAGGCTCTCTTGCTGACAGGTCAGCTAAGTCTTTATGCATTTTTAAAGATCTTCCCTGCCCCTAGCTTAAGTGTACCTGGAGCCAGTGGTGGGAGGCTTGTTTTTCAGGAAAGCCCACACCTTGATACTTTGTGATTCTGCAGTGGGTCCAGAAGGTTGTTACATTCTCTGAGCCAGAAGGTTATATAAACCCTGAGGCTAGGCTTTGCTTTGGGGCTCCCATTGAGAAGTGTTGTGTGATTTGACCAGATGAGACTCTGGGTTATTGAGAGCCCCCCGGCTTTGAAAACCCAGATGTTGATGCTTCCCTCTCTGGTATTGATATAATGATTGGACAGTTTGGAAGCCTGTCTCTTTGATCTGTCTGTATATTCTGAAGTTTGAGGTGCTGACCTTTTCCCCCTGAACTAGGTAATATACGTCTGTTTGATTAAAGTAAGCTTGTTAACCCATTTTGAGTTGCTTTCCTTTACAAAAGCAGGTCTAAGAACCTGTGTTGGCAGCCACTCTGGGGATGCTGGGGTGCTTGCTGCTACATGCCTATGGATTTCTCAGCTCCTTAACACTGAAGCAATAAGAAAAGGCCACCAGAATCCCAGCAATCGTGCACTCTTGACAACTTGTATGGCTTGGTGTGATTATACTTTATGAGGGTAATTTTGGCTTGTCTGCTCATATTATTTGACATTTAAAACCAGATGGGCCAATGTATTATAGAGTAGAGAACAATTGTGCACCAGCTGAGAAATGAACTGGCTGACCTGTAGGTCAT
This sequence comes from Gymnobelideus leadbeateri, assembly GCA_011680675.1. NCBI lineage: Eukaryota > Metazoa > Chordata > Mammalia > Diprotodontia > Petauridae > Gymnobelideus > Gymnobelideus leadbeateri. The sequence continues at coordinate 231,144 of WOXC01007623.1, read as the reverse complement.
TCCAATCTCAAATTTATGTGATTCTTCTCTTCTTCTTTGAACCCAAGTAAGCTAGGAAGGTCTAGCTGCTTGGAATCTCATTTCACATGAATCACTTTCTCAGAGGGTTGAAGCCTTTTTCTTATTTTTCCATCACAGAAACGTCCTTCCTCCCCCCACCCCGTTACGTTTGCACATGATTTCTCGTGTGTGTGTGTGTGTGTGTGTGTGTGTGTGTGTGTGTGTGTGTGTGTGTGTTAATCTTCTGTTCATAGTCAGGGAAATAGTGTGACTTCGTCCAACTTCTAACCACTTGTACACTCAGCATTTTTTATTTGCTTGGACCTTGAGCTACTAAAGGCTGCACATTATGGATGACTAAGTACATCTGGATAGGTTTGATGCCATGTAAGTTCTAATAACATGAAATAAAGATGGGGTTATTTCAGAGTTAGTAAACAAACTCAGGCTACATTGTTGAAAATTAAACATTTCTTGAGAACTGTGATCCAAGGTTAGTAATGATTTCGCAAAACAATTGTGTTTTTACTTCCAGATCTGAGTGATGACAGGTGTGTAAAAGATATCCCTTCCTCTGGCTTTAAATTCCTTCTAGGAAAACATGACACTAGATGAAATGGTTCAGTAAAATTAGCTCCATAGGAACAATATTAAAAAAATCTTTAAAAACATAAATATGAGTGTATACCCAAATTAACTCTAAAGGACATATGAAGAAAGATGCTACTTACATCCAGAAAAAGAATGGATGAATAGAAGTATGTATAAATAATTTTACATATATATGTATATGACATACATACATACACACATACATATACATATACACATATCTATTTGTGCCTAATGGTAACCATCTCCAAGGAAGTGGGGGGGAAGGGAGGAAAAAAATAAATTTGATAATTTGGTTATTTGAAAAGTATAACATGGTATATTTGCAGTTTCATGTGTAAATGTCTTTTTTATTATACTCTTCTGGAAATGCTTATTTTATTCCATAAATTCAAAATAAAATTAATTTTAAAAAGAAAGAAAATAGACTATTGCCCCTACCTCCACAAAGGAAAAAAAACAAACTTTGCAACAAAATAAACTTTAATCTGATTCTGCTGAAAATCTTATGTTATATGAAGACAATCCCAAATCAAGAACACAAACACTTTAACCAATATTGTTGGAATACAGAATCTTGGAATCATAAAATCTCAAACCCAAAAGGGAACTCAAAGATTATCTCATATAAAGGTCCTCTCTACAACATCTGTGAAAATGGATGTCAATTATCCTTTATTTTTTTTTTTGTTCAAGCCTTTGCTTGAATACCCTTACCAATGTGATGCTCACTACTATACAAATCAATACATTCCTCCTCCATTCATGTGTTTGTTAGGAAATTCTTTCTTTAAAATATTGTTATACATTGTATATCTCTTAATTTTCTCCTTTATTCCTTTCCTATACCCTGTCCAGAGAGCATTCTGTTAAATAAAAAAAGAAGAAAAATAATCAGTCCAGCAAATCTATCCACATAAATCAAATCCAGCACTCTATGCAGTGTTCCATATCTCTGGTCCCCCATCCCTGCAAAGATGGGAAGGGGGTAACTCGTCATGTCTTGTCCTTTGGGATCAAGCTGGGTCATTAGAATTGTACAAGAGTCACTTTGGACTTTTGTTACCCCCTTAGTTCTTTTGATTTATGTTGCTTTAGTGGTCACCTGCTTAGTTTTCCTGATTTCTCTTACTTTATGCCATATCAGTTCATATAAATCTTTTGTTGTGCCCCTGGATTCTCCATATTCATTATTTCTTACAGTGAATAAGTTCATATATCATAGTTTGTTCAGCCATTTCCTTTATTGAAAAGTGTCTACTTTCTCCCCACCCAGTTCTTTGCTAGTATAAACAGTACTGCTCTAAATATAATGGTAATTAGGTCAATATATTGGATTTTTTTTTTTTTTAATGCAATGAGATAGGGGGTTGGGGGAATTGCCTAATGTGGTCCCTGACCTGGGAGTGTATGTAGTCTGCCTGTCTGACAGAAACCTGTAAGAATGCTTGGCTAACTCTAGAAAAAATGAAATGGTGGGTCCCTCCTTCTACTCTGGAACCTATGCAGGTAGTATTCTGTGATCATTTCTGATGCTTGCTCTGTGGTGACAGAAAAGCATTTAATTCCTTATACCTCATGGACAACAGGAAGGAAAAGAGAGATTTGGTATTTGGATGTTTGTTTTGTATTCATATTCTATTTTGACTCAGCAGACAATTAAAAAAGGCTTTTGGTTATCGCACAGAGGGGAAACAGTTTTAAGGTACCTACAAATATTCAGGGTCCTTAATACCCATGCCTAGAAACCGTTTCCCCCAAGCATCCACATGGTTTGCCACCAAGCAGAGAAAGCCTTGTGGGTTCCCAGGAGTAGGAGCTCCTTGAGCTTCCCCCCCATGCCCTTGGGTTTTACATGTAGAAGCAGAATCACTCATTAAGGAAGAGAAGGTTCTACCATGTACTGAGAAGAAAAAAATCTCTCCACCGGCAAAAAGAAGCAACCATTACTGTCTTCAAGTTGTTTGCAATCTAACTGAGGGAACAAGTTAACACAGGGGAAATAGCCAGAATATAGTTAGATATTAAATCCTGTATGATCCTGTCTGGGAATCTAATGGTAGCTCAAAGAAAAGAGAGAAACATAGCCTGGAGTCAGATTCATAAGCAATAATTTTGTGCGAAGGGAACTCAAGATATACTTATTTGAGAGAATAAAGACTGGATGAGCAACTTGAAATGTTAGTAAAAAAATGGAGGTAATTCCAGAGCATAAATGGTTGCATGGGGAAGATAAGTTTAAACAGAGCCAGACAGTCTGAAGTCAGAGATATCAATGCTCACTGCAATTCCAGCTTTACTGACTGAACTTTTCCTTACCCGACTGTACATGTCTCCTTGCCCTGGACTTAGCCTTCTTACTGATGAGTTTCTTGTTTGCACCCCCATTCTGTGAGGTTATCTGTCCATGCTCATTTCACTCTAGATCTTCACGCCCTTCCTAGCAACCCTTAGGTATCAAAACCTGCCTATTCTCCAGATCTCTTTTATGTGTTTTCCTCTATAACAATAGGAGTTCCTTAATGGTAAAGCTTGCCATTTTTTGTTTATGTTTATATCTGTAGCACTCTGTAGAGTGCCTGCCAAAAGTAAGCATTTAACAAGTGTAATAGCAATCAATTTATCTTTCTGGAGGGTACCATCAGAACACAGAGCACATAGGGAGAAGGGAGAGAGGTAGGTAAGGGTGGGAAAAGGTGAGTAGTGTCAAAGAGGGAGCAGTTGTAGCAGCAAGCACCCCAATATCCCCAGGGTAGCTGCCAACACAGGTTCTTAGATCTGCTTTTGTAAAGGAAAGCAACTCAAAATGGGTTAACAAGCTTACTTTAATCAAACAAACACACATTACCTAGTTCAGGGGTAAAAGGTCAGCACCCCGAACTTCAGAGTTACAGAACTTACAGATCAAACAGACAGGCTTCCAAACTGTCCCAACATTACATGCATCAATACCAAATCACAGTTACCAGAGAGGGAAGCATCAACATCTGGGTTTTCAAAGCCGGGGGGCTCTCAACAACGGCTTCCCAGAGTCTCATCTGGTCAAATCACACAACACTTCTCAAAGTGAGCCCCAAAGCAAAGCCTCTCCTCAGGGCTTATATAGCCTTCTCCTGGCTCAGAGAATGTAACAACCTCCTTGACCCACTGCCCAATCACAAAGTATCAAGGTGTGGGCTTTCCTGAAAAACAAACCTCCCACCACAGGCTCCAGGTGCACTTAAGCTAGGGGCAGGGAAGATCTTTAAATCTGCATTTCCATTACAGCAGTAAAGATGATGTTCCTTACTTCTCAGTTTAACTGTAGGCTTTATCTGAAGTAACACAAAATCAGAGGACAAGTAGAAAAGAAAACAGTGGGGGGCTCAGAGCTGAAATCGACAATCATTGACACAACATTCTAGATATAACCGTGATTTCTGGCTAAGCATGAAGGGTTTTACAGGGCCCTCAATGGAATGAAGAGAAGGCTGTCTTCATACTACATAGCTATGTGAGTGCTTTTGGGTGTTGGGAGGGTGGTTGCAAGATTTTTTGGAGAGGTGAGGCATTCCTTGTTATTCACTAGTCATTCCAGATGCTTCAGGGCAGTATCCAGGAGGGAAAAAAAGACACTCTTTTTTTAGGGCAGAAGGCAGGGTAAGTGGGGTTAAGTGACTTGTCCAAGGCCACACAGCTAAGTATGTATATAAAGTATCTGATGATGAATTTGAACTCAGGCACTCCTGGCTCCAGGGTCGGTGCTCTATTTACTGTGCCACCTAACTGTTCCCCAAAAAAGACACTCTTGAAGACCTGAAGGGAAAGCTGGCTTCTCAACATCCTTGAGAGACAGCTTGCCTACTTGGGCACTTTTAGGAATGATGCTTTGGTAAGGTATCATCTTGCTCCCATAAAGAGAGCTCATTCTTTTTTGTTTATTTTCTGGTATATGTTAATCTATAGAACTTCTCTCACTTCTGTTTTGCTATCTTCTTTGACAAAAAAATTTACTTCACTCTTTGAGATTGTGTGTGTGAGAGTGTGTGTGTGCACATGTGCCCATGTGCATGTATCTAATCAATGTTTGGTATGAAATGACCAAGGCAAAGGTGTAACCTTGGAATATCTTACCTTCCTAATGAATTTGCATTTTATGAGCCAATTGTTTCCCTAGTCTAACAATTATTTTGTGGGTGGGTACTGATAGATATAATTCTAGTCTGGTATTTTCTCTGTCAGAGGAGACTAGAGTTTCCTGCCTCATGATCCCTTTTAGTGCTCTCCTAAAGGCATGTATCACAATCTTTCTCAGAAAGGGATAGACAAAATTCCAAATCTATCGTTACCTCCTCTGTGAGCTTTCTGTCTAAACATTTAAGCATCCCATGTAGATGTACACATCTTAAATGGGCAATATACATCATACTTAAATATCCATGCAAGAAATATTTAATCATGTAACTGCTATTATCAATGCATCGGACTAGGTGCTGTGTTTGCAGAACAGAATATTCCTCACCTTCAGGCAACTTACATTCTGGGGCAGCTGGGCTGTGGTGATTAGAAATACAGACTGCCAAGAGATATGTTTAACCAGAGGCTGGAACTGATGAGGGGAAAGGCAGAACTCAGAAAATATTTTTCTAAAGACCTTCAAGGAACATTTGAGAATTGAGAGAATGTATTTAACTGGGGAAAGATGGAAAGTATTCACATAGGAGTTGGCATCTGAACTAAATCTGAACTTGCAACCGCCCTCCAAATATCCCCAAAACCACTTTCATAGATATATAGTATCAAGTCATCTGAACTTGTAGAAAGGTAAGGATGTTGAATGTTTTAGTGGAGTGTGGGCCTTCCAAGGAAGGAAGATAAATGCACAAATGCTTGAAATAGGAAGATAATATTTTGTATTTGGAAGAAAAGCTATTCTTCAGTCAATAAACCTTTACTTTATTAAACACTTACTATATGGCAAAGCAGTGTGGTAGCCCTCAGCATATAAAGAAAGGGGAAAAGTAATCCCTATTGTCAAGATGCTGACAATCTATTGGGGGAAAAGCATGCAAATAACTCGATAAAAATGCCAGATTAACTGGAAAGAAAGGCACTAGTATTTAGATATGGCATAAAAAGGCTTCCTGGAGTAGATGAGAATTTATCTGGAACTTTTAGGAAGACTGGGAATTCAGTGAAAATGCCTGGAATCAGGAGATGGAATATCTTGTTCAAGGAAGAGTTTGGCCGGTGTCGTTGGATCACAGTATTTGGGAATGTCATGTATTAAAAACCTGGAAACACAGGAGTCAACCAGGTTATGAAGGACTCTGAACACCAAACAGATAATTTTATATTTTATCTTTATTTGATTAGATACTAGTCAATTTTAAAGAAACTAGAAAGTAATTTAGAATATCTCTAATAGGAGTAAGTAAGAAATGTATAGTCTCAATCTATTCAGAAAGAATGAAAGAAGAGCTCTAGTAATCACAGCGCTTCATGTAATTGATGCAGTGTCCCAAAAGCTTTTGTTCATTTGAAACTGCATCACATATTAACTGAATATAAGCACTTCCCAAACAGATTTAATTAAAGTGAATATCTCTTGAGAATTGCCTGGCCCTTTGCTAAAATCTGAAATGTAATGTCTAGGGTCTTGGGACTTTTCCTGACCATTTGTACATTTTTTTTCTTGCCTTGATCAATACTCTATTAGATGCAACAGTTCCATAGCAGTCATCCATGAAATGATATGGCCAGGTTTGCCATCCTCTGCCTTTATTACAGAATGAGGGGCCCCTCTGTGAGTGCCATTGCTAGCAAACCATGGCCAATGGCGCAATTTAATGAAGATAGCTGATGAAGCCAATATTGTAACATATCAAATGTAATGAAAAGCAATTCTTGTAGTCACTCACAGATCATCTGGGATCTGTTGCTGGTTAACTTGATGCTATTGGAGGAGGGGTTCTCAGTTTTGCATAAATGGATGAATTGGGGGAAAAGGTGGAGTTGCAGGAAATAGGTAGTATGCTAAAATTCAGAGATGCATAACCTGCCCACACTGCATGGAGGAAGGCAGGCAATGTATTTCCAAAGGCAGTGGAGCAAGAAAATCTCAACAAATTGTCCTTGATTTTATGAGAAATGCACCATAGGGTTTTACATGGTCCACAGACTTATGAAGGCTTTTATCACACTGTGTGCACACTAATATCTCAAGCATATGAAAATGGCCCCAAATTATCTTGAGTAATGGAAATCTCATATTCACCAGGCAATATGGCTGAGGAAAATGAAGGCAAGGCTAGTAAGTAGTTATGGATATTGGTTTCTTGATATTTCTTCACAAGAGGTATGTTCTCTGACTTTAGACCAAAATGCTCAGTCTCATTGGGTCTACAATTATACATCTTAGGCATGAAAAAAAATTATGTTTCTCTTTGTGTTGAAATGGTATTAGATTAGGAGTCAGAAAATATGAGTTCAAATCTTGATTCAGTCCCATACTTTCTGTGTCATTTGGGGCAACTAAGTGTATTTTTTTTTTTTTTTGGCTTCACTTTACTCATCTAGAATGAGGATAATTAACCCTCTACCACCAATATAGCAATCTCCTTGGAAGGATCACATGTCAAAATACATATAAGAATCCTTTAAATAATTACAATCTATATAAATGCACACTATTTATGGTATTATCTTTGTTGCAGATGAAGTGAGGTTGAGCTAGATGAAATAAGTTGAGCCTTGCAACTCTAAATGCCAAAATTGCATGATCCCTTGACCTAAGCGTAGATGGTCCAAGGGTGATCAAAGACATTAGGGGATCACATTTTTCAATAAGGAATCCCTTCATGCACTAAAATAACTTATGTGTAAGTGTGGAGGGTGAAATGGGACCAAGGATAAAGAGGGAAATCTTTGGTGAGTGACCAAGACTTTTATGTATCAGGCAAAATTTGAAGATCTACACATACATATACAAAAGTGAAATAGTTCCTCTCCTCAAGCAACTTACGTTCTAATAGTGGATAAAACATTAAAATATGTAAGGACCAAGAGCCCAACAAATCCTAAAAGTTCCCCTAGATGATTACCCAAGTGGGAGAAAATTGTGTAGAGAGATAACACAGGATCCAATTTTTCCTATATCTGATTGCTGAAAACTTAATTCTCTTTGCACTTGATAACTTGTAGAGTCAATTAGGGGGATAGCTTCATAGCCTATCTCTTACTGAGTGGAACCTGCAAGTAAAGTCTTCCTACAACCCCCCCCCCCCCCAACACACACACAAAGGTGGAGTAATCATCAAACAGTTGTGTACTTTATCACTGATTATCTGGAATTTATCAATCAGTACCTGTTTTTATATTTTTAAAAAATATTTCTCTATTGCTATCAAATTTGTTTCAAGTAAAGCAGTGAAAAACAAAACAAAACAAAAAGTATTACAAGGAAGGAAGTTGTCAACCTTCTATTTTCCAAAAGAAGCAGATAAAAATATTTGTTTAACTGAGATTTTGGTTATTTTCCCTCCCTCCCCCCCACCTTCAAAGGTACAATTTAATGGAATTTTCTATGTGTAAATTGCATCAGAGAGTAGAATGGAACAGTGGTCTTGGTGTTGAGAATGAGCTATTCATGTGTGTTTCCTTTAAGTGATGATTTTTTATATATTACAGGAGCACATGACTTACCATGGTATCACAGCTTGTATTCTGAACAGCCCAGCAAAACATAAGGAAATATTTGGGTATTAGAAACATTGACTTCAAGGGGAGGGAAATGCATTTTCATAAATTTCTGTGACTACTGGTTAATGGCACTGTTTCCCCTCCCTACACCATCTGCCTGGCCCCCATCTAAACCAATCTGTGTTAGGTTACATAACAGGATTAAAATGAGGAAAGGAAAAATCCAAATGAAAGATATTCCCCACCCTACCCTCCTTTGCCTCACTCCATTGTGATTATTATTTTTTATTTTGCATGTCTCTGGAATCTGTTCCAAATTCACCCAGTAGATTCTGGCAGAATTTATTAAACAGTTAATATTTTCAAAACACTGGACTAGGTGATGCAGATATGTAGATCCATAAGACATAGGTCCTATACTCATGAAACTTGTAACCTTGTGGATTAAATGCAGCAAAAAAGCCAATAATCATAAATACATGTTTACTTCATAAGAGAATACAAATATGGTGTTAAGGGAAATTTGAGAAAACAAAGGTATTTTCCAACCCTAGAAACCAGGGAGGGCTTCATGAAGGAGGTAGCACTTGGGGTGGACAACAAAAGATAGTCAGCTAGATGGCACAGAATATAGGGCACAAAATTTGAAGTCAGGAGCACCTAAGTTCAAATCCTACCTCTAGTACTAGCTGTGTGACTTGGGCAAACCTATTGCCCTTTGCTGGTATCAATTTCCTTACCTGTAAAATGGATATAATAAAGGTATCTACCTCCCAGAATTAAATGTGAGTATAAAATGAGATATTTGTACAGTATTTTGTAAACCTTAAAGCATATAGTGCTATAAAGCACTTTATGCATATTACTTGTTGTTGTTATTGGATTGCAGCAGATGGTAATAGGAGGTGGGGTAGGATGGACTTTCAGGAATAGGAAGAGTTATATGCACAGAGGCAGGGAAATGTGGGAAAATATGTAGGAAATAGTGGTCCAGTTTGACTGAAATGTAGAATATATAGTGAGAAGTGACAGTGTAAGATGTCTTTCTTCCTTTTAAATGCTAACTTCAAAAAGAAGCCTTCCTCAGCCCCTCTTAGAGTGACTTCCTTCTTAATTAATTCCTATTTATCTTTTATATAGCTAGTTTTGTATATATTTATTTGCATGTTGTATCCCCAATTAGATTGTAAACTCCTTGAGGGCAGGGGCTGACTTTGCCTCTTTTCATATTCCTAAAACTTAGCACAGTGATCTGTACATTGTAGGCACTTAATAATATTTAGAAATGAAGGGAATTACAGAAACAAGGTGGAAAGAAACCTGAGTCATCATTCATTTAATCTCTCTGGGCCTCATATCCGCATCTTAAAATCAGACGTTTGGAGTCAATGATCTCCAAAGTCCCTTCTACCTTTAAAGATGTCTGTATGATCCTGTGATCCATTTAGACCACCCTATACTGGGATCACAACATCTCTGGCAAGCGATCATCCCACTTCCTCTTCAGGTCCACCCCCTAGCCACCGCTTAAGCAGACAACATATGGATGGTCCTAAGTGTGAGGGAACTTTGTCCTTATATCAAGTTTAAATCTAACTGCCTAAAACTGCCTTCTTCCCACTTCTAGTTCTGCCCCCTAGAGCCAAGCCTAATACCCCTTCCCCATGACAGCCCTTCAAACAGCAAGACTGCAATTATGGAATTTCAAAGAGATGCCAGTTTGAATTTGAAATTGATTATTTCAATCATGATTCCTTAGCATGCTTTTGAAGGGAGATACTTTTATGTTTCAAAGTTCAAAAGGGAATATGGAACTTTCTTCACCTTGAAAATATTGCCACTTGTAAAGCAGCATGTGGTATCTGAAAAGTGAAATCAAAGACCTGGGGGTCTGGGCATCTTGGACTTGATCTGATTGATAAAAACATTCCTTTGGGATTTTTTGCTTCTTGAGACTAAAGAGACTGCAAAAGACAGACACATAGCAACTATACTTTAGGCTGGGGTGATGTAGAGGCAAACAGTTCTAGGCAACTCAGGGGCTCTGGCAAGCACCGCTGTCTAATAGCACAAAATCAGCATTGATGGCCATGAATTAGAGCCATGTGGCCTAAGTCAGCCATGATGAGTCACAGAGGACATGTGTGTTCATGTACCCATTAAGGAAAACAGTGAGAAACATGAGGTATTAAGTGTAATGCGTTGAAAATGAACATTGTTTCATTTGAACTACAAAGGGAGTTAGAGTAATTGATCTTACCCAGTAGTGTCTCCTTGCTTTAGCATTTAAAAAATAACATGCATACCAGACCTCATTACCACATTGATCAGTGTCCTTCATAGACTGATTATCATATATAAGTCAGAAATACATCATTATAGAGTGGAAGCAAGGGCATTTTTAACTCACCTTGATAATGACCTCTATTAAAAATATTTGCTGCCTTAACAGAAAAAGGGTTATGTTATGAGTAGAGTTATTCTTTCAATGGGGGGAAAAACAACAAAAAAAAAAATTGGGGGAGGTCATCTGCAGTGTGTGTGTGTGTGTGTGTGTGTGTGTGTGAGAGAGAGAGAGAGAGAGACAGAGAGAGACAGAGAGAGACAGAGAGACAGGAAAGAGAGATAGAGACAGATACAGAGAGATGGATTTATAGCTAGTTGTGATGGGGTGCTTGGGATGTATATATGTTTGTAACATCAGTCTGTAATATCAATCTGTAACATCAGTTTGTAAATGGGGTGCTTTGGGATCTATGTCTGTAAAATCATTTTGTAAAAGCAATCTGTAAAAATCACACTTCCCCCTCCCCAGTCTCAAAGCATTAACACTGCCCTTTCCCCCTGCCAGCACTCTGGCCAGCAACAATTCATGAACTGTTTATCTCTGCTTGAAACAATAACAAGCTACCTATGAATCCTTCACTAAACTATCTATAAACATTTTAGCTTAGGCAAATGTTATCTCCCTTAGTAGAGTGGCCAGCTGCACCATGAATCCTTCAATACCCTATCTACAGGTTAACTTCTTAGCCAATTATACCCATACTGAGTCTCAGTTAGCCTTGGTTCCCAACATCCATCTTGTCAAACATGACATTGATGGGTGGCAGACTGGGCACTCCTTAGTGGCCTTGACTGATGGCTGACTTTAGCGACGTGTCAGGCCTAAAACCACACCTCCAGGTAGTCCCACCTTGGGCTATTTCCTAGTGAATTATGGGCAATACGACTGCTCAGTTGATATTAAAAGTACATGGTCCTTTAAGCACTGTCCACTCCTTAACTCCTCCCTAATCCCACCCTTACCTAGTTAGCATAATTGACACCTGATTTACTTTCTTGACTCCTTAAAACTATACCAGTAATTTCTGTAAGGTTGCAGGTTCCCTAAGAACCCTTGCCTGCTGTGGTGTAGAGCTTAACAATAAACTTTTACAATCTCAGCTTCCAAGTTTGCTTGAGCCTAGTGAATTCTTTCCAGACTGAATTTCAGGGTTTCTGGTTATCAATAGTGATCAGGGTCTCAGGTAGAACCTATTACCTTTCCCTCATCAGTTATTTAGTTGAAGAAACTGAGACTTGGAAAGCTTATGTGAATTATCCATGGTCCATATATCTAATAAGTACATGAAGTCACATTTGGACACAAGACCTTATAATCACCTTTCCATACTGTCTCCACATTTATTAGTTGTATGATCCTCAACAAATTACTAAGCCTCTACCAGTCTGTTTACTGATCTGTAAAATGAAAATTATAATAGTACCTATCTTATGTGATTTTTGTGAGGATCTAATAATGCAGCATGTGTAAAGTGTTTTTTAGACCTTAAGTGTCATATGTATTTAAGTTGTTATTGTGGCTGTTCTGTGAAGGTAAAAGCACCACTTCTCTTGAACTCAGGGAATTTATATGGGAGAAGGGGAATCATTGGACAAAATAGATCATTTGTACTAGATAGACCTGAAGTAGGTCAGTGGTCTGGCAAAAAATGCAGCAGTAACCCCCCCCCCCCACTTTCAGCTGAAGGGGGAGGGGGAAACACTTTGAGGTATAGAGTATAGCTCAGCTGAACCCTGTAGGAAGAGAGAATTTGGAAAAGCATATGAGAAAAAGGAGCATTCTAGGCATACCAAATAGCCTGGATATGGTCCCTGAGGCAGGATACTCTTTGTGGAGCTTGAGAAGCAGATAATAATCCAGCTAGTCTTTTACAGAATACTATTGGCAAAGTGCCTGGAGGTGAACAGTCTCAGTTGGCACCATTCACCAGGGATGAGTTGCAGGAATTCCACCCTTATCTACTAGCAAAACAATAGGTATTTGAATTAATTTACCCTGCCTAGAGGGCAGCTGTGTCCTAGACAGATCAGCCCATCATCTGTAAGAATTGTAGTTCATTCAGAATGTGTGAGAAAATGGGGAAACACAGCAGGTAAGGTTCTAAATAATTCCTTGACTCGACTGTGGTGGACAGCTTTCACTAAAATCATTTTCAGTTTTTTATTCTGTGACTCCAACTTCTTTACCTCGGCATTGTCCTGTTTTCCCAAGGGTTGTAAATGGCCCATGGTCAAGTGTTGTATGACCAATTCACATAGTTTGGTACAGTGGCAAAAGTAATTCATTCAGAGTCAAAGAACTGGTGTCTAATTCTAGGCTCTATCAATTTCTACCTGTATGTCCTTATGAAGAGGGAAGGGTGATAAGGAGGGGGGGAGGGTAAGTGGTTCTGCCAGGGAAACCTCTCCTGGCATCCAGTATGGAAGGAATTCACCAGGCTCAAGCAAACTTTGAAGCTGAAATTGTAAAGTTTATTGTTACGCTGTAGAGAACAGCGGGCTAGATTCTTATGGAACCTGCAAACTGGCAGAGGCCGCAGGCATAGTTTTAAGGGGTCAGTTATGCTAACTAGGTGAGTAAGGGTGGGATCAGGGAGGAGTTAAGGAGTGGTCAGTGCTCAAAGGACCATACACTTTTAATATCAACTGCGCAGGTGTATTGCCCATGATTCACTGGGAAATAGCTCAAGAGGGGGTCTAGCTGGAGGTGTGGTTCTAGGCCTGATACATCACTAAAGAGTGCCCAGTCTGCCACCCACCAAGGTCATCAGAGACAGTGTGGGTCTGTAATTGACTAAGGAGTTACCCTATAGATAAGGTATTGAAGAATTCATGGTGGGGCTGGCCACTCTAACTAAGGGAGATAGCATTTACATAACTTATTGTTTCAAGCAGAGATGAACAGGTCATGAGTTGTTGCTGGGCAGAGTGCTGGGAGGGGGAAGGGGCAGAGTCAATGCTCTGAGGCTGGGGTGGGGGTGGAAATGTGATCTTACAGACTGCTTTTACAAATTGATTTTACAGAGATAGATCCCAAAGCACCCCATTTACAAACTGATGTTACAGATTGATACTACAGACATATATACATCACAAGGACCCCATCACTTAGGGAAGTCACTTCAACTATTTGGACCCCAGTTTTCTCTTCTGTAATGTAGTCTCAAGATTCTCAGTCACTATGGTCTCAAAGTTCCTTTCCAGTGCTTGTTATACAAATGTACATTTTAAAAATCTTCCCTGCCCCTAGGTTAAGAGCACCTGGAGCCTGTGGTGGGAGGCTTGTTTTTCAAGAAAGCCCACACCTTGATACTTTGTGATTGGGCAGTGGGTCAAGAAGGTTGTTACATTCTCTGAGCCTGGAGAAGGCTCCCTGATGGGAGGCTTTGCTTTGGGATTCACTTTGAGAAGTGTGTGATTTAATCAGATGAGACTCTGGGCAGCCATTGAGCCCCCCCCCCCCCCATTGATGCTTACCTCTTTGGTAACTTTGATTTGGCATTGATGTAATGGTTGGGCAGTTTGGAAGCCTGTCTGCTTAATCTGTTTGTTTCTCTGTCCTGTAAGTTCTGTCTGTATACTTTGAAGTTCGAGGTGTTGACCTTTTCCCCCTGAACTAGGTAAACAATATATGTTTGATTAAAGTAAGCTTGTTAACCCATTTTTAGTTGCTTTCTTTAGAAAAGCAGATCTAAGAATCTGTGTTGGCAGCCTCCCTGAGGATGTTGGGGTGCTTGCTGCAACAGTGATTTATAATTCTACTTCTTAAAAATGGATTTAACTGGTGATGTACACAGAATAAATTCAACATAATCATCATATATAAATATCCTGACCATGGATAAGATTGCCTAAAAAAAGACATCAGATAATAAAACTGTTGGGTTTTTGTTTTGTTTTCATTTGAACCAGAGCTGTGCTTTCATTGATATGCCATTCCAGATCTTCAACTTTTAATTTTAAAGAGTTAACTAGTTTACTCTGAGGTTAAGTAACTTGCTGGTGCCATCCAATCAATGTTTCACAGGTGGCCTCTGAACCTAGGTCTTCTGCATGCTAGTTCAGCTCTTTATTGAAGATGCTGCAACTGCTTCTCTCTCTTTCCAGGTTACAAATAAATATTGCCATAGAGAGGTTAAGAAAGTTTCCTGATGTTAAAACGGTAATAAGTGGTAGAGAAGGGCTTTAAATTCAAATGTTCTGTAAGTCCTAAACTCCCTTAGAATCCAATCTCTTTGGGTCATGATTTTGAGATCCAAGCTTTTAAGGTAGAGCCATCACACCTGCCTGAAGTGTCCCCTCTCCCTAGAATTTTTAATCCTTACTAATAGGCATATGATGGAATATTTTTTAAAATATTTAGCCTTCCATGACTTGTACCAATCAATGTCTTCCTAACATCTTCACCAATGTCTGCCCTTACCTGTTACACTTTTTAGCATCATTTTCTTCCATTTGTAGCTTAATATTTTAAGGATTCCTGATTTCCTTAGATTGTGGATTCTCTCTGGGAAATCATGAACCTTTTATACTTTACAAATTCTTTGAGAGTGAACACAGCACTGATATCCCTCACTCTGCTAATTTATTTAAGCCGATCCTTGTCTGACAGATGTATGGTCGGTTGCCTAGTCTCTACTCAAATGTGTTTGAACTTGGCAGGGATAAGGACTTGACACAGCTTATATTCCATTGCAACTCAATAGGTATGGCAAAGTCAAATTGAGACAAGTGACTGGAATTCTGCTTTGTCTTAGCTATTGAGAATTTCATCTGAAATCACCTTAATCTTAACCTATAGTTCAGCAGGAACAGATGGTGATTTCTGACCTGAATAGCAAACCTTTATTTTATTTGAAGATGGTTCCTTAGGATAAAGAAGGCAAGTGAAAGCCCAGTGACGTATATGCCAGAAAGAATATTGGCAGACTCCAAATCAGTGGAATCTAGGACTTTCATGATTCTCTGAGTTGTCAATCCTCTTCCTAACTCTCCAAATCATTGCATTTATTGTGTATTTATCTTCTATGTATTTGAATGTGAATACATTGTATTCCTCAGAAAGGATCATAATCTCCTTCATGGAAAATTTTATTTGAAATTTGATTTTTGTCTTTGTATCCTCAGTTTCCAAAACAGTATGTGGTACATAGCGAACCAGATAGTGATCAGAACCCAGAATGAATTAATGTAAAGAAATCCATGTGAGGAAACTCCTTTTGGCAATGAAGGTTGGCAATTTCTCTGAAATTTACATAGGCTTAGATATTAACCTAGGGTCGTGGATTCATACAGGCAGATAGGGTTAGCCAGCAACACTCCTGACACAAACCAAATCAGATTTAAATGTCATTGGGAAATATTTAATAAGATTTATAAATACAATGAAACATAGATATTATTACTAAGTGGTTTCCTAAGTAAATATATGCCTATAGGGATCTTCATGCAGGGTTTAGTGGCCCCGTTTCCATTTGAGTTTGTCATCATTGATGTAGAGGACTAAATGACTTACCTAGGGTCACAATAGCTAGTATGTGTAAGAAGTATGACTTCTTACAGAATCAGCAGATCAGCTCACTATCAACTAAGTAATACTGTTCTTACCTAGTATATAGTTTGAGAACTAGAAAATACCTCAAATCCAACCCTCTCTTTTTAAAGATTAGGAAACTAAGGGTAAGAAAATCTCAATAACTTACCCAAAAACACAGAGATACCAAATAATAAATGGCAGAGCCAAAATGCAAACTCAACTCCTTTGACCCTGAACCTAACAATTTTTTCTTCATTTTCAACATGAAAGAATTAGGACTCAAAGAACTCAAGTGAATTGCCCACCCAGCTCTGACTAGAAGTTCAGCATTGTTTGAACTATAACACCCTTGCTGGAAGCATATAGAAATTCATTTCATTCTTGATTCTGCATTCAAATCCAGATATTTATCTACATTCCTTCAACAGTCATACATGGATATCATAGGAGGAAAAAAATTCCACAATTAGAAAGTTCGTAAAGTTAAATTTCTCAGTCAATGCAGAAATTATACCTATGTCATTCCTAATTGATCCTCCCCTGAATTTAATACCTCAGAAGACAAACCAACTGTTTGAATAAAAGACTGCACTGTTTGCTAGAAAGCCTTTTATGTTAAAATATAATCTATATCTTCCACCCATTCATCTTAGTTTTGCCATATCAAGTTACGTAGGAAAAAATCTAATCCCACAATACATAATAACACTTGTATATTAAAATTATTATTATATCATTTCCTTTTGACCTTTTATATCCCTTTTATTTTCTGGGATGAATATCCTGCTTCTTTAACCATTTCATACATGGTACTAATTCTATCAGAACGGATGTTCTTGAGATTGTTAATGATTCTCTTAAAAAGTAGTATATGGAACTGGTCACAAAATAGAAGATAATATACATGACCACTTTTGTCTATTTCTGGACATCTCACTCTTGTTAATGCAGCTGTATATATTAGTCTTTATGGTAAATATATTGCACCATTAGATAAGATTTTTTTTTGCCTAGGCTTATGACTTTATCAGTGTAGAGACATAATTGGCAAGGAGACTCCCCATGCCAACACAAATCTGACTCTCTTTGCATCTTATTTTCTAGGTTGCCTGGGGTCCTCAGAGTATAAGTAATTTGGTGATTGTCACATTGACATTATGCAGCTGAAGCAAGCCTGGGTCTTCCTGACTCTGTCTCCTGTCCACACTGCCTCCCTTCAGGTTACTACCATCTTACGATGCACAATATTTCTGTACTTTTATATATAAAATATTACTTCATTCCTACAGTTTCCATTTTTTTAAGTAATTTGTATTATATAAGAAAAGTTTTCCATTTTCTAGTAGGTGCCAAAGAAATGGCTATATTCAAGTATCCCTTATAATAATGACTGACATATATATGCCTTTTTAATGTACACCAAAACATTTTATTTTTACAATGATGGGGTATTGTTACTGAAATTATCCATTCCCATTATATGGATGAGAAAATTGAGGCTTGTTGGTCATTCGTTTTCAATTGTATCTGATCCTTCATGACCCTGTTTGGGGTTACTTAGCAAAGATACTAGAGTGGTTTGCCATTTACTATTCCAGCCCATATTACAGTTGAGGTAACTGAGGCAATCAGGGTTAAATGACTTGCCCAGGTTCCCACTACTAACAAGGGTTTAAGGCCAGTGGAACTCATGAAGAGGAGTCTTCCTGATTCCAGGTCCAGCACTCTCTCCCCTGTACCACCATCTGACCAAATTGAGGCTTATAGAAGTTTAAATGATTTGTCATGGTTACAGAGTTGATAAGTATCAGAAGTAGAATTCAAATTCAGTTTTCAACTGACTAGAGGTTTGCAATTCAATGTACATTACAATATACAACTTATGTCATAATAAAGGCTCATCATACTATTTCTGTAATATAAATATAATAGCTCTGAATATATTTGTATATGTGTGTGTTATGGGAATGGGAATCTGAAGATCTTCCCTGCTGCTTGGCCCTTTGATAGGCTTAAATGACTTTCCTTCATTTGAAAAGAGACTCTGTCCCCTAATAGACTGAATGTTGTCACATGAAGCATGTCCTGGGAAGCTTGTTTTGTCAGGAATGCCCACACCTTGTTACTTTGTGATTGGGCAGTGGATCAAGAGGGTTGTTACATTCTCTGAGACAGCCAGAGGAAGGCTATGCACACACACGCACGCACACACACACACACACACACCCTTTGATGTGAGGTTTTGCTTTGGGGCTCACGTTAGGAAGAGTTGTGTGTTTTGGCCAGATGAGACTCTGGGAAACCATTAAGCCCCCTGACTTTGAAAATCCAGATGTTGGTGCTTCCCTCTCTGGTAACTAACTAGTTATGGAAGTAATGGTCAGGCAGTTGTAAGCCTTGTCTGGTCATCTGTTTCTTTGTCTGCTTGTAACTTCTGTTTCTATTCTGTTTGTATTCTCTGAAGTTCAGGGTGTTGACTTTTTCCCCTGAACTAGGTAAAAAATATATGTTTGATTAAAGTAAAATTCTTAGCCCATTTTGAGCTGCTTTCCTTTAGAAAAGCAGATCTAGGAATCTGTACTAGCAGCCATCCTGGGTATGCTAAGGTACTTGCTGCTACAGTGTGTTATGATATAATTTATGTATGTGTTAGAGAGAGAGAGTGAGTGAGTTGGTAACAAATACGGGGGTGGGGGGAGAGGCAAAGGCAGAGAAAGAGAGACAGACATAGAGGGACATATATCTATAGTTATATCTAACTATATCCATACATACCTATAGGTATCTATGCATAATATATGCACACATGTATACAAATATACATGCATATATATTTTGGATATATAAATTTATTGTATATATGTGTACATATGTATATAATATGTATATATGTATAAATGCACATGTATATACATATATAAGTGTGTGTGTGTGTGTGTGTGTGTGTGTGTGTGTATCTCCTGCCATGCCACCCCCCTTTTTAGAAGAACAGACTGTGTATCAAATCTGACGGTTTATGTCTGGCAGGGTACTCTCTCCATTAAACTGTCTCATCAGCTTATTCCCTTTGCCTGATGGCATCTACTCTTTCTATAACCTAGAGGGGAACTCTAAATATTCTACATCTTAAAAGTCATTGCTTGCAGAATGAAAACAATATATGCTTCTCTAGTCCTTTGTGCCTTATGAAGCATTTTTCTAACTATAACCTTGTGAAATTGCTAAAGTAAGTGTGACCCACATTTTACAAGAGAAATAATAGATGAAGAGCATTAAATGAAGAGTCTTATATCACACAGCACTTTCGAATGTATAAAGCCTGGTCCACATAACAAAAATTAGGAATGAATGTGGTATCATGGAAAAAGCCAGATGATCCACCATCCACTCTGGCCTTCCCTACTAATTGACTTTAAGTTAAATCACTACATTGGACTAATCTGTAAATGAATTGCTTGAGAGTGGGAGGTATTTTAATTTTTCTATTTGTATGCCTCATGCTTAGCATAGCACCTGACACATAGTAAGTGTACCTTGTAAGTACTTATTTCCTTCACATTTAATACCTTTATTCACCAGAATTCAATATTATCTTCTGTAAAATAAGGATTTTATATTGAATGATCTTTAGGATAGGACTCCTTTTGCCTTGATCATTTTGTATATTACTTTGTGGTTTTATGTCACTTACTCAAGTAACCCCAACAGTTTTCCAATGTTTATCATCCTTTCTAACTATGATCCTCTTATTCTTGAGCCTGGAATTTGATGATACCCTTAATACATTCCTAACCTTTCTTTTCTGCCATATAATTGACTTAAGCTATTCTACAAGCTAACCTATCAATGAATTCCTAAGCATTCAGTGTCAACACTCTGCTGTTTCCTCAGTCTACAGTGTCCTCTCCCAAATTATCCTGGTGAAATATTATTTGACCTTCAAAGCCTAGGTAAAGTATTATCTCTTAAACTTTTCTTGTTCCCAGCAATCAACTATGACCTCTCCCTCCTCTGATTTCCCCAGAACACTTGAGTTTGCATTCTCCTGTGGAATTGATCACATTCTATTTGATAGATCTATTTATATTTTTTCTTGTCTTCTCATATTATTTTGTAGCTTATTTAAAGCAAAAAGCATGGATCACTCCATTTTCTGTTCTCCACAAGAAACCCAGTAGCTTGCACAGAAGTGCCAGATAAATAATACCTGAATTGAATTGAATTAGCTACTTCATTTCCTAATACAGAAAGAGGAAGAAAAAAAGGAATAAATCCCATTAAATAAAAAGTTACACTCAAAATGAAAACAGCAAAAGACTTGAAAGTTTCCCAAGATGGTTAGAACTTGTCTTTCATAAAATGTGTATATTGAGCAGGACAATTCTAATGCCAAATGGAGAATCAAAAAGTGTTGCAATTAAATCTTCCTTAGGCCTTTTGTTTTTCTTATATTTTGATGGAATTCAATATAAGTAGAATGGTTTCCCTTTAGTTTCATATGGTAAAGTAAGAAAAATGATAATCCTTTATGTTCCCATATCATTTGTATCCATCTAAAATATATTCTCCAACTTTATATGCTTTTTTGTGAAGTAGGTTAGTCCAAACATTATTATTTTTACTTTGTAGGTAAAGATTCATAGAGGCAGAAAAACTTGTTCAAACTGACACAGTATTTGAACTATAATAACTAAATATCATAGCCAAGAAGTGCCTTAGAGTCATCTAGCCTGGAATGTACCTAAACACAAATTCCTTCTATGTTATACCTGGCAAATAGTCATCAATCTTCACTGAAGACCTCTAAGAAAAGAGTTTCAAAGATTACTTATCCTTAATTATTTAATTCTATGCATTAAAATTATGGAAAATCCTCTAAATCTTTCTCTCTTCATGCTTCTAGTACTGGTCTCCATGGTCAAAATGAAGAAATCTAATTTCTCTTGTAAAAGGCAACCCTTCAAATACTAAAATTCAACTATCATACCTCCAAATTAGCGTTTTTTTCTCCAGAATAAGCATCTTACTTCAGTGTAGAAGAAAACAAAATAGATTTGGATCCATAGTAACTGGATTCAGAGTATGACTCAGGCATTTATAATTTCTCAAATTCTTTAAGAAAGTCACTTAATTTTGGGGGCCTCAGTTTCCTTTTGTGTAAATTATGTAGAGAAGCCTCTAAGATATTCCTAGCCCTAAATCTATGACCCTGTGGACATATCCTAATATTTATGATACCTAATACCTTCACTATCATGATTGATTTCAGACAGTTTACTATATAAATCAATTTCCTCTAGATAATTCATAGCCTATCAACAGTGCTCCTATGATCGAGTGCCTAGAAGTGAACAGAAATCATTTTGTTATACCTTCTCAGTCCACCTTATTCAAAAAATGTTCAACTTTCTAGTAATGTAATTAGTTACCTCTTTTTTAAGTCCACTACAAATTATTAATGATGACATGCCTGGAAAACTGTTTATTAAATTTAGCTATGATGATTAAAATCATATTGAATTAAGTCATTTATCTCTGTTCAAATCACTTTCCAATTTTATTAAAAAACTTTTTCAAATTAATAACATGCTACTGAAATTCATTTGATTTGATTACAATGATTCATGAAATGTTACAGATTTTGCTATAAAAGCATAAAATGAGTATCAAATTTAAATTCCTTTATAGTCTACAATAAATGCAAGGTGACATGATTAGTCAGCTATATTAAAAGTCAAATGCAAAGGCTATAATGAAAGCCAATGATGATATAAGGAAATAGTTTTTTTTTTATCCCTTAAGATAATTCTGCATTAAATAATTAAACATACATTTACCCTGAAAATAAAATTACTTGTATTTAGCAAAGGTCTCTTGCCTTTAGAATTGAAGGCTTGTTTTAGTCAAGGAAAATGACCTAGAAAGTTATCTGTGTTTATTAATGAACTGTTCATGGTTCTGAGGTATTTGTACAGTGGGTGAGCATTTCATATGATTATATGCACATATGAAATGCCTTTAAATTATTTGAATTCCTTTCCTATTCCAAAACAGTTATAGATGCATATAAAGGATTAAAGCTATGTACAACCAGTAACAGTGTGTGAAGTAACATGTAAAATCTAAGTAAAATTTTAAACTGTTTAATGTTTAATATTGACCTACTGTAGCTAGCATCGAAGACTGTGAGTTCATTGACTACTCTTCAATGTAAGAGAGAAATTTTCTTCACAAAAATGCATTTGGACATATGCCATACAAGTTAATCACCAAAAGTATCCCTTTTCAAGGAAACTTCTCCCTTAGATTCTGTTAGCCATTCTTTCTCTTCTCTATTTTTGTTTTCCATAACTTTGGCTATCAGAGCACTTATTTAACTTAACTTATAGAAATAAAGATAGGTTTGTGTTGGTCTCACTGGCTGGTACAATGGATAGGGTGAAAGGCCTGGAATCAGGAAGATTTGAGTTCAGTTCCATCCTCAGTCACTTTTTAGCTGTGTAACCCTTGGCAAATCACTTAATTATGTGTCACTTTCTTCATTTGTAAAATGATCGGAAAAGGAAATGGCAGACCACGCCAATGTCTTTCCCAAGATACCCTCAAATTAGTCCACAAAGAGTTGTACATGACTACAAAAGCAACTAAACAATAAATCTATCCAAGGTTGGAAGTAGGACCTGTGCTGGTCCAGCTATGACTTATACCTAGATACTAGCACCAGAGGATCAAATTATATCTATTAGTTGAGGAGGCAAATTGAAATGATAGATAGATTGAGAGATAGATAGAGATAATTTTAGAATATCAAAACCAGAAGGGGTCTTAAAATAACCTCCTTTTTAAACAACCACTTATTTAGTTCTTTAAATGTTATTGTTGGGTTTTATTTTGGTACATTTTGCCATGGCTGTTAGCCTTTCTCGCTCTACTAACTACTTCCTCCATTAAGCCCTACTTTCAGGGATATAGATCTAGAAGTAAAATTAGCATCAGAGGTAAACTAGTCCAGGAACCTCAATTTGCTATCTGTTCCCCTTCCTGCAATGCACTCCTTTATATATGCTCTTCAAATTTTAACTGCCAACAGACTTTTCCTAACACTTCTCCCTACTTCTACTACCTTCCTTCTGAGATTGCAAACAGTTTATTCCATATTGCTTTTCTGGTATATAGATAATTGTTCATATATTGATTGTCTCCCCATTAGACTGAGAATTCCTTGGGGTTAGGTACTATTTCATCTTTCTTCGAATCCCCAGTGTTTAGCACAAAATCTGGGCCATAATAAATGCTTAATGAATGTGTCTTAACTTGATGTTGTATTTCATTTTACCTTTGTGTTCCCATTTCCCTTTATTAAGAAGATAAATTTCTCATCTCCTTATTTCAGATTGTTCCTTACAGCTTATTAAAGTAAGGCTGCTTTTCAGCGCTGTTAACAATAACATTAATACCCACATCATGTATACTATTCTAAATCGGATTTCTTCACTTTGTAACTTACTGTCATTCTATGATTTTTCCTGAATTCTCTATTTCTCATGATTTGCTTGTTATGTCACAGTAATATTCCATTTTATTAGCATACGAAGATTTGTTTGGCCGTTCTGCAGTCAGTAGCACTAAATTTTCTTAAACACATTTTTCTCAGTCCTATTTTGAATATTGTCTTTAGTCACCTTATTTAACAGATGAGAAAACTGCCTCTGAGAGCAGGAGAGAACCCTATTCTCCTAACTTAAATCTTAGTATGTTTTCTACTTCAGCACAGCACCTCTTTCCATATGTAATAGTCCTCTCTCACTGTGGAGGCAATGTATCATATTGGATGAAGAAGTGAACAAGGAGAGAGGAAGACATGAATTTGAATAATGTTTCTTAGTAGGTGTATGAGCCTGGAAAGGTAACTTAATATGTCTTTCTCAATTTCCTCAGCTACATAGACAGATAATAAAAACATTAGCAACTGTACCACAGGGTTGTTGTGAGGAAAAAAACAAATGATTATATATAAAATACTTTGTAAGCCTTAAAGTGTTACTTAAATTATAGGTGTTATTACTGCTATTGTTATTACTTTGATGGTTAAAATTATGTGAGAGGCATATTGGAGATGTACAAGAACAACAATGAGGAAGGGAGGGTTCCACTCACGTAGCATTTCTCTTTGAAAAGGTGTGCTACCCATTAAAAAATGCTTACCTGTGACAGGCTACTGTGATATTTGACAGGGGACTGAGAACGTTTGTGAACCAGTCTCTGGAGTATATTGAAAGTGATGATGTATGCCAAATACCCTTGTGCTCATGTTGCTGATAGGCAAGGTTTAACATGGCTAAAGGGCAAACATAAAGAGAGAGGGGGGAAAATATTAGCATTTGAAAGACAAAGTTGGGGGTCTAAACAGGTTACATTATCCTTGAAATAGCATTATAGAAGACAGACTGTAATTCTCCTGGTGTATATCATGCAAATAGCATAGGCATTTCTAAAGACGTCTAATTGATGGCATTATTTATGGGAAAATATAAATCAGGCAGCTAGGAAAACCCTAGGGAAAATTATGAAGAATTAAAGAGCAAGGAGTCCTGATGGGAGGATGATGAAAAGGAAATTTCAGTTGTTGTGGAAATTATGGACCATTCTTTGAAATTTCCTGATTGTTCTATCATGAAAAGTGATTGCCCAGGTGATTAAATGCAGGGCCTGGTATTGATGAATAGCCTATTTAAACAAGACTCTCCTGCATTTTTAACAACCTCAAAAACATTTATTTGGTTCTATCCAGGCATATCTTTCTGCTGTTTAAAATGCTAACAGGCTATTATTTCTACCTGTTGCATGGGGTGGGGAGATGTTGGAGAGAGAGAGAGGAAGTAACACTGGGCTGGTACTTTCAGGAGATACAGTTTCAAAATCCAAACTGCGGTATGACTGTCAAAAAGTCACAAAGTCAGTGAGTAAGCAGCAATTATTGAGGGCTTAATATGTGCCTGGTTGTTCTTGTTGTTTGTTCTCAAAGAGAACAATGACATCAGGGAGATAATGCCATGTCATGCAGGTGAGTTGGATTTAAGTGAGGAGGGACTATGCAAAGTCACCAGCCTCACTTTCTCCTCTGGAGCAATCAGGGTCCAGTGATAAGACATAGATTAGGATGACTGGAGATGGCTCTGTACTCAATAGACCTTGGCTTTTTAAGCTTAGCCCATTAACTGTACTAAGTGCTTTGATTACAAAGAAGCAAGTATAATCCCTGACCTAAAGGAGTTCATATTCGAAACATAAAAACAAGTACATAAGTAGATAACATATAAGATAAAGAGTACATGGAAGTTAATTTTGGAGGGGAAGGCACTAGCAGCTGGGGATGGGAAGGAAAGACCAGAAAAATCTTTCAGCAGAATATGATCTTGATAGATACTTTAGCTTTATATTTTTAATTAGAAAAAAAGGTGATGTTTTAAAAAATAAATTTATTTCTATAATCATTTATAATCTGTCCTTCCCACCACTCATTCAAATGAGCAAAAGAAAAAAAAAGGAAACTGACATCCTATTTATGGGTAGTCCATTAAAACAGATCCCTGCTTTGGTAACTTATGAAATTGTATATCTCTGTCTCTGAATTTTATGTTTATTTTTTTCCTGGCAGATGTGAGAGGCATGCTTAATTTTCATTCTTCTGGACGTAAGTTTTTTCATTGCATTTAACTGAGTTCTCTGAGCTTTCATGGTTGCCTTTTTCTCTATAGTGTTACTGACATTGTAAAATCTTCGCTTAGTTTTGATTACTATGCGCCAGTTCAGGAAAATCTTTCTACTTTCCTATAAAACTGTCCAGCATTTCTTCTAGCATGGTAATATTGCATTTTGTTTGTATGCCACTTTTTAGCTATCTTATATGGAAAAGTCTTTTAATGTCTATGTCTCAATTTTTTCATTTATACAAATGGGGTAATAAAAATAATAGCATCCATATCACAGGGTTTGATATGATGATCAAATGATATGTGGAAAGTGTTTTTTAAAACTTAAAGTATTACTTAAGTGTTATAATTATTTCTTTTATATTTAATAGTTATTTAAGAAAAATATATTTGAGATCTCAAAGAACAGAAATGGAGGCACAACATGTCACACTCAGTTTCAATTTTGGGACTAAAATAGTTCCTATATTATTTATGTTGGTGCATTTCTTTATTCTTTGATCTTTTTGGGGGAAATTAGCTAAATTTATGATTACACAGTTCAGCAATTTCTTTTTGAATTGCAAACTGCTTTTCAAAATGTCTAGAGAGAACATATTTCCTAGTATGGGAGAAGACTGACAAATCAATGAGGTTTAGCTCCTTGGAGATCTGTCATCAAAGGTAAAAGATTGAGAAAGTGTGCAAAAAGAGGAGATAAGAAAAAAAAATCATGAAACGATCTAAAGTCTTGGAAGAAAATTCAATTAAAATCCTAGAGCTTGAGCAAATAAATCAACAGGAGATATATTAAAACAGAAAGGCAGAGAGACACAAAGATGTCTAAATGGGTCCAGAAATCTTAAAATAAACTTTGCAACTTAAAGGAAATTGAAGCAACAGCTAACAAGGCAGAAGACCCTGAGGATTCCCAAGAGAGCCTAAAATCACAGCTGGAATGTTGCCTAGCGGTTCAAAAGAGAAATAACGATTTTGAAGGCAAAAATTAAATAGTAACAAATGGCAAAATTTGTGGCCTGATTAGCACGAATGGTTAACAAAATAGACAAACTTGAATCTATAGTGGCAAGTGTATGCAAAGAAGCAAATAAGAGAACAACTGATTGGGAATGTAAACATACTGGGCGGATAAAGGGTAATTTGGAAGAAATAAAACAAGATTGGTAAAAACAAACAAGCAAACATGATCTCCATGAGAGCAAAACATGTTGGTTTCAAAAATAAAAGATTCAGAAAGACAATTTAAAGATCATAATTCTCCCAAGAGAAAATGACCTGTCAAAAAAAAAAAAAAGGAAAAAAAACCTGAACACCATACTGTAAAAAATCATAACAAAAGAAAAAAATTGCTTAGTATTTCTTAATAGAAAACAAAGTACCAATTTAAAGTATAAAGGAACATTGGCTCCAGAAAAAAAAATGTCCATATGCTACAATTTCCTAAGAGTTTTTCACAGAGGTTAAATTTTAAAATTTCAATGACAATATATTTTGCAAATGACCAAGAAAAAGTTCTTAAACTATAAAGGCAAATTTGAATGACAGAAGACTTTTTTTTTTTTATAAAGCAATTGGGGTTAAGTAACTTGCTCAAGGTTACACGGCTAGTCATTTGATTTATGTGTGGGTGCTCATTTTCTGAGGCCGGATCTGATCTCCGGTCATCCAAACTCCGAGGCCGGCACTCTTACTCACTGCGCCACCTAGCCACCCCTTTAGGGCAATTGGGGTTAAGTAACTTGCCCAAGGTTACAGGGCTAGGTTTTTGTTTGTGCGGATTAGGTGTCGGAGGCCGGCTCCGAACTCAGGTCCTTCTGATTCCAGGGCCGGCGCTCTATTCACTGCGCCACCTAGCCGCCCCAGACAGAAGACTCTTAATGAACCTATCAGGAACTGCAGAAAGTAAAAGAATGATACATGTGGTCTTGTAGCCCTTTTGTCTAGAATACATTTTTTTCATGGCTTTACTTGTTTTGAGTCACCATCTTCTTCAGGTTTTATTCCTTGAATAACGTGTGTGTGTGTGTGTGTGTGTGTGTGTGTGTGTGTGTGTGTGTGAACTTCTTCCTC
This sequence comes from Gymnobelideus leadbeateri, assembly GCA_011680675.1. Classification (NCBI taxonomy): domain Eukaryota; kingdom Metazoa; phylum Chordata; class Mammalia; order Diprotodontia; family Petauridae; genus Gymnobelideus; species Gymnobelideus leadbeateri. The sequence continues at coordinate 203,187 of WOXC01007623.1, read as the reverse complement.
AATATATATAGCCAGTAGATATTGAATATTTGCTTGAAAACCTCAACTGAGGGGAAAGTTTCTTCTTCCTGTAGCTGCACTTTCTGCCCTTAGCTAGTTGTAATTGTTTAGAAGATTTTCTGTTCATTAAGTTAAAATCTGCCTCTCTCCACTTCCATTAAGTCACTTATTTCAAGTGGGAAGGAGCCTTAAAGGTCATTAATCAGTCTAACTTTTTAAATTTATGTGTAGAGAAATAAGGCCAGAGTTACGCAGAGTAAGGATGGATTTGAATCCTGGTTTTTATGACACCATTCCCAACATAATATCCATTTCATAATGGATATTATCCATTCTCCCACATTAATTCTTACCTCTGAAGTTAGGAGCAACTTGAAAGCCTCGTCTTCATGACCTATGTTTAAAATAGGGTTGAAGATGAATGCTACTGTAAGTCATAACATTTCATAAAATGTTCAAACAGAAGGGTAACAAATTCACCTAATCTAATATTACAGAGGGGGAAACCTGGACTGGGGAGGTTGGGCTTGTTGATGGCCAAAAAACTATTTAACAAAAAAGTTGGTACTAGACCCTCTTGACTAGTCTCTTGACTCATGTATTGTGCCATTTTTGTTGCCTCATTGGAGAACATGAGAACTAAATGATCCTTCTCTCTACTGTAGCCCTTTACATTTAGAGATCTCATTGTTGGAGATTAGACTCATCTTTGATTAAAGAGATCATAGTGACAGATGGTTCTTCCCACATGGTGCCCTTCTGGTTCTCTGATCAGACAACTCAGATATGGCATTATTTGTGACTCTATCTTTCTCTATAGGATATTCTCTAGTGAATTATTCTGAATGCCCATTCTCTAGAGCTACATGCATCATCTTAAAATTCATAAGCTGAGAGAGGGGCGGCTAGGTGGTGCAGTGAGTAGAGCGTCGGCCCTGGAGTTAGAAAGACCTGAGTTCGGATCCAGCCTCAGACACTTAAAATGCACACACAAACAAAAACCTAGCCGTGTGACCTTGGGCAAGTTACTTAACCCCAATTGCCCTCTAAAAAAAAAAAAAAAGCAAAAAAAAAATAAGCTGAGAGAGAGACAGAGACAGAGAGAAATTTTGTGATTGAGTGTCAAAAGGGATCAGCTTTATAAAAAAAAAGCTATGGGGAAATGAAAGAATATAGCAAAAGGTAAATGACATGGACACATAGACTGTGTCTATGGCAGAGATTAAAGGAAAATTTGAAATGCCACACTGCATTGAATACAGAATCCCTTCAGGAGCCTACATTTATTTATTCTTTCTACCCTCATTTTAAAGAAAGTATAAGAACATAAATATTCTTGCAAGGTATGGTGGAGCATGCCTGTTTTCCCTGTTATTAAAATAGACTGAGCCTGAAGGATCACTTGAGTTGAGAAGGTCTGAGATGCATTTGGGCTAATGCTGACCATTGGACTAAATCCAACATCAGTATGCTATGCTCCAAGGAGTAGACTACCACCAGGCTGACTAAGAAAAGGTAAACCAGTTCAGATTAGAAACTGAGGAAGTCAGAGTTTTTGGTAAAATCAGCAGTGGGTCTGGTTCTATAAGTGGCCATTATACTTGCAACCTGAGAGAGATAAGGAGACCTAGTCTCAAAATAAAACCAAATAAAAAGCAAAACAGCCCCTCACCTAAAGAAAATGACTGCTCAATATGTCCCAAGCTGTAGAAGTTAAAAACCTTTCCTAATTTTATAAATAGAATGTTTCACAAATAAATATTTGGTTTTTCTTTTCATAACTGCTATTGAATTTCTTTTTTTTTCAATTTATTTATTTTTAGATTTCAACATTTATTTCCACAAGATTTTGAGTTACACATTTTTCTCCCCATTTTTACCCTATGCCCCACCCAAAAATAGCAAGGCTATTGAATACCCCTTCCCCCAATTTGTTTTCTCATATCCTTCTTCTTCTTTCCCCCTAACTGTATAATAGGGCCAGATGTATTTCTGTCCCCCTGTGCTTGTGTATCTTATTTCACAGATGCATTTAAAAAATATTTTTAACATTGGTCTTTGAAATGGTGAGTTCCAGAGTCTTTCCTTTCTTCCTTCCTCACCCACCCCCACTGGAAAGACAAGCAATTCAACACAGGTTGTACAGATGCAGTTACACAAAACATTTCCATAGTAGTTATATTGTGAAAGACTAACTTTATTTCTCTCCATCCTATCCTGCCCTACCACTTATTCTATTTTCTCCTTTGACCCTGTCCCTTTTCAAATGTGTTTTTTTCTAACTAACCTCTCTCCCAATCTGCTCTTCCTCCTATCATCCCCTCTCTTATCCCCTTTCCCCCAGTCATTAGGTTTCGGTTTCTCCAGTCTAATTTTGCAAGAATTATTTTCTTCTGTGAGTTTTTTAAATTCCTTTTCCTTCTGGCAAATTTAGCTTTTCTTCTCCTAATTGGCTTTTTGGGTCTCTTTTGCTGTTTGAGTTAGTTTACATCTTAAGGTGTTATTTTCTTCAGTATTTTTGGGGTGTTTTTTAGCTGGCTGTTGACTTGCTTTTCACGAATTTCTTGCATCATTCTCACTTCTCTTCCCAGTTTTTCTTCTACTTCTCTTACTTGATTTTCAGACTCCTTCTTGAGCTCCTCCATGGCCTGTGACTGATTCATATTTTTCTTTGAAGCTTTTGATGCAGGATATCTGACTTTGTAGTTTTTCTCCCATTCGATGCTTTGATCCTTTTTGTCCACAAAAAGGGATTCTATGGTCTTTTTGTGCTTCCTCTGCTTGCTCATCTTTCCAATTACTTGACTTTTGAGCTTTTTGCTATGGTAGAACTCTGCTTACTGAATGGAGAGAGCTTTGTCCCAAATTGCTGTGGTTTTCACAGGTGCTGCAGCTGTTAATTGGGCAACCTCTCTACAGCCCCCACAAGCTCTGTAACACTGGCCACATACCCCAGGATCACCCAGGCTTGCGATCCAGTGAAAGCAAATGCAATTACTCTCTGAATGGTTGTTTGGTACCCCTACAATCTGCAGGCCAGTAAATCTGGAGACAACCACATGGCAGCAACTTTACTGGCCACACCTCTACCACATCTCACCACAGGGGCAGGGGCCTGACCATGCTCTTCCTTTGCCCTTCCAACAGAGTTCCCCACTGACCTTTTATTTTTTTCTTTGGCTTTTATGGGTTGGTTGGAAACCACCACAACTGCTGGTGACTCACTCTCCTGAAGTCTGCTCTGTCCACTCTGGGCCACCTTGGAGTTGGAACCATGACTCATGGGAGACTTTGCTCAGGTCCTAGTGCAATGTGATAGACCTTTCCTATCAGCCTACCAGGGTGACTTCAGTGTGAGATTTGTTTCTCTCTAACATTTTTTGGGTTCTTTATCTTTAATATTTGTTTAGAATCATTTTTTATAAGTATTAGAAGTGGTTGGAGCCAGAGCCCACACAAAGTTTCAGCTTTTACTCTGCCATCTTGGCTCCACCCCCTGTTGAATTACTTTAATGAAAAGGAATGAATGGTGACAACTAACAAATCTCAGACCAAGAGGCTAAAAGAATTACAAAAATATTTGTAAAGTACAATGAATTCTGACTTACTGCTAAATAAATGAGCAAGCATGGGAAATATACATTGAGGAATAGGGCAAGAATGTATTCTAGTAGCTACATTTTCAGTCTTGGGTTCATAATTCCCTGGCTTTTAATTCTTGCTCTGCTTTTCACTTGGTGTGCCCCCACGAACAAGTGACTTAGATTTTCTGAGCCTCAGTAAAATGAGGGCAATGATACCAGCAGCACCTCTGTCATATGATGCTTATTGGATGCAAATGGGCTAATATGTGTCAAGCAATGTGTAATCTTTAAAGAGAGATATAAAGCTATTTATTACAAAAATTAAAATTCCTATTCATTCTATTCAGATACCACTTTAGATTCTTTATCTCCCACAGGCATGGAAATCATGGAAATACACATTGGATGGAAGGTTTCAAACATTTGTCAATCTACCTTGGCAAACTTTATTATTGGGTTAACTCATTTATTTATGTTTTCTGAAAGAGAGATGTTCAGTGAGATACACTTAAATTGATAGCAAAGATGGAAGAGAGCCATAGGATGTCTTGAAATATCTATAGTGCTGTCACAGGGAAGAGGAATTAGCCCTTTTCTCTGCTAGGCCCTGGAGGAGAAAAACTAGAAGGAATGAGCAGAAACAGCAGAGTTAGGTTTTATCCAGGTGTAAGGAAAAAAAAAAACTTATGTAAAGATTAGAGCTGTCCAAAAAATATAACAGGCTGCCTAGGGAGGAAGTGAATTAAATCCCCATTACTGGAAAACTAGATCACTAATCATCAGGGAAGCAGTAAAGGTATCCTTGCCCATAAATGGGTTGCAAATGGCTGCTGAGGCCACTTCCATCTCTGAGATATTATGACTCTATATCAAGGTTTGGTTCATCAACAATGGACTAATTTTAATTCTTTTAATTCTCAAAACACTGGTGCTAGGTAAAACAGAATATAAAGGTTGGTCATTAGAAGAAACTAAGTACGTAACTTACAGAAACTAATGAATCCTATCACCTAAAGTTAAAACAAAACAAAACAAAACAAAACAAACAAACAAACAAAAAAACTAAAGACCCCATCACTGGGATAAGGACTCAGTTTTTCATTAATACTGCTGGGAAAACTAGATAGCACTGAAGTAGAAATCAGGTTTCAGCCCTATATACCAAGATAAGCTCCTATTGGATATGTGACATAGGCATAAAAGATCACATCATAAACAAATTAGAACAAGGGACAATTACTTCTAAGGTCTAGAAACAATCACAGAAAAATAAAATGGACAATTTTGAATATTATATCATTAAAACGTGTGTTTTCTTTTTTCACAGATAAATTGAGTACATCTAAGATTAAAAGGAAACATATTGACTGGGGTTGGGAGTTCTCTAATAAAAGTCTCATCTCCAAGGCATATGAGGAATTGATTAAAAATATTTTCAATGGTTTGTCTTCCCTATATGTTCAGCAGAATATTGGTTATATATGCATACACACATCTATATATGTATATACACATGTGTGTTTACATATGTGTTTGTATATTTATGCATGTATATACTTAGAGATAGTTGCATGTGTTTAGGGATCATGCACCCTTGGTTGCTTCAAGTAAAGCCTACCCTAATGAGGAAAAGCTCTTTCATTTATAGAATCATGAAAGTTTTCACATTCTTCCACTCCACTATCTTATAAGGGAAAAAGGGAAGTTGTCATTATGCCCACTTTACAGATTAGAGGACAAGGTTAGAGAGGTAAAGTGGCTTGACCAAAATCACGCAGCTAGAAAGTGAAACAGGTGTGACTTAAACTGATGTTTTCCCTTGTTCTGTGTTCTTTCTAATTCACCATTCAGCCTTTCTCTTTTCCCCTCAGAAAAACTTGTAAGGGATGAGATTTTTCTTTGAGACCCTCAACTACTTTCCTTGCCTATTCTCATTGTTAATACATCTGTTCCCAAATTTCTAGCACTCATGCTTCTCCCAATAACATTTCCATCTTTTTAATATGATGATTTTCCTAACACCAGTCAGAATTTATCTGTACCATGCCTCATTCCCAGAGAGTTTTAATTTAATATTATTACTTTAATGATATTATTGTTATTTAATAATACATAATTATTTAATAAGTCCATTTACTCTGAGATATTAATGATTGATAATAGATTAACCTGCTCTCCCATCCAGGAATTATGCTCCTTGAGACAGTCTTAACAAAGAGGATAATAGTGTCTGGTGCTTATAACTGGTAGAGTGGTAGTGGTAAGACATTTTTGGTAAGATGCTTCACATTCCTACCTCACCCCTAAACTAATCCTGAGAGTAGCTACTTACTCCACTTATACGTAAAGTAGATCCTGCCCTCAACCTCTTCTTATATGCCTGCTTGTATTTTCTTTCCTATTTCTGTATGCCGAGGTATATACATGGGCAGCTAGGTGGTACAGTAGATAGAGTGGAAGTCTGGAAGTCAGGAAGATTCATCTTTCTGAATTGCTATCTGGTTTTATATACTTTATAAGCTGTGTGACTCTGGGCAAATAACTTAATTCTGTGTGCCTTAGTCCCTCATCTATAAAATTAGGTGATCAAGGAAATGGCAAACACCAAATGGGGCTGCACACAATCAGACATGACTGAAATCATTGAACAACAATAGGTAGACACAGCCCTATGAAAAGAGGCAGTGTGGCCTAATGGTACAGACACTGGGTTGTAGTTCAGGAAGGCAGGGCTATAAATGCTCTCTGCTAGTATTTTTTTATGGAACCTTGGGGGGGAAAAAGTGATTTGTATGTGTGTGTATGCATGCACATGTGTGCACACATGCATGCATGTGTTTGAGCATGCACACATATATACATATACATACAAATATAAAGACATGTATAGATATGTGTATATGTATTTTTCTATGCATATATCTATCTATATATCTCTCTCTATCTGTCTATACTTTATTTCTCTATCTCACTCAGGCTGGAAATTCAGTGTCTTCTCAGTGGGCCCCATCCTGTTTGGATTGGTGTGTGAGCTTTGACCTCTATTTCTTACACTTGCAGGAAGTAAAAGTTTTATATTCTATTCATTGTTTGACAGTGCTGTTAATTTAAAGATCAATAATTTTTACAATGTGGGTAATCCTTCATTCTTAAATCATTTTAGGGAAGTCTTTCATGATTCCTTGAATTTCTCATATTTATAATTGAGCAGTTATATCCTATCATATTCACATAGGATTCTCCAAAAGCTTAATCGGGCCATAACTCCTAGAGGTTCACCTAATTCTGAACTTAGTTATGGACATCTGACCAACTGAGTCCACTGCAGCTCAGAACTTCCAAGTTCAAGAGATCCATCAATCTCATCATCCCAAATGGTTGGGATAACTGAAGTGGGCCACCATGGCTTGCTACGCACACACATATTGCACTGAATACATATTGATCTTCCTTGCTTGTAGGCTAATTTAAAAGCAAAAGCATAGAGATAATTAAAGAGCAAACACCCAAAAGCCTCATGAATACAAACACTGCAACATCTTCACACATTTGTTGTAACAGCTCACAGAAAATTTGCCATTTTACACATCTATCCAGCCTACCATCTGTCTTCAGAAAAGCTGCTATTTCATTAGAATTTTGAATCAACAGATTCTTTTTATATAATTCTAATTGCTAGAGCTTTCGGAAGGAGAAAGTCCCATAATTGAAATCTAACTCAGGCTATTTTTGGCCATATTTTATTCATTATCTATTTGAATAATATCTATTTTATTTATGATATCTATGACTTTGGACTAGAGAATATCTCTGCCATTTCTATAGAATTTTAAGAATAATAAAGAGCAATCCTCATGAGAGTCTGGTGAGTTAGGTATTGGAAGTATTATTTTTACCTTATGCAGATAACTCCCAAGTCTATGTATCTAGCCCCCCTTTCCTTCATTAAATTTAATCCTGATCACTGATTCACTATTGGATATTTTATTCTGAATGTTCTGGAAACATCCTAAATTCAGTGCAACTGAAACTGAACTCTTTTTCTCCCTTCTAGCCTAAATCCTCCCCTTTTCCAAACTTAACTATTTCTATCAAAGACACTGTTATATGCATACATACATGAGTGCATACATACAAATGTACACACATATATGTTATATTTATAGATTTATATATGTATATATGTGCATACACATATACAAATATCCATATATACATGCACATGTATATATGTAAATACCTATGTTATACATACATGCACTCACATATATACACACTCATACCCATACCCACATTCCCCAAGGTGTTCAAAGAGAGGAAAGTTTTACATATGCCAAAAAAAATGAAAACAATCATTTTCGGTGCATCAAAGACCTAGAAACAGAACACTTGCCCATTGATCAAAATTTATTAAATACCTGGTACGTTCCTGGATCAGTATTAGTCCTTCACAGTATAAAGGAAAAAATGAAAACAATCTCTTTCCTCAAGGAGCTTAGAATCTAGAAGGAGAGGTATTGGGAATTAAGAACCTGAGTGAGTCGAATGATGGTGATACCCTCAAATGATATACGGGAGTTCTGAAAAAGGAAGATTTGGGAAAAATGTGACTTTTCTATTGGGTATATTGGAGTTGAGATGCCTGACACAAGACAATATAATTTTTATTACTATAATTTGGGGATTTTGATAACAACTATAGTATCTATTATTTCACAGATTTTTTTGAAGATTCAAATGAGTAAGAAAGTACTTTGTAAAACTTAAAATTACATAGATGTGCGTACATATATGCACAATATACACATATATTAATTCATGTTTATATCTCTAGATCTTTGCAGTGATGTATACTGACACATGTACATGTGTGTATGTAGGTTGTATATACAGTTGTCATTTTATTTTTTGATTCTTTACTTTCACTATCTACATGTGTCCACTCAGATGCCAAATCTTATGACTGTTGCCATATTCTTTTACATATATCCCTTCTATGCTTAGCTGAAGGCAACATTCTACAGAGTTCACATCCTCATCACCTCTCACCTGTGCTTCTTCAATAGCCTCCTAGTCAGTATACCTATCTCAGCTCTCTCCATCTCTCTGATTTGATCTCCACTCAACTGTCCAAGGGATTTTTCCAAAAATGTAGATCTTACCATATTACTTACCTCTATTCAATCAAGTCTAATGGCTTACTCTTACCACCAGAATCAAATACAATAATAAGAAGAACTAACATTTAGAAAGCCCCTACCAAGTGCCAGCACTGTGTTAAGTACTTAATAATTATTGCTTCATTTGATATTCACAACAATCCTGGGTAGTAGATGCTACTGTTATCCCTATTTTATAGGTAATGGAATTCAGGGAAATGGAAGTTGTGATTTGCCCAGTGTCACACAGCTAATAAGTGGCTGAGACTGGATTTGAACTCAGTTCTTCCCTAGTCCAGGCCCTGTTCTCTATCCATGGAAACACCTAAATATCATTTTGGACACCTAATAGCTCCTTACCACCTGAAACCTTCATACCTTTCCTATACTTTATTCCCCTCTGTCAACTCTGTAATGCAGCTATTGGTTAAGCTATCCTGGCTTATTTGTCATTCATGTCTCTTGATTCTCTGACTTTTCACTCACTATTCCCCAGGCTTTCAGTGTTGCCCCTACACCCACAGTATTCTCCCACCTTCCTCCTCCTCTTGGCTCCCTTTAAGATTCAGTTCAAACCCCACCTTTTGTAGGAGTCCTTCTTTCCCTTCCATACCTTCCCTCTGAGGTTAAATTCATTTAAATAGATTGTTAGAGTGGTAGAGATATCTATAGACATACAGATATGTCTATAGCTATATAGATCCATAGCTATATAGCTATAGAGTATAGATTATATAGCTATGTAGATACATATATGTATCTACACATATATGAATATATTCATATATATATACATACATAAAATCTCATATGTCCAAAGTTATTACATGATATTTAAATTGCTGCTTTTGGGCCTCAAATGACTAGAGTTCACTCCCTCCTGACCTCATCTCATTTTTCAGAATTCCTGAAAATTCCTTCCAGACTCAGTTCAGGGACCACCTTCTAGAGTATGCTTGTACTGATGCTCTCTCCCAACTTTTAGTGATCTTCTTCCAAATTATGTACATATATATGTATATATATTCATATATATACATAATTGAAGAACTAGAACAGTGTCTAACTCATATCAAATTCTTGATAAATGCATTTTGATTGTCTATCAACCCCATTTTTTGGTTAAAGAGAAACATTTTGAGACATTAAATAGTTTACCCATTGTAACTTAATGAATAATTTGGGGAGGTGAGATTCAAACTCAATCTTTCTTGTCCTCAATTTAACATCCTGTTCACTACTTGACACAGCTGTTGATTTCATGATGATTCATTTTTTATTTTGCTTTTTGGAAGGCAATTGGGGTTAAGTGACTTGCCCAAGGTTACAGGGCTAGTGTTTTTACATTAAGTTATGTTAAGTGTCTTGTGGCCAGATGTGAACTCACATCCTCCTGAATCCAGGGCCGGTGCTCTATTCCCTGTGCCACCTAACCACCCCATGATCAGTCATTTCTACAGTATTAATATTTCTTCACTCTGTATCATTCCGTGCAAGTCTTCCTATAATTTTCAGAATTTGTTACATCTGTTATTAAATGATAATATGCTATTATATTCACATGAAATCTTTCAATCAATGAGCAACTTGTTTTATTTTTAGGTCTTTGCTACTACAAAAAAAAATGCTGCTATGAATATTTTGACCTATACAGAATATATTTGTATTAAGAAACAGAATATGCCTCTATGTGTATGGATGTGTATGGCAACATATATATATATATATATCACACACACACACATACATACATACATACATACACACACACATACACATATACATTATGTATGTATATGTGTATGTGTGTGTATATATATATGGTCTTTGTAACCTGTTACAAATCTTTCCCCTGCTACATAATAACTATATAATCCCGAGTAAATTCTTTAACCTCTAAATGTTTTAGGCAACACTTTAAGACTATAAATTTCTTATAAAGTATTGACCTTCATTGGAAAAGGGGATTTCTTTGTGTGGCTGTTACTTATACAAGTAAAATCAGAGATCCAATCCTTTGGGAAATACTTTGAGACAGTTCTGGAAATGTTGGCTTGGGGCAGACTGAAGGGAGATTTAAATACTAGGCAATGAGTTTTTGTTTAAATATAATGTATATCACATCTGTTGCTATTTTATTGTGTCTTCTAGCTCAAAATCCTAATGATCCTGTTAAAATAAAGGTTATTCTTACTTGCTTATTTTTCCTATTTATTTATTTAGTTTTTAACATTTATTTCCACAAGATTTTAAGTTACAAATTTTCTCCCCCTCTAACCCTTACACCCACACCAAAATAGCAAGGCTACTGAATACCTGTTCCCCCAATCTGTACTCTCTTATATCTCCCTCTCCACCCCCCACATTTCTTGTAGGGCAAGATAGATTTCTATACCCCAGTGCCTGTATATCTTATTTCCCAATTGCAAGTAAAAAGCAATTAAAATTGTTTTTAAAACTTAGAGTTCCCAGATTGCTTCCCTCCTTCCCTCCTCAACCTGCCCCACTGGGAAGATAAGAAATTCAATATAGGTTGTATGTGTGTAGTTACTGCAGTCATTTCCATAGTTGTTATATTGTGAAAGACTAACTATAATTTCCCCCATCTTATCCTGCTCCACTCTTACTCTCTTTTCTCCTTTGACCCTGTCCCTTTTCAAAAGTGTTTGCTTCAAAGTAACTTCTCCCCCAATCTTCCCTCTCTTCTGTCATCCTCCCATTTATCCCCTTCCCCCTTATTTTCCTGTAGGGCAAGATACCCAACTGAGTGGGTATTTTGTTCCCTCCTTCTGCCAAATTCATTGAGAGTAAAGTGTTGACTGATTCTCTTTCACCTTCCTGATCTTACCATCCATTGTAACAGTGTTTTCTTGACTCATTTAAATGAGATAATTTACCCTAATCTATCTCTCCCTTTCTCCCTTTCCCAATATACTCCTCTCTCACTTCTTAATTTTATTTTTTAGATATCATCCCTTCATATTCAACTCATCCTGTGCCTGTATCTATGTATACATGAACATACATATGCACACACATATATTTATACACATATACACCCTCCTATATGTATATGTGTATATATATATGTATATATATATATATATTCCCTTCAACTATATTCATACTGAGAAAAGTTTTATGAGTTATAATTATCATTTTTCCATGTAGGAATGTAAATAATTCAACTTTAATATGTTCTTATGATTTCTTTTTTTCTGTTTACTTTCTCATGCTTCTCTTGCTTCTTGTATTTGAAGGTCAAATTTTCTGTTCAGTTCTGGCTTTTTCATTAAGAATGCTTGCAAGTCCTCTATTTCAATGAATGATCATATTTTTCCTTGAAGAATTATGCAAAGTTTTGCTCGATAGGTGATTCTTGGTTTTAATCCTAGCTCCTTTGACCTCCAAAATATCATATTCCAAGCCCTTTGATCCCTTAATGTAGAAGCTGCTAGATCTTGTGTTATCCTGATTGTATTTCCACAATACTCAAATTGTTTCTTCCTGACTGCTTGCAGTATTTTCTCCCTGACCTGGGAACTCTGGAATTTAGCTATAATATTCCTAGGATTTTTTTTTTCCCACATTGTTTTCAAGAGATGATCACAATTATTTTGCCCTCTGGTAGAATATCAGGGCAATTTTGCTTGATAATTTATTGAAAGATGGTTTCAAGGATCTTTTTTAAATCATGGCTTTCAGATAGTCCAATAATTTTTAAATTATCCCTTCTGGATCTATTTTCCAGGTCAGTGATTTTTCCAATGAGATATTTCACATTGCCTTCTATTTCTTTTTCTTTTTTTGGATCTCTTTTATAGTATCTTGATTTCTCATAAAGTCATTAGCTTCCATTTGCTCCAATCTATTTTTGAAGGAATTATTCTCTTCAGTGCGTTTTTGAAATTCCTTTTCCATCTAGCAAATTTGGCTTTTTAAGACATTCTTCTACTCTTTGAATTTTTGGGCCTCTTTTTTTTTTTCATGGTAATAATTCCCATTTATTTAGTACTAGAAGGTCAAACAGCAATTTTAAAACATTGTTGTAATTGACTCTTTCAACAACCTCGCAAAATACAATACCTTGAAAGAATTATTATCATCATTTTACCAATGAGGAAACTGAGGCTAACAGTAGTAAAGCAATTTGCCCAAATTCAAATCAGTATTTACCATATTGATCCAAACAAACCTACCACTACCCCAACCCTGATATAAGCTGAAACTTTAAGGTGAAAAGATGTGAATACAGCATTGTTATTTGTCCTTTGTTTTCTTTTCTTTTTTTTAATACTTTATTTATTTATTTTTAAACAAATGCTTTATTAACTTCTGTTTTACATCATTCATTTCTGCCATATTTTGAGTTACAATTATTTTCCCCCTGTTTTTCCCCTACCCACCACCCCAGAAAAGCAGTCCCACAAGATATTGCTTCCTCCAATCTGCTCTCTCCCATATCTTCTCCCATACCCCCTTCGACTTTTCCATTACAGGAATGTGAATCTCTGTGTCACAATGTCTGCACATCTTATCTCCCAATTACAAGCAAAGGATTATTAATAATAGTATTTATATATATTTGAAATATTTAATTTTAAGAACTCGAATTTCAGATCCATTCCCTTCCTCCCTTGTCACCCATTCCCTCTGGGAAGATAAGTAATTCAGTATATGTTATACATGTCTAGCTATGCAAAACATTACCATAGTAGATATCTTGTACAAGGCTGCTTATAATTCCCTCCCACTCATCCCACCCCCCACCTCGTCCATTCCCTACTTGATCCTGTCCCTCTTCTATAGTGGGTACTTCCAACTTCCCCTCCCCCCAAGAATGCCCTCCCATCCATCATCCCTCTTCTCATCCCCCTTCCCCCTATTCTGCTGCAGGTTGAGGTATCCCATTTAGTATGTATGTCATTCTCTCCCTGAACCAAATTCAGTGAGAATGTGGTTTTGCCTTTCGGCCTTCCTATTCTTCCCCTCCTCTGCACCCACTTCTCCTTGCTTCTTCTACATGAGATAGTTTACCCTTCCCTGTCTCTCCCCGTCCTCTCTTGCCACTTTCCTCTCTCACCTCATAATTTCACCCCTTAGGTGTCATCCCTTCCCAACAAATTCAACCTATCTGCCTCTATCTGTGTATAACGGTAAACATATATACACACATTCACATATGTATTCATGTGACCATATACCCTTCTTCCATTATTTTCATACTGGGCCTCTTTTGCCATTTGGATTAGTCTATTTTTAAGGTGTTATTTCCTTCTGTGTATTTTTGGGTGCCCTTTAGCAGGCTGTTGACTTGTATTTCATTATTTTCTTGCATCATTCTCATTTCTCTTCCCAATTTTTCCTCCACTTCTCTTAATTGATTTTGAAAATCCTTCTTGAGCCCCTCCATGGCCTATAACCAGTTCATATTTTTCTTTGAAGCTTTTGATGCAGGAGTTCTGACTTCATTTTCTTGCTCCCATTCCATGCTTTGATCCTTTTTTGTCCCCCAAAACGGGGAGGCTTTTTGTCCCCTGTTTGTGCTTCCTCTGCTTGCTCATATTGCCAGCCAATTACTTGACTTTTGAGCTCTTTGCCATGGCAGAACTCTGCTTCCAGATTGCAGAGAGCTTTTTTTCCAAATTCCTGGGGTTTTTCACAGCTGTTGGAACTATAAGGATGATACCCCTCTGCAGTCCCAGCAAGCTCTGTCACACTGGCCACACATCCCAGGACCACCACCCAAGCCCTGTGATCCAATCTAAGCAGGTTAAAACAGAAACAATTACCCTCTGAATGGTTGCTTGGTCCCCCTACAATCTGCAGGCCAGTAGCTCTGGAGGCAGCCACATGGCAGCAACTGCAGCAGCTGCTCCTCTGCCAGCTCTTGCCTTGGGGCAGGCACCAGATAGTGCTCTTTTCTACCCAGTTCCAACAAATTCCAGACTGACCTTTTATTTTCTCTTTGGTGTTTAGGGGTTTAGGAGTCTGGAAACCTCCATAGCTACTGGTAATTCACTCTCCTGAAGTCTGCTCTTGCTGCTGCTGGTCATGGCCTCTCTTGGGCCAGAACTGTGCGGCTCAGTTGGGACTGTGCTTGGCTCCCAGCCTGGTGCAATAGTCCCTTCCTTTTGGCCTGCTGGACTGCCTTCAGTGGGGGATATGCTAGGAATGTGCAAGTGGAATAAGAACTTACTGGGCTAGCCCATCAGTACCTATATTGTGGATAGGTTTACAAATGCACAATTAAATGACCACAAACTGAAAAAGGAAAATTTTTATTGTTGTGAATCAAATTTGGGAAATTGTGTTGTATCTTCAAAGATGCTAAGTTGTTCATTATTGAAAAAAACTCATCTTTTAAAATATTCATATTCTTTCAGTATTGCTACATGCCTTCAAATGTTAGGAAGCATTATCCTAGGAAAAGCATAGCCACAAATGCCTCAAGAGCAATGGGAAAAATATGGAGGATATAGAATATAAAGATATCACTAAGGACAAGTATCATGAAAAAGGAAAGCTGGCCAACCATACTGTGAGAATGACAGATAACATGAATAATCCAAGTAGTAACAGTTAAAGTCAGGAGCTTACAAACTCTGAGATCCAGTTTTGTAGAAAATAGGATATTTTTCCAGTTTTCCCAAAGGATTTTAAAAGTTGTTTCCCTTCTCCATTTGTTTTAGTAATATTGGTGAATCCCATCAATTTACCACTCTGGACCCATGGAGTCATCTTCCACCTTCATACCACCACTATCACTATCACCAGTACACAACCCCCCCCCCCCCCACACACACACACTCACACTGTCATATGAAAAGTGGTGAAACAGATCAAACATTCATAAAAGTCTGCAAATAAGCAGAGAGGGTAGTATTATCAGCATATATGCCATCAAGGGAAACCTGACTCAGCATGACTCAAAACTGGCCTTTATCTTTTCTCAATTCAAAACCTGATTACAATTGGGCAGAAAAAGTCAAGAAATTCAATTTCTCTAGGGGTAGATATGCAAAGTAATGACATTTGTGTAAACAGGCAGAGTTAATTTCATCCAGTTATTGCTCCTAATATCTGCTTGTATTTGCTAAGTTTTGACTAGACTGCGGGAGCCTTAAACAAGATGAGGAAGCTGTCTACATTTTGTCTTGACTATATTAATGTCCCTCATTACCCAAGAAATGAATCTCGCAAGCTTAATTGATGTCCTGAAGCCACAGAAGAGTTCAAGATGTCAAACTGCCATTTTCCAATGAAAACCAAATGCATGAGAATGAGCCTACAATGACATTAATAAAAACAAGGGTTTTGCTCTGTGCTTTATCATACAATATATAACATTATTATATGGTATATAATAGCACCCCTTCATTCATTAGTAAACATTTAATAAGTGCTTTTTATTTGATGGGTTTATTTATTCATCCAGGAGACAATCATTGAGTGTGTACTATAAGTTATGCACTTTCCTGGGTGTTGGAGACACAAAGAATGGGAATAAAACAGTCCCAGCCAACATGTAATTTATATCGGTGATGGACAGGGGAAAAACCAAATGAATCTTGTACAAAAATACAAAATCTATATGAAGTAAATAGAAAGCAATTTTGAAGAGGAAGACGCTAATATAGGCAATATTTGACATGATCCTTGAAGGATGCAGTTGTTGTGTTGTTTTTATTTTTGTTTTTTTTTTAAATCTAAACAAATTTTACCACTTTTCATTCTTCCTGGTTTGAGTAAATATTCTATGTGGAAAGGCAGCTCTCATCACTTTGAGACCCTCAAATGACTATATGTCAATATGTGGCATATTCTTCTACATCTACACCAACATTTATTTGCTGTCATTTATCTGTCTCTTTCTGTCTGTTTTCTAGAGTAGGAGTTCATAGAATCATATATATATATAAAGCTGTAAGAGACCACAGAGACCATCTGGACCAACTTCTCATTTAGTTAGCAACTGACTAGAGAGACCATTTTTCCAACTCCATTCCAGCAAACGTCTCACACTGGTGATATCTTTACCTCCATTTGAGGAAATATCATTGCAGAGGTGCTCATTTCATATGTGGCTTAGCTGCTGCTTTTCTCAGGTATTATATTATATTTCTCCTATCTTTCCCCCCCATCTTCTCCTTTCCAGTTCCCTTTTCTATACTGTCCTTACTCCATTAGAATATAAACTCCTTTAGGTTGGAAGCTCTCCTTTTTGCTTATATTTTATCCTTATTGATGAGCATGATGCCTAATATATAGTAAGCACTTCATGCTTTAACTATCAGTTATCAATGTTTTGTTTTATAGATAAGGGAATTGAGGGAAAAGGAATTACCAAATATCACATAAAGAGTCAACATCAGAAGTAGAATTTAAATCTAGGTTTTCTGATTCTAGACCAGTATTCATTACATTGTTTTAATATTTGATTTTAAGATTCATTTAAAAAAATTAACAAAAGTGTCTTGTTTATCTTAAATAAGGAATTGATTAATACATCATAATAGCATTTAAATATATTTTTTGAATTTAATTGTCAGGTATTTTTCCCCTCCCTCACATTCCTCTTTTTAAAAATTAAAAGAGAAAACCAAGACCCTTCTAACAAATATGTGAAATTAAGCCAAACAAATTGCCATATTGATCATATTTAAAATTAATTTCTTATTCTGCATAACAGTCCACCATCTCTCTGTAAGAAGCTGAGTAGAATTCTTTATTATCTTTTGATCAGAGTTCTTAACAAATATGATTTCACTATGATGTTGTTAATTTATAAATTATTTTCCTAATTCTGCTAGATGCATTCTGATTCAATCTATACAAGTCTTCTCAGGTTTTTCTGAAATGTTTTTTTT
This sequence comes from Gymnobelideus leadbeateri, assembly GCA_011680675.1. NCBI lineage: Eukaryota > Metazoa > Chordata > Mammalia > Diprotodontia > Petauridae > Gymnobelideus > Gymnobelideus leadbeateri. The sequence goes on along the minus strand of WOXC01007623.1, from coordinate 185,574 downwards.
TTTCATTTGTTTTTAGCAACATAAGAGTATTTCATTTTAGCAATTGTCCAACTGGTGGGCAACTTCTTTATGACTGTTTGTTTGCAACTACATAAAGAGTTGCAATAAATTATTTAAATCTCTTCATAGCACACTCACAAAGTATACAATGATCCCAGGTTCTTTTCCCTTCACTGTGCTTCAATTCATATGTTTTCCCAGGTTTTTCTGAAGCCATTCACCTCATTATTATTATTATTATTTTGCCTTTTTGAAGGACAATTGGTGTTAAGTGACTTGCTCAAAGTCACATAACTAGTAAGTGTGTCAAGTGCCTGCGTTTGGATTTGAACTCAGGTCCTCCTGACTCCAGGGCAAGTATTCTATTCACTGTGCTACCAAGCCACCCCTGCTCATTAACTTTTTATAGAAAAACAATAATCCATCACAATCATATACTGCTATTTGTTCAGCCATTTGATGACATTCCCTTGATTTCTAATTCTTTGATACCATGAAAGTGATCTTATAGATTTTTTTTCATGTTTTGTATTTTGTAAAATAGTTTCTTTTCCATTTTCTTTTTCCTCTTTGGAAAACAGACCTAGGTGGTCAAAAGGTATGACCAATTTTATGGCTCTTTGTTCATAGTTCCAAATCATTGTCCAGAATCGTTGGATCAGTAAACAACTCCAAGAACGTAGAATTTTTATCCCCTTTTCTACATCCCCTTCAGAATTTATCATTTCTTTTGTTCTGTCATGTTGGACAATATAATAGGTATGAGGTGACACCTCAGGGTTGTTTTGATTTACATTTCTCTCTTCTATGCAGATTTAGAACATTTTTTCCATGTAACTACTGATAGATTTGATTTCTTCTCCTGAAAAGTGCCTATTTATATCTGTTGTTGCTGCTGTTGTTATTGTTATTGGGACAGTTAAGTGGTGCAGTGGATAGAGCCTGGGCCAAGAGTGAGGAAACTTAAGTTCAAATCTGGCCTAAAATACTTACCAGATGTCTGACTGACAATTCACTTAACCCTGTTTGCCTAAGTTCCATATCCTTAAAATTAACTGGAGAAGGAAGTATAAAACCACTCTAATATCTCTGCCAAGAAAAACCTAAATGGGATCACAGAAAGTCAGACATGATGGAAACGACTAAACAACAAAAACATTATGCCAATTAAAAATAAAGTTGATGGATTTAATTTCTTCTTATGAAAACTGCCTATCCATATCCTTTGATCATTTATCAATTGAGGAATAACTTATTTTTGTAAGTTTGGCTCACTTCTCTATGTATTTAAGGAATAAAGCCTTTTTTCCCATAATACTCCCTCTCTTTTGCTTGGTCATAAATGTATTCCTTGTCCATAGATATGACAGATAAATTTTTCTATGTTCCCTTAGTTTGTTTATGTTATCAATCATTTTTCCTAAACCATTTAGCCATTTTAACTTTACTTTGGTATATGTCATGGAAATATGGTCTGTATCTATTTTTTGCCACACTGCTTTCCAGTTTTCCAAGCAATTTTTGTCAAATGATGAGTTCTTACCAAACAACTTGTGTCATTGTTTTTATCAAACACTAGATTTCTGTATTTATTTAATACTGTGTATTTTTTACATAACATATTTCAGTGATCCATGACTGTTTTTTGGCCAGTCCAATATTGTTTTGATGATTACCACCTGTTAATATTGTTTGGAATCTAGTTCTGCTAATCTGCCTTCCTTCACATTTTTTTCATTGATTGTATTGATATTCTTGTCCTTTTGTTCATCCTGATAAAATTTGTTATTTTTTTTCTAGCTTTACAAAATAATACTTTGGTAGAGCAATTGGCATGTCATTGAATAAGTATGTTAATTTAGGTAGAATTGATATTTTTATTATATTGGAACTGTCTATCCATTAGAAATTAATATTTCTTAAATTGTTTAGATGTCGCTATTGTATGAAAACTATTTTGAATGTGTTAATATAATCCCTTGCTTTGTCTTGGTTGGTAGAAACCCAAGTATTTAATATTGTCTGTAGTTATTTTAAATGGAATTTCTCTTTCTATCCCTCCATTCAGGGTTTTATAATTAAAATGAAGAAATATAAGTGATTTATGTTGGCTTATTTTATATTGCACAACCTTGCTAAAGTTGTTAATTATTTTAACTAGTTTTTACTTCATTCTCTAGAGTTCTCTAAGTATACTGTCTTATCCTCTGCAAAGAATAACTGTTTTGTTTCCTCTTTTACTATTTTTTCCTTCAACTTATTTTCTTGTCTTATTGCTATAGCAAGCATTTCTTTTTTGTGCCTTAGTTTACCTTTTTTCTTTCAAACAGTAATAGGTTACTAAATGTTATAAATACTATGGATAATGCTGCAAGTATATTTTCTTATCAGAGTCCTAAGAATAGATGTGTTTACACGGAAAGAAAGAATGTAGTAATAGTAATATTCTCAGAGAGGTTCTTCTGCTATAAGTATCTTCTCTGAGTGATGTATAGTTATGCTGACATTTTTTCCTCCGTATTCCTAAAGTAATAGGTCTACAAGTAATATACATTGCACATGTTTTTCAAATAGATTAATCAGTTGGGCTGATCAATGCATTTTTCTATGTCACATACCCCTCCATTTGTGCTCACACATGAAGGATCCTCAGGGATGAGAAAGGGGGAAAAGGTAGGTCATAAGGGTCATGAGAGAACAGACTCAAGGAGAGGAAAGGAAAGGGGCCACAGTGAGAGCCAGGTAGACCTCCAGCTGGCTATGTCTTCCTCTCCTGAAGTTTTATGACAGTGAACTTACCCCTCCTCCTCCATGTCTTCCAGAGGCAGTATAGCCAACAGTTCTAATACAATATAGAATAATAGTGGTTATAATGAGTAACTTTGTTTCTCCTCTAATCTTATTGGGAAAACTTCTAACAGCCCCAATTACAGAAAATGCTTGCTATTGGTTTTAGATGATAATAATAATCATTTTAAGAAAGATTCCACTGATTCCTATGCTTCCTACCTCTTTTTTAAAAATAGGAATTGGTACTGTATTTTTCAAAAAAAATATTTCAAAACATTGATATTATTTTGATATAACTGATTGATAGTAACATATTTATATAATGAATTCTATTATTTCTGTTTTTGGTATGGTTAATTATTCTGATACTTTTTATAATGTTGAATCAGCTTTGCATTTCCTGGTATAAATTCCAACTGTTCATAGTGTATTATTTTAATGAAATATTTCTGTAGTATCCTAGGTAGTATTTCATTTAAATTTTTTGCATCAATATTTATTGGAAAATTGCCCTGTACTTTTTCTCACTCTTTTATTCTTACTTTCTGTGCTTTAGGTATCAGTACCATATTTTTGTCATAAAATAATTTAAAAGGACCTTTTACATATTTTAAAATATTTTTCTCATATTGGGATTAATTATTCCTTAAATGTATGGTACAATTCTCTTATAAATCCACCTGGTCTTGGAGAATTTTTCTTAGGAAATACATTTGTAGCTTGTTCAACTTTGTTTTTTCTCTTATTTATTTTTAGTTTATATCAATCATTTCCACAAGATTTAGAGTTACACTTTTTCTTCCCATTTTTCCCCTACCCGCCACCCCAAAGCAGTGATCTCACTGAATACGTATTCCCCCATCTGCTCTCTCCCATATCTTCCCCCATAACCACTTCGACTTTCCAGTAGGGCACAGTGGATCTCTATGCCCAAGTGACTATATATATTATTTCCCAGTTACATGTAAAATAATTATATATATATATGTATATATATTTGTGTGTGTATATATATATATGTGTGTGTGTATATATATGTATGTAAACATTTGATTTTAAAACTTTGAATTCCAGATTCTTTCCCTTCCTCCCTTGTCACCCACCCTTACTGGGAAGATAAGCAATTCAATATAGGTTGTACATGTGTGCTATGCAAAACATTTCCATAGTGGATATATTTTAAAACATGGACAGTATTTCCATCCATCCTATCCCACTTCTCACTTGTTCTATTCTCTACTTTGATCCTATCCCTTTTCAAAAGTAGGTGCTTCCAACTTCCAGCCCCGCTAGCCTGCTCTTCCTTCCATCATACCCCCTTTCATTCCCTTCACCCCTGTGCTCCTGTAGGGTGAGATACTCTATTTAGTCTATTCCCTCCCTAAGCCAAATTCAATGAGAATACAGTTGACTCATTCCCTTTTGCCTCCCTGTTCTTACCTTCCTTTGTAACAGTTTTCCCTTGCTTCTTCTATATGAGATAATTTAACCTATTCTTTCCCTCCACATCACCTCCCATTATATTACTCTCTCACCTATTAATTTCACCTTTTATGTATCACCCCTGCCTATTAAATTGGTCCTGTCCTCTCTATCTATATATGCCTGTACACATACACACACACACACACACATATTATAATATATATATATACATACATACTCACATATGTATTCATATGCCCATATACCCTCCTATATAGACATATATTTATGTATACATATGTACTTATGTATGTATATATGTGTACATATGTATGTATATGTGTGTATATATGCATGTATATATGTGTGTATATATACATATATAAACATATACACACACTCACACACACACACACACATACACATTTCTGTTCCCTTCAACTATTTTCATACTGAGAAAAGTTCAAATTTTATAACTTCTTTATGATTTTTCCCCTGTTTACCTTCTCATGCTTCTTGTATCTGAATGTCAAATTTTCTATTAAATTATCTCTCCTGGATCTATGTTCCCGGTCAGTGGTTTTTCCAATGAAATATTTCACATTGCCTTCTATTTTTTCATCTGTTTGGATCTGTTTAATAGTGTCTTGATTTCTCATAGCTTCTCTTTCCTCCAATCTAATTCTGATGAAATGATTCTCTCCAGTGAGCTTTAGAGATTCTATTACCATCCGGCAAATTCAGCTTTTTAAGGAATTCTTCTCCTCATTTCCTTTTTGAGCCTCTTTTGCTATTTAAGGTGGTACTTTCTTCAGTCAGGTTATTGACTCCTATTTCATAATTTTTTTGTATTGTTCTCATTTCTCTTCCCAATTTTTCCTCCACTTCTCTTATTTTGTTTTCAAAATCCTTTTTAAGTTCCTCTGTGGCCTGTAACCAGCTCATATTATTCTTAGAAGCCTTTGTTCCAGGAGTTCTGACTTTGCTATCTTCCTCTTGTTCCATTCTTTGATCATTTTTGTCACCAAAATGGATGCCTAATATTGGATTGCTCTGCTTGCTTTGCTTCCTTTGCTTGCTCATATTATCACTCACTTACTTGACTTTTGAGCTTTTTGCCACAATAGAGCTCTTCTACCAGAGAGGGGAACTTTGTCCCAATTGCTGGGGTTTTTGCAGCTGCTGGAGCTATTAGTTGGATGCCCTCTCTGAAGCCTCCACATGCTCTGACAAATTGATCATTTACCCCAGGACCTCCACCCTAGACCACAGTTCAAATCCAAGCAGGTTAAAGCAAGAGTCATTACCCTTCAGACTGGTTGCATGGTCCCCCTACAATGTGCAGGCAGGGAGCTATGAAGCAGTCACATGGCAGTGGCTGCATGGCCATGATGCTTTAGCTGTTTCTCACTGTGGGGGGTAAAGGCCATATGGGTCTCCTGAACTCCCAGTTCATAAAGTCCACATTTCACTGACCTCTTACTTTGTCCTTAGCATCTATGGGTTGGAATTTCTCAAAACCACCACAGCTGTTGATGATCTGAAGTCCCTCCAGCTGGTTGCTGGTTATGGCCACCCTGAGGCTAAAACTTCTATCTCAGGTGGGGCTAGGGATGGCTCCCAGAGTGCTGTGGTAGCCCCTTCCTACAAGCCTGCTATGATGTCTTCAGTGCGAAGTTAGCTTCTCTCTGTCATTTTGTGGGTTCTATAGCTCCAAAGTTGGTTTAGAGTTATTTTTACATGAATTGGAGGAGGTGATAGTGGGAGCCCTACAGAAGTCCTGTTTCTACTCTGCCATCTTGACTCCACCCCTTTACTTATTTATTTTAAAGATATGGTTATTTAAGCATTCTTTTTCTTCTTTCATTAATCTGGTAAATTTTTGTTTATCCATTTCACTTAGATTGTCAGTTTTCCTTTACCTGGAATATAATTGGGGAAAATAATTCCATGTAATCTTTTACATTTCATCCTCCATTTCTGATATGATTGTTTTAAATAAAAATAACCAGGTATTTATTTGTATTTTCCCCATAAAATCAACTCATTTCATTTATTAGTTTAATTGTACCCTCAGTTTTGTTACTTTCTCCATTGATTTCAGAATTGGGAATTTAACTGGGGATTTTTTCTCTTTTTTTTCTCTTTTTTAGTTGTATGATTAATTTATTGACCTGTTCTTTCTCTCTTATATTGATTTACATGTTTAAAAAAATGCATTATCCTTGGATTTTGGTTAGTTGTCTCATTGTTTTCATTATCTTTAATTAAATTATTTATCATTCCTATGATTTGTTATTTGATCCACTCATTCTTTAGGATTAGATTATTTATTTTTATTCATTTTTCATCTTTCTGTGGCCCTTTATTAAATGTAATTTTATTGCATTTTGTCTGGAAAGGGTAAATTTATTATTTCTGCTTTTTCTACATTTGTTTGTGTCATTTTTAGGTGCTAAAAGGTTGCCAGTTTTTGTGAAGGTCCCATGCAGTTTGGAAAAAAGCATTTTCCTTTCTATTTCCATTAACTTGTTTTTACTGATTTCTATCATATCTTACTTTTCTAATATCCTACTAATCCCCTTAACTTCTTTCTTAGATATTTTATGGTTATATTTATCTAACTCTAAGAGGAAAAAGTGTAGGTCTCCCTCTAATATAATTTTACTATTTTCTCCTATAACTCATTAACTTTTTCTTTAAGAATTTGGATGTTAAAGAAATCATTTTGATTACATTAAATTATTTTTTTTCATAAACACAATTAATGCAGTCAAGATTAGAAGGAAAGGAGAAAACTGGGGAAAATGTACAGCAATTTTCTCTGATTAAAGCCTGATTTCTCAAATATGTAGGAAACTGAGTCAAATTTATAAAAAAATGAGTCATAGCCTACTTGATAAATGGTGAAAGGACATGAACAGGTAGTGTTAAGAAGAAATCAAAACTATAATATTCACATAAAAATGTCCTCTATCATTATTGAAGAGATAAAGGCAAATTGATATAACTCTGAGATACTACCTCCCACCTACCAAATTGGTCAACATGATAGGAAAGAAAAAGAGAAGTGCTGAAAGAGATGTGCAAAAATTGGGAAATAGATGCCTTTTGGTGGAGTTGTGAATCAATTCAACCACTCTGGATAACAATTTGGAATGATACCTAAAGAGCTATGAGATTGTACATACACATTGACCCAGTAATGACACTAATAGTTCAGTATCCCAAAGATATAAAAAAAAAAAGGTGAAGGAGCTATTTGTATGAAAATGTGTATGGCAGCTCTTTTTTTAGGAGCAAAGAATTTGAAATTGACAGGATGAAATACATCCACCTGCATCTAATGCGGAACAATGTTTCACATCATGTGACATCTATAACTGATACCATATTGCTTGACTTCTTAGTATTCAGGTGAGGGATTAAAAGGAGGGAGATAATTCAGAACTCATCATTTAAAATGAATATGTAAAATAAATAAAAAACAAATAAAAATAAAATTCCTCCTTCTGCAAGGAAAATAAAGAATCTGGATGTTATGCCATGTGGTGCATATATGTTTAGTATTTCTATTATGTCATTGTCTATGATGCCTTTAATAAGATGTAGTTTCCTTGCTCATCTCTTTTAACTAGGTTTATTTTTAATTTTGCTTTCCTGGACATCATGATTGCTAAACCTGCATTTTTTTTTTGGTTCAGCTGAACTATAATAGATTCTGCTTCAGCCCCTTATTTTAATTGTGTGTGTGTGTGTGTGTGTGTGTGTGTGTGTGTGCCTATTTCAAGAGTGCTTTTTATAAGCAACATATTGTTAGAGTCTGCTTTCTAATCCATTCAGTAAAATGATCCTGTTTTATGAGTGAATCCATCCCATTTACATTTACAGTTTAGTTGACTGTGCATTTTCCTCCATTTTATTTTATTTTATTTTACTTTATTTTATTTTTGCCTTTTGGAGGACTATTGGGGTTAAGTGACTTGCCCAAGGTCACATGGCTAGGTTTTTTGTTTGTGTGTGCATTAAGTGTCTGAGGTCGGAACCGAACTCAGGTCCTTCTGACTCCAGGTCCTACACTCTACTCACTGAGCCACCTAGCCACCCTCCATTTTATTTTCTTGTTTGTCCTTCTCGCTCTCTTCTTTCCCTGTAGCTTCTGAAAAGTATGTTTTCCATCTTACCACTGCCTCCCTTAAACTTTTCTTTCTTTTATCACTCTGCCTTTCTTCTGTTTCCTTTTCCTTCTACTTCTCAGTTGGGTAAAATAAAATTCTATACTTCAGTGTGTGTGTGTGTGTGTGTGTGTGTGTGTGTGTGTGTGTGTGTGTGTGTGTGTGCAGGTGTAATCTTTCATCTCTGAACCAATTAAGATGAGAGATTAAAATGTTAGTCAGCGCTCCACCCTCCATTAATTTCCCCTGTACTATAAAACTCTTTCTTGCATGCCTCTTTCATGAGAGATAATTTTCTCTATTATTCCTCTATCTTTCCACTTCTCCAAGTGCATCCCTTTTTCTCACCTATACATCTTTTGAAATCAGTTCATTTTTAGTCTCTTATGATTTCTCTTTCATGTTTTTTTTTATTCTCTCTCAAAGTTTTATTGGCAAGTCACATTTTCTGTTAATATCTGTTTTTTCATCAGGAGTGTTTGAAGGCTCTCTATTTCTTGAAATTTCCATTTTTCCCCTCAAGGATTAAACTTAGTTTTGCTAGATAGTTGATTCCTGGTTTTGAGCCTAGCTCTTTTGCCTTCAAGAATATCATATTTCAATCCCCTTATTGTGATAGCCACTAAACATTATGTGATTCTGACTGTGGTTCCACCATATTTGAATGATTTTTTTCTGACTACTTGAAGTATTTTCTCTTTCCATGGGATCTCTGGAATTTAGCTATCATGTTCCTGGGAGTATTTATTTTGATATCTCTTTCAGGAAGAAGTTGATGGATTCTTGGAATTTCTTCTATTTTTTCCTCTGCTTCTTATATATCAGGGTAGTTTTTCCTTTATAATTTCTTAAAATATCATATCTAGTATCTTTTTTATCATGAGTTTCAGTTATACCAATAATTCTTAAATGATCTCTCCTTGACTTGTGATCCAGTTCAGTTTTTAGCCCCTGATGAGATATTCCACATTTTCTAACCTCCCCATTTTTGAATTTATTTTATGGTTTCTTGATGTCTCATGGAGCTTCCATTTGCCCAATTCCAGTTCTGTTTTGTAAGGAATTATTTTCTTCAGTGAATTGTACCTCCTTCCCCCCCCCCCCCCATTTGGTCAATTCTGATTTTAAGGTACCGTTGTCTTCATTTCTTTTTGTCTTTTATCAAGCTATTACTTATCTTTTGATAGTTTTCTTGGATTGCTCTTTTTTCTTTTTCCAATTTCCCCCTACTACTCTTATTTGATTTTTTAATAGAATTTTTTGCTCTTCCAGGAATTATTGTTAGACTTGTATTTGAGGTTTTCTTTGTAGCTCTTTTGTCTTTATTATCTTCTCTTGAATTTGTGTTTTATTCTTCTGTGTCACCATAGTAACTTTTTATTGTCAAGTCCCTTTTTTCCCTCATTTTTTCCCCCAATTTATGTCTTAACTTTGAATTACATGATTAAGTTGGGTTGGCATTGCTCTAGGTCAGTGCACACCACAGTGTCACAGGCCTCTCTTTCCTACCTCTTAAGTTGTCTCAGGTTGGAAAAGATGTTCTACTCCAACATTTTTTTTTTTGGAGGGCAATTAGGGTTAAGTAACTTGCCCAAGGTCATGTAGCTAGGTTTTTATTTGTATGTGCGTTAAGTGTCTGAGGTTAGATCTGAACTCAGGTCCTTCTGACTCCAGGGCCAACGCTCTACTCACTGCACCACCTAGCCACCCCTCCAACATTTTGTTAGCTCTTTCACACCAGAATTGCAATTGAGGCATTATTTTAAAGTTATTTGGAAGCAAATGTGGGAAGAGCCTGAGTGTAGTGCTTCCTCTACTTTAATTTCTTGACTCTGCCCTCAGAAGTCTGACTGTGCATATATGTTACAAAGATATTCTTTCCCTTTTTATCCATTGTGATGCTGTGGGGTGGCAGACAAAATAGATTTTTATCAGTTGAAAAAATATTTTCAAAAAGAAAAAAAGAAGTATGAGGTTAAGTGACTAAGTGATTGACCCAGAATTGCATGGTATCAGATGAAGAATTTTAATCCTGTTTACCTGATTCTTTTAATCACTACCACCCCACCCCATTATATTAGGATGACATTGCTTTACATGACTAGATTTTTATTCAGGAAAATATAGGTATTAATCAGGCCTCAGTTATTAACAAATTTTGTGACTTTGGACAAGTCACTTAACTTCTCTGTGCTTCAGTTTCCTCATCTGCAAGTTGAGGTTGATGGTTACTTCAAGATTCTAAATTTATGATTGTATCATTTATAAATTTTTCTTCCTTCTCTATCACTATGAGATTGCCAAATTTCTCAGTTGGTACTGTCTCTCCCTCTGATGAAACTCCCCTTCTAAGGTGTAATTCTAATGTGTTTTTGCCTAGGGAACCTAGCTTGTTCAATGGCTATTTATTAGAAGAAGGAGAAAGGGAGAAAAAGATTAGGGTAAATTATCTCAAATAAAAGAGGCAAGAGAAAACTGTTACAGTGGGGGGGACAAACAGGAAGGTGAAAGGGAATGGGACAACCTGATTCTCACACTCAATTGGGTATCTTACCTATAGGAAAATAGGGGTGTAGGGGATGAGAGGGGGATGATAGAAGGGAGGGAAGATTGGGGGAGAGGGTAGTTAAAAGCAAACATTTTTTAAAAGGGATAGGGTCAAAGGAGAAAATAGAATAAGTGGGGGGCAGGATAGGATGGAAGGAAATATAGTTAGTCTTCCACTATATAACTACTATGGAAATGATTTGGGCAACTACACATGTACAACCTATATTCAATGGCTTATCTTCCCAGTGGGGGTGTATGAGGAGGGAAGAAAAGAAAACATTTGGAACTCAAAGTTTTAAAAACAAATGTTTAAAAAAATTGCTCTTTGCATGCAACTGGGAAATAAGTTATACAGGCACTGGGGTATAAAAATCCACCTTGCCCTACTAGAAAGTTGGGGGGAGAGGAAGGAGTAAATAAGAGAGAACAGATTGGGGGAAGGGGTATTTGTTTTGGGTGTGGGGGTAGGGGAAAGACAGGGAGAAAATAGTAACTCAAAATCTTGTGGAAATGAATATTAAAAATTAAAATTATTAAATTTTTAAAAATGTGAACTTATATAGAGTGAAGTAAACCAAATCAGGCAAGTCATATGCATAGAGACTACAATGATTCAAACCCAAACCTCAGTATTGACTGTGAGGAAGAGTGAAGAAAATGCCCTTCTATTCCTACATAGAGAATTGTATGACTCTGATGAGAAATATTGCATGCACATTATTTTCAAGCACAGTTGATATATTTCTTATTTTTCTTGCCTTTTTATGTCTCGTTTTATTTTTAAATGAAGGACAAATCCCTGAGTAGAGGTGGAAAGAAGAGGAGTATATTTGGAATTTAATGTTATATAAAAAGAAACAGTACATTTTAAAAAAAGGAAAAATGCCTAGAATAAAAATAAATAGTGTCTATATATGAGCCTTAAGGACTGGCCTCATGAAATTTACTAATATTATTGCATAAATTTTACAATTTCTTTCCTTCCTACTCATCCTACTTCCTTACTTCTCAGCTGCATTCCCATGTTTGTGACAGACCTGACTTCTGGATAAGTGAGTTTTTGTCTAATTATAAATACAATTATTATTGGATCATAGCTTTAGATCTGTAAGTACCTCAAAGACCATTTTGTCTGGAGCCCTCATTTTACAAGTGAAGAAAACAAGGACCAGAGAGGTAAGATTTGCCCAAGGTCATCCAGGTAGTCAGTGACAGAAGTAGGATTTGAGGCCAGCACCTCTGCCTCCAGAGTAAGATTTCTATCCCTTCTACCATAGCCACCTGTATTTGTATGTTAGCATCTCTATTTGATTCACAATTTAAATGGCTTTCACATCTTTTTGGAAGAGGAAGGTTGTACCAGAGTATATCCTCAAAGACAAATTGGTGAATCCATGCTGACCTTTGGGTCACACATTATTTTTAAAGAAGACAGAAATGATTCCTGTTACACAGTACAGGAGACATAGCACAGGCTAATGAAAATGAACACCAGACTTGAAGTCAGGAGACATATGGCTTCAAATCAGCTACCTCTCTGCCCTCTCTCTCTTTTGTTGTTCAGTCATTTCTATTTTGTCCAACTGTTCATGACCCCATTTCGGATTTTCTTGGCAAAGATACAGAAGTAGTTTGCCATTTATTTCTCCACTTTACAGATGAGGAAACCAAGGCAAACACAGTTAAGTGGCTTATCTAGGGTCACACAGCTAGTAAGTATCTAAGGCTGTATTTGAACTCAAGAAGAGGAGTCTTCCAGACTCCAGGCTAGGCTCTCTAGCCATTGTACCACTTGGTGTCCTACAAAATCCATTTCCCATGCTGTCTTCCAAGTGAAACCTTTGAAGCCTCAGTTTTCTCCTGGAAAGGACTCTCTATGTTCTTTACTGATGGATCTGATATATTACCTACCTAATAGAATGTAGGCTCTTTGAGGAAAGGAATGGTTTTGATTTTTTGTCTCAGTATATCCCTTAGGGTTGGGTAACCTGCAGTCTTGAAGGCACATGTGGCCCTGTGAAGGGTTCAGTCAAAGGGTTATGCTTGAGGACATACAGGGCCACATGTGGCCTTGAGGCACCTGGTTCCCTACCTTAACCTAGACCAAAAAGTACACCTTTCAAATTCAGTTAAACTTTTTGCTGAATTGAATTATATAAAGGCAAGCTATTATTATTATAAAACATGTACCAGATTAATGATGGCCCAGAATAAAAATGAAAAGGCCTCTCATATCTCTTGTCCTATATATTTTAATTGTGGATATTTGGCTCCCATAAATATACTTAATCATTAAAATGCATGTGCAAACATTTCTTTAATTGAAGGTGTGTTTAACCATTTTAATTTAGAACTGTTTACCCATGCAAGTAATTACAGGGGCAAAGATTTTAATTAAGAGAGAAGGAAACAAGGGGAGGAGCAAGGAAAAAAGATTAGAAGGAGAAAGGAAGAGGGATGGAGGAAGACAGAGGCAAAGAAATCTTGGCTTAGGGGGCTTTGCGAAATGTAGTCAAAGGCCTCTGAGCCTGATTAAATTTGAACATGAGAATAAAACCTCTTGAGGTTCAGGGTCATGTGAAATGTCATTGAAAGAAGATACTGTTATACTCAGCTCTGCCTTAGAGTACATTTCCCTGTTTCCATAGAGCCTTCTTATTTCAAGAGAAAAAGAGTGTTGGGGTGGGGGGAGTAAGGCTCTTTACTCTTTTTGGTACCACAGTGATGACTTAAAAATAATTTGTCATTCCCACTAGGGAAGGCTGGTACGAAAATGTCTGCATTCCAAGCAGCTCCTGCCATGTATAAATAGTGAATTATTCTCACTGGGCTTAGATGGCAAGCTGCTGCAGCATATCTTGGACATGATAAATTATAGCACTAATGAGCCCGCGAATAGGAGATTTGGCTCATTGTGAGAAACGATTTCCCATCCTATGCCCCCAATCCTGGAAATTTTCTTTGCTAGCTTTGGAATTAGAACCTGCAATTATTTTAGTGTCTTCTTCAGTAGCAAGTGATTGCCTAGTCCTGGCATGCAATGGGAAGAGAATTGGGCTTTGTTTATAGAAGTGGTGTGTCTGCTCCATTATTCTCTGCCCTAGATAGATAGCATCTGGAGCGCTGAGTTCTTTAAGGACATGTTTAAGGAAGGCCAAGTTAGCCTGGTAGACTTGCATGTTTGAAAGTCACAAAATAAATATTTTTAAGCTCTTATGTGTGTATCTACTGTGCAGGCACGTTGCTAAGTGCTGGGGATATAAAAATAGGTAAAAGACAGTCTTTACCCCCAAGGAGTTCACAATATAATGGGAAGAGAACAAGCAAAGTATAAGTATCAAATGCTGTTCACAGGATAAATAGGAAATAAAAGATGGAAATGCTAGAATTAAGGAGCATCTGAAGAAGGCTTCCTGTAGGGGCTGGGATTTTTGTTGGGACTTAAAGAAAGTCAGAGAAGCCAGTGCATATTTTTTATAATAGGGTTGGCAGTCATGTCATTTGGTGAACAATTTGAGGAACTGGGATGTTTACCATAGAGAAGAAAATAGAGGAGTATGACAATTATCTTCTGTTATTTGAAGAATGGTCAAACGGAAGAGAATTTATACTTTGTCATTGTGGTGCATTGAGCAGAACTCTGGACTTAAGAGTGAGAAGGTGGGTTCAAATTCTGCCTTAGATACTATCTAGGTATATGATCCTGAGCAAGTCATTTAATCTCTCTGTTATTCAGTTTCCTCATCTGTAACATGGTAGTACCTATACCACAGCATTGTTGGAGGAACAGATAAGAGTGCCTATGAAAATGATAGGCAAACTTTAAAACACTCTATTAACGGAGCTCTTGTTATTATCACTATAAAGGGCAGAGCTAGGATCAGTGGTTGAAGCACCATATAGGAAGATTTTAGTTAAATATCCCAATATTTTAGTCAAAAATATCCCAATAATTAGAAGTGTCTGAAAGTGGAATGGGCAGCTTCATGAGATGGTTAATTTCCTATCACTGTAGTTGCTTAAACAAATGATAGATTCAACAGGCATGCTGCAAAAAAGAATGTATATGCGAGGAAAAAGTTAGATTAGCTGCTCTCTGTGGCCCCTTCCAAGTCTAAGAATCTATTATTTCATGATTGTGTGAATTTTTTAACAAGGTTGTTGCCTTTGGTCTATTCCAATGCAGACTTCTCTGTGCTATGAAAATTTTAAAAATGAAATACAATTTTTAGAAAGCATAGGTCTATTTAAAATTTTGTGGTTTATTTGAACAACTCATTCCTTAATCCAAACTCCAACTCCCACCTCAGGCTAGAAATTACATAATAAAGTTCAACATCCTAACAGATACCCAAGAAGTGAAATTGACTGGCTGGGAAACTGATTTTCCCCTGACTAAAGGATTTCGGCAAAGTTTAGATGATCATGTTTTCTGGGATATCATAGAAGGAATTCCCATTCAGAAACAAGTCAAGACAGATGACCTCTTTCCAATTCTATGATTCTCTTTGTTGCTAGTAAGCTTGATATCAAGTACTGTGGATAAGGAAAGCTTTTGCAAACTCCTGGAAGTGGAGCCTTCAGTTTCAGAGACTGTGCTAAAACTCTAAAGCTAATAGGTCTATGCCATACTTCAATTACTTTCCTCCTAACTTCTGAGCCTGACAAAGCCCTAATTTGGAACTCAAGGTGATTGATGAGTTGCCTTCTGTACAATATATCACTGATCTTCTAGGACATTCATTGTGATGAGCAAAAAGTGGAAACCCTGTTCTGTGCATGTCAACATGGAGAACTGATGGAACCATTTAATAGAAGTGGGGAAACAAGTGCCAAAAGTAATAGAAAGTGAAAGGAATGCTCATGTCACTTCAAGAAAAGAAACATGAATTAGATAACCTTTCAACTAAAACCTTTTTAGCTGAGAGAAATCACTGAGCTTAAAGGAAGTATGTTTTCTTCTTTAGTTAGGCTATTTTTCTTCAGCGGGCCCCTGTAGTTTGAGGCACACTCATGTATTCATAAACAGGCTCATAATCACACTACCTATATTTGGTTGCATTACTATTTGTTAAGCACTTTCTATACTGTGGTTGTGCTGGAAATATGAAAACTAAGTGCCCACACACCTGCATTTATATCTCATTCCCTTTTCCATTTTTTCTATCTCCCCTCCCCTCTTACCCCCTTCTTTCCTTTCTCTCCCCCTCCATCTCTCTCTCCCCCTCCATCTCTCTCTCCCTCTCCCCTTTCCTTCCCTTTTCCTCTCCCCTTTTCTTCTTCTCCCCTTCTTTCCCTCTCTTCTTCTCTCACCCTCTCCCAATAAATATATGCATGTCTCCCTTTAGTGAGCATGGTATAGTGGATAAATAATTACTCTTGGGGTGAGAAAGACCTGGATTCAAGTATTGCCTCTGACCCATACTGGCTACTGGGTCTGGGCAAGTCACTTAAACTCCAATTTACCCAGACTAAGTCTCTAACACTATAGTCTGTAAATATTTGCTGATCTGCATTGGTGGAAGAAGTCTCCTCACTGGACGACCTCACATCAGTGAAACCACATTCTTTCACAAATAATATAAATATATACTTGTGATTCCATACATATGTCCTTACATACACAAACATGTACATATAGATATTTATTTATGGGAACATATCTTTTTATTTTGTGTATATGTCTACATTATATATACATACACAAGGATAAATATGTTTATTGCTCATAACTTCTCTTTTTCCATTAAGAATAAAACAGTCCTTCAAGTCAATAAATTTCCTAACTTTATTTCTATGCTGGTAGCTGGCACACTTGATAGACCACTAGACTTGGAATCAGCAAGAACTGTGTTTAAATCCAGCTCCAGTCGCTTGCTAACTGTGTGACCCTAGGCAAGCCAGTTAACTTCTCACTTTGTTTCCTCTTCTGTAAAATAGGGATGAGTAGCATCTAACAAACATAATTGGGATGAGGATGAAATTCGAACCTTAAAGTGCTATATACATGCTAGGTGATGTGACTATGATTATGTTAATGATCATTCTTTATCTCTCATAAGTATATCCATTCCCCACATCATTGGTGTTCAACTTCCTCAACATCTCTTGCCTTCTCCCCACTCACATAATAAGTGTTCTTCTTCAGACACTTATTATGTAAATAGCATCTTTAATATATATATATATATATATATATATATATATATATATTTTTAAAGCAATTGGGGTTAAGTAACTTGCTCAGGGTTACATGGCCAGGCATTATTTATGTGTGGATACTCATTTTCTGAGATCTGATCCCAGCACTCTTACTCACTGCGCCACCTAGCCGCCCCAATGTTAATAGCATCTTAACTGCTTTCTTTTTAACACTTTCTCCACTCTCTCTCCAACTTCATTCATTTGCCAAAAGAACCATCTAAAATATAACCTCATATTCTAATTCCTCAGTTTAAAACCATCATTGAAGTCTTAGTGTTTGTAGGATGTAATCCAACATCCTCCATTTGGCATTAAACTCTTCATAACTTGCTCCAACATAGTGCCCAAACATTTCACCTTATACCTCAAAGTTGGCATTTCATGTTGGGTTTCTATTTTTTTTCACACTGTTAGTATGTACCCTTTCCTAGCCTCTAATTTACAGAATATTCAGCTTCATGCCAGACTCGTAAGTGTGCCACCCCAATGAAGAATATTTCTAATCGCCCTAGTTGTTCATTATCTTGTTAAATTATCCTGTTAATTTATTCTATAAATAGTTCTGTATCCTTTTACATGTTATATTTCTCCTGATAAAATATCAGCACATTGAAGATAAGAAACTTTTTTCATTTTCATATGTAAACCCACAGCACCTAGTATAATGTTTTACACACAGTAGGTAATTAATAAATGTCTACTGGATTGGAGTGGATGACACTGATCCAACATGAAAATGTCTTTATTATTAAAAAAAAAACAACTAAGCTGTAAAATAATGCATTTCTTTTGTACTTATACTGATGACTTGGCTCTATTCCTCTGATGGACAGAATTCTCTTTTTCCTTTGGATATTCATCTTGCTTGTCACTTGAGCTTAACCCTGTTCATCTCTGGCATACTTAACATGAATTAGGGCCTCAATTTTCAATCTTTATGAAGCAAGTATCCTTGAAAGATAAATGTAGTGAACCAAAACACCCAAATTTAAGGGCTCACCCAAGGCAGTGAAGCACCTGGTAAGGAGTATGGCTAGAACCATCCTGAATGAAATTAGCATAATTTCCAACCTCGTAAGTTATTCTGTATCTCGGTGGAAATCCCTTAAGTGTTTAAATGAGGTCATACCTTCTGAACAACTGACATAAGGCTCTCATTACTTCCTTTTTTATGAGCTACATTAGACTAAAATAATCGGTTTCTCTTTGTAGGGAGAGATTCTGTTCTTTAATGGTCTGCTTTTGTGTAGTGTGATATTCTTCCTATTTTACATTATCTACTTGGGTGTGCAGGAAGTCATAAATATATAAGCATTATTTTATTATGTTGCTGGAATGAAGACTTAACTTTACAAATACACCTTCAAAAACAACAATAAAAAACTGGGTAATTTTACTTTCATTTGATTAGTTGTTTGAATTTCATATTGACCTTTTGTTTTGATATCTTCATTTTGTCTTGCTATATTCAGTGTTTCTTAATAACTTCAGTTCATTTGTTATCACTCTTAATCTTGCCCTGTAGAGAAAAAAAAAAGAAACAGAAAGAAGGAGGGGGGAATAGTCTAAAACTAACCAACTACTCAACCAATTCTGCGTTCCAAAAATATAGCCCCCTATGTCAGTAAAGGAGGGAGGCATATTTTCTTAAGGCTTCTTTGTGAAAATTCTTCATCTACACAATTATATAACATTCAAGTTTGGGGTGATCATATTTTTGTTGCTTTCCCTTTACACTGCTGATGTAATTTCAGATATTGTTTCATGATTCTGCTTGCTTTATTATATATCTGTTCATATACATCTTCTTAGGTTTTTCTGAATTCTTCATTTGCATTGTTTCTTATGGTAGAGTAATATGCAATTCAATTTACATTCCCACTAAATCACTCCCCTTTAGCAATTCTCTTTGCTCACTTTTCCCTATTAAAGTGAAATTTGTTTCATTACCTTCCCTCAAAAATGTGTGTGTGTTTGTGTGTGAAATATCATTTCATCAGATTATTCTCTTGATGCAATATGCTAGTCTTTTGTTAGGTCAATAGGACAACTTCTAAGGTCTATTTCCACTTCCCCAAGTGCAGGACACTCAGCTGGAGGAATTATCCATGTTTGAAAGACTGATGTTTTTAAACCTTTCACCCTCCATGGGGTAGCTTTTTCCTCCCATTTTCAAAGCCCATATCAGGGCTCAGAATTGCTTTAGCATTTTGGGGACTCTCAGTCACCTCTTCCCTCTCAAAGGGTAGAGGCACCAAGAGCATCTCTTGGACTCACTGGGAGCTATCCTTTCATCTACTAATTCAGAAGGACAGACAAAAGAAGCACTCCGATTTCCTGTTTTAGATAAAAGCAAGAATATCTTCACCTTTGTTCCCAAGAAGTGACTTTCCAGAGTACCCAGGTCATGCTTTCAATAAGGCAATATACCCTGTGATGGGAAAAATGAATAAATAGTGAACATAAACACGAAAAATTCAGCTCCATCAATTCAGTTTATCCCATTTTAATTTTGGAATGTACACACTCAAAAGATCTTCAGTCTAGCATTTAATGAGTCTCACTACACCCTACTAATTATCTCACCTTAGCTCTACTGGTCCTCATTATATTTTGTCTTATTTATTCAAGACAAGCCAGTCATTTTGAAGATGGCTGTACATGCTTGTCTCTATGGCCATATCACTCCCCCTGCTGTTTACCTCTGACTGCACTGGCTTCATCTCACATTTAACTCCACAGAACCTACCCATCCTCTAATGCCCAGCTCATCTTAGCTCTTTCGACCACTATATCCAGTTTGATTTGGTTGATTTGGCTCCTATTGTGCCATCTGTACTAGTGAACAGGTCTCAAAATTCATTTTGTACAAGCTAAATGTAATCTAATGTATGAGTAGACAGACAATACAGTGAATTTTTTGCGTATATTTTGCATAGAGTCACTTTTTGTGTGTAATCTGAACTGCTCAGAAAGGAAAACTGCATAATGAATGTTGGATGTGAATGGAAACTCTTAGAATGAGATAGTGAGGAGATTTGGGGAGGTAGAACAAGCTCTCAGGGAGCATAACAGTAGGTGACAGTGAGAGAGAAGCAAAGAGAGACATAGAAAAAGAGAGAAATATAAAAGAATTCGAGCACGTATTTAATGATGCCGGTCCAGAACTTTGAGAATGGACATTGAAGGCAACTGGTTCCCTGATCAGTTTTTGCCCCTGCTTATTAAAACACCTAAGAAAGAGTGTGACTGACACATAATAGTTTATTAAATGCTTCTGGAGTTGTATTTACTTAGCATGAAATAGATTTGTAACAATATCTGGCATTTAGATAGCACTTCAAGGTTTGCAAATAATTTTGCATACATTATCTTATTTGAGCTTCACAACTCCAATTTTAGTACTGTAATGCTTATTTTCATCTTACAGAAAAGGAAACTGAGGTTCACTCAAGGGTCAGCATTGGAATCTGAACTTGCAGCTTTCTTGATTCCAAAATTATTGCTATTTCCACTAAAACACACTAAGCTTCATCAAAAGCATAAACTTGAATCAAATCATATGAAAATGTGAAAATAATAAGTAGGGCTGCACCATCTCCCTGCATTTCATGGAAACAATTATCCCCAGAATAGGAAGCAGAGACTACTAACAGGCTCATAGATTTAGAACTGGGAGGGATATTATAGGTCATCTAGTTCAACCCCTTTGTTTTTCAGAGTAGAAATCTGAAACTGATCAAGGTCAAGCGACTCTCCTCAGGCCGAAAAGGATGTAAGTAATAGGAGAATAGTTTGACCTCGACTGCTCTGGCTCTAAATTTAGCACTCTTTTATTGTACTCAGCTGCCACTGGAAAAGAACCAGCAAGCAAACAAATAAGCCAAGGTGTTTCTAACATTTAGAATTCTCTACTAGAGGTACTAACTTTGTAAGAGGTGTAAGATTTGAATTGGTGGAGAACATATTTCCAAGGAATGAATGCATAAAAAGCCCAGGCCATTCCTACTACCCCACAATTGTTGATTGTTGTTTGTTATTTTATATTCACAATATTCACAAAGGGTCTTTTGCAACCAAGAAGCAAGGATTCATCCTGACCCCCAGTTCTGTGGAGTTGCTTTCCTGGAATGTGTATGCCTGATGAATTGTCCCCAACTCACCGTTTAGTATAGAAGAATAATCTTCCCATGTCAAAAGACTCAGTCTATACACTGCAAGATGGAAATATAAAAATAATAACAATAAAAAAGAAAATATGGAATGTGTGTGTGCATGAGTGCATGCACATTGACCTTTTGCTGAGCCCTTGCTGACATTAGTGATTCCCTGTTAGAAAAATTGTTGAATGGTTTCTGAACTGGGAAGTTCCTTTGTACACAAACATGGTTTGATCAGTGACTTTATTGAAGGAATGCAAAGCTCTCCTGATACTTATCCGTTTTGTAAACTTCATTTGATTCAGGTATGAAAATTCAGTCATTGCCTAATAATAATGCCCTTGTCCTCAATAAGGGTGAGCATAGTCCAGGTCACTTGCTGATTGACTTTCCCTTAGGTCTCCATCCCTCTGTGTCCCAGTGAATCTTGACAGAAACAACAATCCAATATAAAGAGAGAGATCCACAGATATGTTGGAATGATTACCCCACCTGTGCTTCCTATGGGACTGTTTACTGGAAGTGTGGGGAACCACACACTTAGATAATTGTGAGTGAAAAACTGCCTGATCCACATTTATCCTTTGCATACTTGTGTTCCTTTTCAGTAACTGGCCTACAATCTCACAGTACAGAAGTCTTATAATCAAAGTAATTGACCATTTTGACAAACAGGGACTGATCCATGTAATGTATTTTTGCTGTTGTCAATTTTAATTGAACATATTTAAAGAGAAGAGTAACACACATGCATAGCTATGTAGATACTGTTTGTAGAGTGTAGCTAGGGTCAGATTTGATTGTTTTCTCTCTAAGAAAACTCCTCTGTAAGTGAAAATCAGCATTTACTCTGTCTGGGGCACCCACAAATTCAGGGATTTGTCAAGATCCCAAAGCTAGCGTGTGTCAGAATCTAGACTCTAGACTTTCACTTGGTCATTATAACATTAAGGTTGACCCATATATGTCTATGTGATACATATATGTATGCATCAAACAGTAACACTGATACAACAAAGAACAAATAAACAGTACTATGTGCCAAATGTACCATGGATGTTTGCAAGTACAAATTCCCCCAAGAGGGAAACAACTCACATATTAAAATAACTTGCATTTGATCACGAAAGAGACAGAATGTATGTAGATAAGGACACATCAGATATATAGAAAAGTGTAGGCAAAAGACACGGAGAGTTGTGGGTTCTTGAAAAGTTTCTTAAAGAAGCTAGGTCTTGAGGAAAATTATGAATTCTAAGAGTGAGAGAAGATACACAGTGAGTAGGGAAGATGTAATAGTCATTACACAAAATAAACACATATTTGTAGATACTATATTTACATGTATTTAGACATATATATGTGAGTATCCAGGATTCTTAGTCAACATTGCACATTAGAACACTGGGTTAGGAGCCAGGAGTCCTGGATGCTATGGTCAGATAGATAGGGTTTTGTTTGCTTTTTGGTTTATGTTTATAAATTCATGGAATTTATCATAATGTCTGACACTCAGTAAGCACTTAATGCATATTGACTTTACTCGGGCAAGTCATTGCCCTTTGGTTGTAGGGGGAGAGGAGCCTTACACTAACTATAAGATATTATTCAAATGGTTCCTAACTTCCCTGTGATCTGATATACCCCAAGATCCATCTCACTAATTTGTACCTGCTGAAGACTGCTCTGGAGCATACCTGACAAGGGGACATCCAGAATATGCTTGAAAACTTCCACTGATAGGGAAATCACTACTAGAGCTCAAAGTTCTGTTTGGTTTATTTGATTTTCTTGAGTAACATTTTTTTCTCTGTAATTGTGTACTATTCCTGGCTTTGCCCCCAGGATCAAGTAAAAACCATCCCTCTTCTCCATGACAGTTCTTAAAAAGCTCAACAACCATTAGGTTCATCCTCAGTCTTCATTTTTTACAGGAAAAAAAGACTGTGTTTCTTCAACTAATTCTTGCATGGCATGATCCTGAGGGTTTTAACCATCCTGGTCAACTTCCGCTGAATACATAAATAAATGTTTAATAATAATAATAATAATAATAATAATAATAAACATTTATTTTCCAACTTATCAACATACTTGCTAAAATGTGCTGCCCATAATTGAACACATTCCTGCAAATATGTTACAGCCAGGAAAAAGTGGCATCAGGATGTCATTCTTGAATGTAGTCTTAAATGAAGTCTCAAATCCCATTACAATTTTGGTTTATAATAAAGATGAAGATAGGGTGATTCATTAGTTATGCTCTAGAGAGCAGAAGACAACCTGTCATGGTGAGTAAGTTATAGACTGCAATAGAAGTCCCCATTATATTCCCAAATGGTGCCTAGCATGGTTACAGAAGTTCTTAGGAGGCTGAAATATTTGGGGTGGAAGAGTTCCTGTTTCTTGGGATTGTTTGATGTAATATGTGTTTGTTTGTCTTTTTACCTTCTTCTCATCAAAATATCATTGAGGACCTACTCTACATCAAATAATTAACTCCTGATTTCAATTGTTGTGTTCTAATCATATAGTCTTTATTTCTTAAGGAGTTTCTTTTTTCTTCCATTGATGCCCTAGATAATTTCTAAGTGAATTTTCTCCTCAAGAAGTTCCACTTTCTGCATTCATACACACACAGACACAATAGCAGCACCATTATGGCCACCACTAACAAAACACAAAGACATTGTCCTATTTTGTCACTTTATATAGCATTTATAATTAGAACAACATCAGAGAATGAATACCAGACTTGCTTTCTTTTTTGGACCAAGTCCTTACTTATTTGAGAGGCCCAAGATAAGTCAGCCTCAACCCTTGCTTCTGTGTCCTTATAAACTAAATGAAGAAAATAAGCCCTGCCTTCTGTTTTCTATAGGATGAGATGAACTAATTTATATAAAAAAAACACTTTCAAAAATCAATGGCTGTATAGAAATCTGGATTAGAAATCAGAGGAGCTGGGTTCAAATTTTGCCTCTTTCTCTTTCCCAGTGTCACACAGATAGCAAATAATAGCTCCAGATCACAAGTCAAGTTGTCTGCTTCCAAATTCAGAGCTTTGTCTGCTGTATCACACTAAAGACAGAGATTGTGTTTATGCAGGTACTGACATGAGCTTCATCAGGGCAAACAACATCTCTGGTTTCCAGGTTGTTCATCTGTGACACAGAAGTATTGGACTGGTAGACTCTATGACTGCTCTTAGTATTAGAGCTATGATCATAAGGTATATAAGAGATTATTTATATCATATAATTTATCATATTACTTATTTACATTATATTATTTATATTACAAGAGATTTCTGCCACAGGATCATCCAGTAATATCTGTTAGTCTCTATCTTTGTTTTGTTTTGTTGGGTTTTGGAGGGCAGTTGGGGTTAAGTGACTCACTCAAAGTCACATGGCTAGTTTTTGCGTTAAGTCTATGAGGTCAAAATTGAACTCAGGTCCTCCTGACTCCAAGGCTGGTGCTCTACTTCCTGTGCCACCTAGCTGCCCCTGTGAGTCTCTATCTTAATGAGCCTTAGAAGACTTTGTCTTTTCATTTCTGAATGCAGGAGAGAGGTTATTCTTTCATAGAACTCATATTCTACTGAAAAAGTATTTTACTTCGGAAGGCAGGTCCATTGTTTGTTAAAATGCTGAAACTTAATTTAGAAATTTTAGTACTTAATTAAAGTTGAATAACTTCATTTGGAAGATAAACATAATGGTGTTAACAGAAGTAAATGTTAGAAGAAAATTAAATTGAGGTCTATATAAGCAAAGTGAAATAGATATTTTAAAAACTTTTTGGAAATAGATATTTTTATTAAAAATCAACTTGTTTAAAATATCTAGATACTTTAATCAAAAGTTAAGCTTTTTTGGACTGTAATATCTGAATAGCTTCCTCCCAATATTCCATTTTGTTTGTTTGGTATGGATCAGGCTTATAATCTTTATAGAAAAGAAGGAACATACCATTATAGCAAAAGAAAATGATAGTAGTAGTAATAATAATAATAATAATTTAAAAGGGACATTTTATAAATTTTAACACAAATATATGTTAGAGAATAGTTAACTGCATTGGTAGAAAGACTTTTTTCACTTTGATCTCTCTACAAAGATGAAATGATAAATTCAATTTAAAAATTATTGGATGAATTTTTCTTTAAATAGAAATTCTGTGAGTGAAGGAGTGCAAGTGTCATGTTACCTACTTCTTAAATGGTGAAAATGAGTCTCAGAAAGGTTCATTGACTAAGGTCATTGTATGTTCTCTGACTCCAAATAGAGTATTCTTTCTATGCCATCACATTAAAGGAATGACTATATCTATAAAATTAATCATCTAATCATCTTTGGTTATGGATTGTTGTGCAAGGTTCTCTGTTGACATTTTAAGGGTCCCTCCCCTCCAGTGACTTGTAATATATTTGATGAAAGGGAATAGGTACTTACAAATATAACTAATAAACATGCCAGTGAAAACTTGATTACCATACGGAAAATGCAGTGGTGAAGTACTTTAGCCTTTCAATGGGAGGATGGTTGTAGTTTCTATAGTTAAGGGGTGGTTGTAGCTTTGTTCTAAGTTTTCCTCTTGTTATGGTAGTAAGTGGGGATAAGGGAAACCCACTGCATACAATTTAGGATTATAGTCAATAAAAACAAGCTTTATTTTATTTATATTTGCAAGCCATTATATGAAGAAAAAATATTGGCTAGGCTGGAGGTAGGGGAAATTACTATAGAGTAAATATACTATGAATATGAACAGTTTTCCAAATGTATTTTATAGCACTTGAAAAAGTCTCTTGTGAGAAACAAAAGAAGGAATTCCACCCCCACCCCTGCCCACAGGAGGAGTGATAATAGGATATATCAGAGGTTACTGGTTCTAATAGGTGCTGTGGCCTAGTAGAACCATGCTTCTGATAAAATTAAAGGTCAGAAACCTGTACACAATGATCTGTTTAATATTATCCAATACACCACCAGGTGGGGCAAGCTAATTTAAATGAACATGCAATACATGACTAGGGAAGGGGAACATGTCAAGGAGAAGAACATGGAAGAGGTGGTCCAGGAATTTACATCTAGCCAGTGGAAAACAAGGTAGGGGAGGAGGGGAATTCAAATTGGGAATAGGGCATAAATAGCTTTGCATTTGTCTGAGGAAGTGTGCTCCATTAGGGAGTTACCAATTCACAAGGAATGTAAGATAAATGCAAAATAGAATGAGAACTTTCCTAGCTTCACAATGTATTTTCTTTCTAGAGCAAGTATGTTTCTTATACTAGTCATGCCAGGCTAACAAAAGATCATCCAATTGACCATGGAAACATTGATATAGTACCAAAGTGATCTCCTCAAAATGATCCCTTAAGACTAGTAATGTATTATTATCTCCATTTCATAGAGAAGGAATCCAGCACTGAAAGTGGTGAAGTCATTTATTTACCCAAGTTTTCACAACTGCTATTAAGTGATGGAGTCACATTAACAACTTAATTCTCTTGCCTCATCATCAGCTTTCATCCTGCTCCATAGCACTACCTTCAAACTGTGTGTGTGTATGTGTGTGTGCACGTCTGCATGTGTGCACACACACGTGTGAACACACATATCCACATAAAGGAATGCATAAAGGTATTTGGAATGATCATTGTAAGAGACTAATAGGCTTTCCTGTCTTCCTACATTTTCTATAAATACCCTAAGTAAGATAATTAGAATTATGTGAAAAATTCAAAATTTAAAGTTTTCAAAACATATTATTCATAAGGAAAACAATTTTCATTGCTTCTGTCACTTTTCTCATTTCCCTCCCAACCTTCTCTACCTTGGCTATCTAAATTTATTGAATTCCCTTGAATTATCACCTAATTACCATTATTTTACTTTGCCTAGAATTATCTTTTAAAAATGAATTAGAAGCAGAGACCATAGAGTATCAGACTGGAATGTACCTTAGAGGTCATCTAGTCCAAATCTTTCATTTTATACATTAGAAAACAAGTGTCAGGCATGAAAAGACATGCCCATTATCATACAAGTTGATTAATCAATCCACAAATATAAAATAGGCATCTGTAGCAGCAAGCACCCCAACATCCCCAGGGTGACTGCCAACACAGGTTCTTAGATCTGCTTTTAAAAGGAAAGCAACTCAAAATGGGTTAACAAGCTTACTTTAATCAAACAAACATATATTACCTAGTTCAGGGGGAAAAGGTCAACACCCTGAACTTCCTGGTTCTTAGCACAGTTTCTGGCATGTATTAGGCACTTAATAAATATGTGTTGTATTGACATAATGTCATTAAATGTTGCGCGGTCAATAGGGAAGAAAAGCAGAAACATATTTTTTTATTGTTTTATTTTTTTGGTTGATTCTTAATGATATAGGCTAACCATTGAGAGTAGTAAAGTTTACTAGTAGTCTTTCTATCCTTTAAATCATATTCATGGCTGCTAATCATGATGGGCGAAGTGGGCTGCATACATCTGAAGCAGTTGACAATGCCACCTTGAAAGTCTCAAGAGAATGGAAATAACCTGGAAGAAAAGCCACTCTCTTGGCCTCCTTTTAAAAGGTAAAAAAAGAAAGAAAAACGAAATGATGCTGTGCAGTCAGATGCCTAAAGCCTCATTTCAGGGCTGGAAGGATCCATCATACTGTCAGGTCAGCCACGTCTCTACACACAGTATAGAACTGTGTACAATGCTGATAGAAATGTTGGTAGAGAAGTCCATGTAACAACTGAGATTAATGAGCAACACGGGATTGTCCATAAAATACAATTGCAATGCATGGAAATAGTCAGTAAAAACAATGTAGGAAAGATTCAGAGTAATAAAGCTTGGAAATCCCAATTCTGACATTTGATGTTCCATTAATAACACAAAAGCTGTTTGCACAAATACTCTAGTCATGAAGTATCACTTAAAAACATCAGTTTTTATCACCATTCAGTTTACTATCTTTCTATCCTCTTCCATTTTCTAGAAGCCACTGAACAGTTAATGAGGGGGTCTCCTAACTCAATTTGTGCCATTTAGTTGACTCCATTCTCTGGCCCCAACTCTTCTGTTGCTCTTCTAGAACCAATGGTGAGAAGGAGCACCAGCTAGCAGACTCACCCACCCCAAGGGCAATTCACAGCCAATGCACCAGTGTCTCACCACAGGACTGGAGGATACCTCCAAGGTGGGAAAGAGAAAGCTCAGGGCCCATAGCAGAGATAGCAGCTTCTCCTGGGGCTATCAGCCCACAGCCTGGAAGTTTAAAAATCACCTACCTGATTTTCGAGAAGCCAAGATGGCAAAGTAAACTATAGTGGTTCCAATTCTCCCTCTTTGACCTAGAAAACCCAGAGATAAAAGTTCCACCCAGAGTAAAATCCTGAAATGGCAGAAATAGCCTCAAGCTTAGGACTCAAGGAGAAAGTTATGGAAATAGTTATCTAAAGAATTCACCAGACTCCTCCTGAAAGAGATCCCAAATTGAAAACTCCAAAAAATATAGTAGCTAAATTCCAGAATTACAAGGATAGGGAAAAAATATTGCAAGCAGCCAAAAAGAAATAATTCAGATATTGTGGAACTACAGTCAGGATTACACAGGACCTAGCTGCTTCTACATTAAAAGATCAGAGGGATTGGAATTTGATATTTCATAAAGGAAAAGATCTAGGACTGCAATTAAGGACCAACTACCCAGCAAAACTGAGCACAATCTTTCAGGCAAGGAAATGGTCATTTAATGAAATAAGAGACTTCCAGAATTTTCTGATAAAAAAGCCAGAGGTGAATGGAAAATCTGTTCTCCAAGTGCAAGGCTCAAGAAAGACATAAAAAGATAAACAAGGAAAACACACACACACACACACACACACACACACATACACACACACATGCACACAAGCACACTCATGCACACATGTACATAATGTGAGATGCAAAAAGAGCAAACTGTTTACATCCTTATATGAGAAGCTGATACTTGTCAATATTGAAATTTATATGATTATCAAGACCTTTAAAAGGGATATACATAGGTAGAGAATGTGGGTATAAATGAACTAATCTGATGATAAAAAAAAACAGAACCTTATTAAGGGGTTCAAAGGGACTGTAATGGGATAAAAGGAAAGGATGAGGCAGAAAAAGTTAAATTATGCAATACAGATAGACATAAAAACATACTAGAATAGAGGAGAAGGAAAGAGGGAGATGAATATCATTTGAACATTATTCTCATTGGTTCTGGTTCAAAGAGTGGTCAACATAATTAGTTAAGTTTAAGATTCCAACATGACAAGACACAAAAATTCATTAAATAGAGTGAAAGGAGGGAGGGAGAGGAGCACTGTATGGAATTTACCCTCATTGGCTTGGGGTCAAAGAGGGAAGAACATACTCTGATAAGTATAAAAATCCATTGTGCCCTATAGGCAATAGGAAGGGCAAGCCAGGGATAAGAGGGGGCGGGGAAGAAGGGAGGGAAATACTAGTAAGGAGAAAGGGTAGGTAAGGAATGGGGGTTCACAGGGAGGGAATACTGAGGGAGGTGGTGGTCAAAAGAAAAACCCTTAAGGAGAGGAAGGGACAAGGAAGAAACAAAAGCATAAACAGGAGAGGGAATAGGATCCAGGGAAAGAGAAGATAGTAATCAATATAGTGAATGTGAATGGGATGAACTCACATAAAACAGAGGCAGATAGCAGAATGGATTAAAAAACATAATCCTACAATATGCTGTCTACTAGAAACACATTTGAAACAAGGGGATACACACAGGGTATAGGTAAAAGGGTGGAGTAGAATATATTATGTTTCAGCTAAAGTAAAAAGAAAAAGGCAGGGGTAGCTATCCTTATCTCAGATAAAGCAAAAGCAAAATGAGATCTAATTAAAAGAGATAAGGGCGGGCAGAGTCAAGATGGTGGAGTAGTAACAGCATTTCCACATAGCTCCTGCTCCCACCACTTCTAAATTTATGTAAAAGGGGACTCTGAACAAAATCTGGAGCTACAGAACCCATAAAATGACACAGAGAAGCTTACCTCCCACTGAGGACAGCTCTCCAGCCCAGCAGCCTAGCAGGAAATGTCCAGTGGCAGCATTCTGGGAGCTAAGCCCAGGCCCACATGAGTCAGAGGGTTTAGTCCCAGGGTGGCAGGACCAGCAGCCAGCTGGAGGGAACCCAGAACACCAGCAGCTGTGGTGATTCCAGATTATCAACACATAGATACCTAGGACAAAGTCTGAGGTCAGTGCTGTATGGACTTTGGTACTGGTTGGGAGAGCACGAGGCCTCTTTCCAGGGGGGGTGAGAAGCCTCGGATTAGTCACAGCCCAGCAAGTGCTATGTTGCAGCTTCAGTTCCTGGCCTGTGAACTGTAGGGAGATCTGGCAATCAGTCTGGGGGCGGTAATTGCTCTTGCTTTAACCTTCTTGGATGTAGATTGTGGTCTGGGGTACAGGTCTTGAGGTGTGTGACGAGCTTGCCAGAGTGTATGGAGGCTTCAGAGAGGGCACCCAACTAATACCTCAGGAAGCTGAGGAAACCCCAGTGTTTGGGACTGAAGCTCCCTGGCTGGTGGCAGAGTCCTAAAACAAACCCAAAAGTCAAGTAATTGAGTACAGCATGCCTAGGCAAAGGAAACAAAATAAACAGAAAAACTCAACAATAGACTCCTATTTGGGGGGCAAAGAGGATTGAAGCATGGAACAGGAGGAGGACTGGGAAGTCAGAACTCCTGCACCAAAAGCCCCAAATGAAAATATGAGCTGGCCACAGGCCATACCTTAAGAAGCAGATAAGAGAAGTGAAGGAAAAATTGGGAAGAGAAATGAGGAAGATAAAAGAAAAGTATGAAATGAGAGTCAGCAGCCTGACTGAGGAAAATAACACCTTAAAAAATAGACTAACTCAAATGGCAAAAGAGGCTCAAAAAAGGCAATGAGGAGAAGAATGCCTTAAAAAGCCAAATTTGCCAGAGGAAAAAGAATGTCAAAAGCTCACTCAGGAGAATCATTCCTCCAGAATTGGATAGGAGCAAATGGAAGCTACTGACTTTATAAGAAATGAAGATTCTGTTAAGCACATCCAAACAAATGAAAGAATAGAAGGCTATGTGAAATACCCAATGGGAAAAACCATTGACCTGGAAAATAGATCCAGGAGAGATACTTTAAAAATTATTGGACTACCTGAAAGGCATGATCAAAGAAAGAACCTAGAAATCATCCTTCAAGAAAGTCTCAAGAAAAATTGCCCTGATGTTTTAGAACCAGAGGGCAAAATAGAGGTTGAAAGAATCCAATGATTACCTTCTGAAAAATATCCCAAAAAGAAAATTCCTAGGAAAGTTATAGCCAGGTTTCAGAATTCCCAGATCAAGGAGAAAATATTATAAGCAACACAGAAGAAACAATTTCGATACTGTGGAAACACAATCAGGATAGGACAGAATCTGGCAGCTTCTACACTGAGGGATTGAAGGGCTTGGAATATGATATTCCAGAAGGCAAAGGAGCTGGGATTAAAACCAAGAATCACCTACCCAGCAAAACTGAGTATCATGTTTCAGGGGAAAATATGGTCATTCAGTGGAACAGAGGACTTTCAAGCATTTTTTTTTAAAGCAATTGGGGTTAAGTATCTTGCTCAAGGTTAAACAGACAGCCATTATTTATGTGTGGTTGCACATTTTCTGAGTCCAGATCTCATCCCAGGTCATCCCCACTCTGGGGCCAGCAGTCTTACTCACTGTGTCACCAAGCTGCCTCACTTTCAAGCATTCTTGATGAAAAAAACAGAGTTGAGTAGAAAATTTGACATTCAGATACAAGAAGCAAGAGATGTTTTAGAAAGTAAACAGGGAAAAGAAATCATAATGAACTTATCAAAGTTGAACTATTTACATTCCTACTTGGAAAATGTATTTTGTTACTATTTTTTTTTTTTGCATTTTTTTTTTTGGAGGGCAATTGGGGTTAAGTAACTTGCCCAAGGTCACACGGCTAAGTTTTTGTTTGGGTGTGCATTAAGTGTCTGAGGCCAGAACTGAACTCAGGTCCTTCTGACTCCAGGGCCAGCGCTCTACTCACTGCACCACCTAGCCACCCCCTGTTACTATTTTTTACAAAACACTTTTCACACAAATAAAGTCAGATCTAACTAATTGGTTACTCATGGTTGGGTCAAGCTAATATAATAAAAATGACAATTTACCTAAATTAAATTACATATTTAGTGCCATACCAATCAATTTACCAAAAATTTACTTTATAGGGGCGGCTAGGTGGCGCAGTGAATAGAGCGCCAGCCCTGGAGTCAGAAGGACCTGAGTTTGGAGCCGGCCTCCGACACTTAATCCACACAAACAAAAACCTAGCCGTGCAACCTTGGGCAAGTTACTTAACCCCAATTGCCCTAAAGGGGCGGCTAGGTGGCGCAGTGAATAAGAGTGCCGGCCTTGGAGTTGGGATGACCCGAGATCAAATCCGGCCTCAGAAAATGAGCATCCACGCATAAATAATGACTAGCCATGTAACCTTGAGCAAGTTACTTAACCCCAATTGCTTTAAAAAAAAATTTACTTTATAGAGCTAGAAAAAATAGTTAACAAAATTCCTTTGTAAGAACAGAAGGTCCAGAATATCAAGGCAATTAGTGAAAAGAAATGGGAGGGAAGCTGGCCTATCTATACCAGATTTCAATCTGTATTATAAAGCAGCAGTCATCAAATCTACTTGGTACTGGCTGAGGAAGAGTGTAGTGGAACTGTGGAATAGATTGGGTACAGGAGACTCAGCAGTCAATGACTATAATAATCTAATCTTTGATAAACCCAAAGACCCCAGTTTTTGGTAAAAAAAAAAACAAAACAAAAATAACCTCACTATTTGACAAAGACTGCCGGGAAAACTGGAATGTATTATGGTGGAAACTGGGCATAAGCCTATTTGTAACACCATATACCAAAATCAAGTCTAAATGAGTGCATGATCTAGCTATAAAGGCTGATGCTGTAAGCAATCTGGAAACGCAAGGAAGAGTGTACCTGTCAGATTTATGGAGAGGGGAAGACTATGACCAAAAAAAAATTAGAGAGCATTATAAAATACAAAATGGATAACTGATTACATGAAACTGAAAAGCTTCTGTACAAACAAAGCCAAAGTAACAGAGATTAAGAGTGAAGTGGAAAATTGGGAAAGAATTTTTACAATCAATGTCTCTGATAAAGGCCTCATTCCTAAAACATACAGAGAATTGAGTCAAATCTATAAGAATGCAAATCATTCCCCAATTGATAAATGGTTAAAGGATATGAACAGGCAGTTTTCAGAGGAAGAAATTAAAGATATCTATAAGCATATGAAAAAATGCTCTAAATAACTACTGATTAGAGAAATGCAAATCAAAACAACTCTGAGGTACCACATCTCTCCAGTCAGATTCTATAAGATCACAAAACAGGAAAATGACAAATTCTGGAGAGGATGTGGACAAATTGGAACACTAATGCATTGCTGGTGGAGTTGTGAACTGATTCAACCATTCTGGAGAGCAATCTCAAACTACGCCCAAAGGGTTATAAATAATTTCATACCCTTTGAACCAGCAATACCACTTCTAGGTTTGTGTCCCAAAGAGATCATAGAAGTGGGAGGAAAACTTATGTGTACAAAAATATTTATAGCAGGCCTTTTTGTGGTGGCAAAGATTTAGAAATTGGAATTGTCCATCAATTGCAAAATGGCTGAACAAATTGTGGTATATGAATATAATGGAATACTATTGTGCTATAAGAAACGAGGAACTGATCAACTTCATATTTCCTAGAGAGGCTTATATGAACTGATGCTGAGTGAGAAAAGCAAACCCAGGCGAAATTTATCCACAATTACAGACACAACATATGTGACGACCAACTTTGATAGACTGGACTCTTCTCAGCAATGCAGGGTTATAAGTCAACTTCAAAAGACTCATGATGGAGAGATATGTTTACATTCAGAGAAAGAACTAGAAAGAAGAAAGTTAGAATGCATACTGAAGCAAACTACCTGCTCTCTTCTTGTTCTCGTTTGGTTTTATTTCCTCTTTTCCATTGTTAATTCCATCCAATACAGTCCTTCTTTATAAACTGACCAATGTCTAATGTGAAAGTATTTCCAGATCCTGTGCTCTATTGTATGCTACCAAGGTGGGAGGAGGGGGGAAATGGGGAGAAAATTTGAAACTCAAGGAATTGTGTAACAATCTTTTAAACTGACTGTAAACAAATAAATTAATAAAGATAAAAACATAAAGCAAAAAATGAATTTAAATGTAAATCCTCACTCTCCACATATAATATTCTTCCCATGCTGACTATTGTCTCACATTGAATTTTAATAATAATCTATTTATATTATCATTTCTTTTTTACAGGATCAGTTGCTTATGAAGGTATTCCCTATTATAGATTTGTATGGTTGATTTTTAAAACCTAAGGGTAAAAATATAAAATTATTACTATTAAATTTAATATTAGTGTATATTCACTTAAAATGAATGATTTGGGGATGTGGATTTGATTCTATCATTTGATGTCATAGTTAACAGTCCCAGATGTGTATTATTGGAAAAGCTGATAAACATGACATCTATAATTTTATCCAGTTCTTATCTAGAAATATTGAATCAAATAGTTGCAAAGACATGAAGTTTCAATTCCTCCACTGGTTTGGATTATATGAATGATGATCTTTCATCTCTATCTTTGCAACCGTTATCACCATCCTCTTCTTCATCATCAGGTGTTTGTTGAATACCTGATATATATATGCCAGATCCTTGACCTGGGGAACAGTTTGAGAATAGGATTGCAGTAGTATTAAGAGGTAGCGGAATTTGGGAATTGAGAGATAATCAGAGATAATCTAGTCTAATCCTGTCAGGTATAAACCAATAAAACAATCTTCTGCAGAAAATGCCACCTACCTTAAAAAATTGCCTTCTTTTAGTCAAATTTTGTATTAATCCACCTTCAAAATATAAAGCCAATTCTTAGTTATTGCACATAGCACTCAGTACTGTGCACTGTTAAACCCTAGGTAATCAACTGAACATATAATTAGCCACCAATTCATAGTGTACAATATTTTTTTCATTTACTGAGTAACTAATGTATAATTTATTTTTTAAAACCTAGCAATTTAGGACATAACATTCGGTTCCAGATAGGTCCCTCCAGTGCAAAATCATAAAGATGATCAAATTTTTAAATTAATCAATTATCCATATTTTAAGCTACACAATGATATATACCTGGCTCTTTATTACACAGCCCACATGAATCCCAAACTTTCTGACATGGAAAGTGATGTTTATATTTCACTTTTATTGAAGATACGATAGTTATGTAATCATTTCTGTAGTCCGTGTTTTGTCTCTCAAAGCAGACTAAAAGCCTCTTTGTGGGCAGGTATTAGGTGTCACATTTCTGCTGTACTCTCACAATGACTAATGTAGGTTTAGATGCAAAATTGATGATCAATCAATAAGTTAGTATTGATTGATTTAGGTAGACAAATAACAGTTTTGATTTTTTTTTCTTTTAATGATTTGTCACAATAATGTAAAGAATTAAAACTAAGCATGACATAGCTTTTTTTTTTTTTGAAAGAGAAGGTACCCTAATGGGAGATTTTATCACTGTAGGGAATTATATTTATGCAGAGTCTCTCCACTGATAAAGAGTGTCAGTTTACCTATAAATTAACCATAGACTATTGCTTAGGTCATAGAACTTCTTAAACTGTAAATCAGAACCTCATATGGGGTTGAAAAAAATTGGCAACAGTAAAGGGATTCTGAACATGCAATGACCAAAAATTAATTAAAAATCAAATGAATGATGAATCTGAGGTGTTTCTGGTAGTACTTGCCCATGTTGTATCACTCCACTTCACTGGAGCCTCCTTCTGAACACAAAGCATGCTCCTTTGCACTGTTCATGACTTCAGGTCATGCAACACACCAATGAAAACTAGCAAAATGGGAAAAGGGGTCCCGTGGAAAAAGATTAAGAAGCCTTGACTAGAGTAATGAGTTATTATGAGCCAAAAGAGGGTCTTAAGCTCAGGTTTTCTATAGTCCAATACTGTCCCTATATCCACTGTCCTACATTGCAGTTTACTTTGTAATTATTTTCTTCTAGAATTACTATAAATATTAAGTAACTAGTTAATGGTTTTCAGTCATGTCCTCTGAGTCTCCTTCAGGATTCATTGCCCATTCATCAGCATTCCCATTTCCACGGATAATGCTGATATTTAACGTGTATTCTGTTTTGCATTTTTAAATTTTGTAGTGTTTGATAAAAATCTGTTCAGATTATTATATATTTCTCATACTTTTCATTACATTAAACTAATACTATTTTAATCACATTTATTATATTAATTAACAGAAGCTGATTTTCTCTTTCTCACATCCCCCTTACAATCAGGGCAAAAACCAAAAGAAAGAAAAGCCTTCAAATAATTATGAATGGTCAAGTAAAAATTAATTCCTATGTTGGTCATATCCAAAACATTTATTTACTTTATCCTACTAACCAAGTCCATTACTTCTCTAATAGCAGCTGTATAGCGTATTTTTCATTGGTCTTCTAGTGTCATCTTTTTTGTTGTTGTTGTTGTTGCTTGGCTTTCTGAGACTTTCCAAATTGTTTTTGTAGAATCTTACTTCTCTTGTTGGACATTGAATCCAATTCAGTTAGTGGCAATAATATAAAACAAACAACCCCACACATAATGCGAAGTGTTGAGAAGATAACATTAGTTTATTTTCAGAATACTTCAGAGTGTGGAATAATTATACCAATGTGAATTACAACTTTTTGGGCTAACCTTTACTGTGTGCTTTCAGGATGCTCTCTAAAAAGTCTCTATCTTTATTTCCCCCAACACTGAACGTTTGCACCTATTTATCCAAAACACAACCAGCATTAAACTGAATTTATTTGTATTATTTTGATAATTTGATGGATGTGAGTTGATAACTCAAAATTGTTATAAATTTCAAATCTTGGAGTACTCTTATGGTCAAACATATCTCAAGAGTTTAGTAACATATTTCAATAATTTCATAATAAATATTCATTATTAATCATGAATTCATTGTTTATGTACATATATATATATGCCCATTTTATCTCTTTTGATGGAATGTAAAGTCCTTAAGAACAGGAATTGTTTTATTTTGATCTTTGTGTGTGTGGCTAGTACTCAGTTGATTGAATGATAATCAAGCCCCAGCACCTAATAATTCCTTTTAACTACTGAATAGAAAAATGAGAAACCTCACTTAAAATTTATAAAATTAGAATATCTGGCTTTATTCCATCTTTTTCTTAATTAAATTTTGTGTATAATTTAAGTCGAATTAACTAAGATGCATGCCATAATGTATAGTGACAAATTCATTTACCGCAAAACTTTTTTTTTTTTTTTTTTTTGCTTTTTGGAAGGCAGTTGGGGTTAAGTGACTTACTAGGTCACATGGCTAGTTTTTGTGTTAAGTGTCTGAGGCCAGATTTGAACTCAGGTCCTCCTGACTTCAGGGCTGGTGCTCTATTCACTGTGCCACCTAGCCAAACCTTACTGTAAAACTTTTAATCAGTTTTCCCAAGGACATTTCTTAAATCACTAATTTCTCTCTCCCAGTTAAAAAAAAAAAAACATTAGGTTTAGCAAATGCTAATATTTTGCATGTGTATGGATGGGCATCTGGTGATCTGTTTCAAGGTCCTACTTATTCTTTATTTTTTACCAATACCAGATACTTTTGATAATAAAAACTCCATGACATGTTTATAATCTGATCAAGTAAGACCAACTTTATGAGGTCTCCTACTTCAGCATTCCCTTGATATTCTTACTCTTTTTTTAATCTAAATTTCAATATGACTTATTAATGTCTAAGAAAAAACCACTTGGTATTTGGATAAACTTTATAATCAACATATAAACCTATTTGAGAATTATTCATTTTTACTACATTATCATTAAATATCTCTCCAATTATCTCATTCTTTCTTTAATTACTTTCTATAGTTTTATAATTGACCTTATTCAGGTTTAACATATTTTTTAGTAATCTACTCCAATAGTTCAAAAGTTCTGTGATATCCTCAACAAGTTCATTTCCTCCAGCAATGATGATTCCAACCCATTCATGGCTTCTCTTCCTCAAGGTCATGTACTCTCATACAATCACAAGAAAAAAATCCATCTACTGCTTTAGAAATATTCCTTATTTTCTTTTTAAATAGAGGGATAAAATTTTAACATCCTGACTGAACTATTTAGAAGTTGTTCCTCTTTTCAAAATGGGAATGAAGTTTTTTTTTTCCCCAACAACACATTTTTCTGAAGTCTTCCTTTGTACCATTTCATTATGATTCCTTTTTCATACTATGTTACCCCTTTTTGATGTACTCAGGGTGCTTCTCAATTCCCCTTTGACTCATCCTCAACTTAAAATCTTTGAAGACTATAATATTATTTGATTCAAAATCATATGATAATACCAGAAGAATGCTACTATTTAAAAGGTGCGCCTTCATTTTAGGGAGAAGCTTGGAGCCATTAAATAATTTTGTAATTCATAAGGGCTGTTTAGCCACTTTTTTTCATCTTCTTCAGTTTTGGTGCCTTGCCCATTTGTAGGGGTGTGTGTGTGTGGGGGGGGGGAGTTGTTCTGTTGATGAGTATTCTCTTATTCCATTGCTTATTTGATATGAGCAATAAGAGGGTGATAGAGTATATTTATTTGAATTATTTTTTTCCAAACTCTCTTGTGTGTTATTGACTTAGGTGGGGAAGCAGTGGGTTAGAGTAGAACTCTGAAGTTACTGTTTTGCACTACTAAATCAAAAACTAGTTTTGTGGTTAAAAGAAAATAAGAAGCACAGTCAACCTTTATAGTCTATGTTTTTCAATAAAGTTTATCAGTTCATAGATGTGGAATAGCATTGTGAAAGTCAGCCAGTTCTCTTCTGAAACTCTCATTCAGGGTCTCCTTGATGCTTGTGGAGGTTTATTCTTAAGTTGTTTCAGGCATGTCCCATGTCTTGTCACCCCATTTGGGGTTTCCTTGATAAAGATGCTGGAGTGGTTTGCTATTTTCTTTTCCAGATTATTTTACAGATGAGGAAATTAAGGCAAACAGGTTTAAGTGACTTGGCCAGGGCCACACAGCTAGTTAGTGTCTGAGGCCAGATTTGCCAGATTCATCAAGAAGGTGAATCTTTCTGTATCTCTACCTGGTAATCTACCCACTACACCTCCTTGCTGCTATCTGTGTAGGTTATCTTTATAAAGATTTTGTTATCAGTTGAAAAGTCAGCATATGGGTCAGTAGTTACATATAGTATTTTGGTTGGTATTCAGAGGAGGTAAGGACTATAAGTTCCAAGATTTGTCCAAGTATTTTATAGCCTCTCTTCTTTCATATAACTGGAGAATGAATACATCCAAGCCACCGAATTGTGACACCTAATGAAACTTAATCTAGCCTGGGTGCTTAAGATTTTGGTTTTCTTCACTAACATTTTCATTCTCTCCATTAGGACATGGAATTGTAAAATTAAGAGGTCACATGTTCAAGGACAAAATGTCTTGATGGAGAAAATAGTTTGTTATAAATTTATTTTATGAATCTTTTTTTCCATTTTGCGTGTTTATTGTTCTGCTTTCAATTTTATATCATAATACCCTTAGAATGATATACTGCTTTTCCCTGTTTTATGAGAGTATAGAGTACTACCAGAATTAGTACTCATAACAATTAACACCTGTCTTACATGGTTATTCTGAGGATAAAATGAAAAATGAAAGCCTTTTATGAAAAGAAGCTATCATACTACTATATTCTAAGATTTTACATATGATTTCGGTTTCTAAAAGTTTTCAGCTTATCTCTAATCAAAACTTGACAAGTAGATGCGATGGTTGCTGAATGGAGTCATCACCAATTTCCTTTGCTCTCTTGTGTTGACAATTGATTTATATCAGTTAAATTTCTTTGTGTAATCGCTGTAATCAGTAGTGATGTTCTAAGACAAAAACTTTCACAATTTTTGAGTGTTGAAGTAAATGTGATCTTTCTTTTAGTGGTTTTGATCATCTTTTTTGCTAATAAATAAAATACAAATAATTCATATGGTATAAATCTTTATATCTTAGGACCTAACTGAACTAATTAATTAAATCTATTTTCTTTTATCAGAGACAGTTGAATTCCTTTGGCTATAGTGTCATGTTGTTTTCTGATAATGATGTTTTGTTTTGGGTTTTTTTTCATTTACAGTATTAGTCACTCAATTTTTTTCCTGACATCTCTGCAATTACCAGAATTTCCAGTGCTCTGAAATATAAAAATAGGAAAAGTAGGTCTGCTTGCTTTGTCCCAAGTTTGTGTGTGTGTGTGTGTGTGTGTGTGTGTGTGTGTGTGTGTGTGTGTGTATGCATGCACTGATTACAAGGTTTTCCATTTTGTTATCTCTTGGCTTGCCATAGATATTTTAAAAGAATATGTTGAGAATCTCTCCCTCTCTCTCTCTCTCTCTCTTTCTCTCTCTCCTCCCCCTCCTCCCCTCCCCCTCCCTCCCTCCCTCCCTTTCTCTCTCTCTTTCTGTGCTTATGTGTATGCATATGTACAAGCATGTATTGTTTTTAGTTCTTTTGTCATGGGTAGCTATTTGATTTTTTTTTTCTCAATTGGTATTCTCACATCTATTTATGAAATAATATGGCTTTTAAAAGGACTTTTTGCACATATGCTACATTATATTA
The DNA here is from genome assembly GCA_011680675.1 of Gymnobelideus leadbeateri. Classification (NCBI taxonomy): domain Eukaryota; kingdom Metazoa; phylum Chordata; class Mammalia; order Diprotodontia; family Petauridae; genus Gymnobelideus; species Gymnobelideus leadbeateri. Next base: position 144,408 of record WOXC01007623.1, on the reverse strand, counting down.
AAAGTTTTTCTAACATTAAACAAACATTAAATGCTTCTTAGCAATGATGAATGAATGTATATTGCAATTTTCTAATAACTAATTTTTCATTTACAAATATTGAATTTCTATTAAGAAAGTTAACCTAGAATTTGCTTTCCAAATATTGTTTTTACCAGGTTTTAATGGCCACACCATAACTGCCCTGAAAAAGTGTTGGAAATTATCATCGTCACCTAATTTTATGAATAATTTTATAATATAGGAGCTGTTTGTTCTTGGAAAATTTGAACTAATTCATTTGTAAGTCTGTTTAGTGCAAGGTTTTGATTTTTTGTTTGTTTGTTTTTCCAATGAGGTAAATCTCTGATGAACTTTTCATAACTTCCCCCAAGGTTGGACTATTAAAATTATTCATTTTCCTTTGTGGCAATTAGGTTAATTTATATTTTTTATAAATAAACTATTTCTGTTATATTTCATAGCTCAATTAGGTTAACTTATATTTTTATAAATAATCTATTTCTGTTATATTTCATAGCTCATTAGAATATATACATGAGTAATCATCAGGGATAATTTTCTTAGGTTCTTTTATATCTTACAATTTAATTGCTTTCCCCCCTTTTTATCCAGATGTTTTGTTATCCTGTGGACACATTATCCTCTGAAGCAGAAATTTGGCAGCCACATCAAAGCACATTTTTCTTGTTTTGAGTAGTACAGAAAAAAGATTCATGTGATTCAATGTTAATTATAAGCACCCCGAAATTGATGAATCCCTGTTTCTTGTCCAGCAGAAGAAGTTATATCCAAATGATGGGAAAATCTGATATAGAGTTCTGAATAATTAATAATTTTCTTTGGATAATTGCTTAAATCAACATATGGATTTTCTACTGTATTTGGCTAACCTGAAGTTAAATGATCAAAAGTGATGAACAGTGTTACAAATAGCATCACATGGCAGAGTGGAAAGTGGGCATCCTGTGAATTTTAGAAGCCCTGCGCTCAAGTCCCACATGAAACACACTATGTGACCCCAGGCCAATCACTTAAGTTCTCAGTGCTCCTAAGACATGTTCTAAGAGAATAATCACCTTTTTTCTTTAGCAGATGGAGTTTCCTCACCAAGAGCCATCTGTATCAATAAAAATCACAGATTGGATTAAAATAATTTCTTGAGATTAAGGTTAATATATGTTCTGTTGTTTCATTATGTCCCGTTTTCCTCATACTGAAAGGTAATATGGTGGATTGGACAGAGTCCTGGCCTTTGAGTTCTGGTGATTTGGCTTTATATCTCTCCTCTAATGCTTTATTAGCTACGCGATCCCAGCAGAGTCACTAAACTTCTGTGATCTTCCCTTTACATATATATGCCTATATGATCTATTTCACAGTTTTTCTACTAGTTAATGATTTATTTATTATGTTTTCCAATTATATTGTTTAGGAAAATTATGCACTCACTCTGTATGTATGACTATGTACACACACACAGACACACACACACACACACACAACAGCAAGCATGCTAGCATACCCAGGATGACCTGCTAGCACAGGTTTTTCAATCTGCTTTTCAAGGAAAGACTACTCATAAAGGGGTTAATAATCTAATAATCCTGCTTCTTTTTCTGGAGAGGGAAAGCAGGGCAATTGGGGGTAAGTACTTGCCTAAAGTCATACAGTTAGCAAGTGTCAAGTATCTGAGGCCAGATTTGAATTCAGTTCCTCCTGATTCAGGGCTGGTACTCTATTCATTGTACCACCTAACTGCCATTCACTAGTTCAGGGGAAAAACCAGCACTCTGAACATCAGAGAAAATACAAGCAGATAAATTAGTATAAAGACCAACAGACAGGGCTCTAACTGCCTGATTCAAAGCAGCATTGCTTTACGTTCTATATACACCACTGGATCAAGGGAGTCTTAATATCTGAGCATTCGGGGGTCTGAATATATGACTACTCAGAGTCTTAACCAAGAAATCAAATGGTCTTTCTCATAAGCTAATTCCAAAAGCAAAATACCAACTCAGAGTATATATACACTTTTCAGAGCCAGAAGGCATCACAACACTCATGACTCAGTGCTTAATCAACTTAGTATCAAAATGTATGGAAGCCTTCCTACAAGCAAGCCACCCCCTAAGCAAGCTCCTCCTTAGACAAGTCCCTCTCCCAATGGACTCCACATGAAGCCTATTAATGGGCAGGGAAGACCTTATTATTCCAATAATATTACATACACACACACACACACACACACATACACACACACACACTCATACACACACACATATAAATTGGAAATATTTGTGAGAGTAAATAATGTATAATATAGGGAAAGCTCATCCCCAAATTTGAAGTATTATATAAATGTTAATTATTACTACTTCTACTATCATTAATGTTCTTAAAATGACATCTATAATTGCCTTAAGTAAATGGTAATCACGTTGTCATCAGCAACTATCCATGCTGACTGTTTCTCCTGGTTACCACAGAAATGCTTTTTATATCATCTATAAAATTCAAGGGACTGGATTTCTTGGAAATGAAAACAACTAAACACTTACCAAGCCCCTAATCATATTTATTTGAAGCCAAAGATGCAGGAACATTGAATCTACTTCTGTTGCTATTCCCTTACTGCCATCTTCTGACATGATATATGTTTACTGCTGAGGCAATTTGTCACCTCTCCCAAAGACACTGCCAGTCCTGTGCATGGTTTGAATTTCTAGGCAGACCTGAGCAATCATCGCTCTGCCTTCCATTGAGCTACTTTCATTTTTTATTCATTCTTTTTCCCAGTTCTTTTCTCTAGTGAGAAAAGCTAGTTAGCTGATAAGCTGGCTGACAGTTGAGTTTGTGGCACTGATTGGGGCCCAAACAATCAAGATGGAAGTAAATTGGACTATTGGGCATTTTTGTAATCCAGGATTCAGTCCATTATGGGGGGGGTGGTAGAAACTATAATGAGGAATACCTCTTTCTAATGATGGAAATGAAGTCAGTTGAAGGAATGGGAATAGGATTAGGAGACTTTCCAGAACCATGTATCAGCAAGGTATTTGATTTAAATAAAAATGATTTAATGGTAACCTAACCCTAGTGTAAATAATTTCCATTATGCCCTAGAGACAAATGGCAAAGATATCTGCTTAAAGCACAGCATTGTGCAGTATGACATGAATATGATTATTTTTAATCATGAATTCTGTAGAGTGCTAATGCATTAATGATACACAAAAATATGATAATGATGATAATAATTCACATTTATATAGCACTTTAAGGTTTATCATTAATAATAATAAAGAGAAATGTAACCAGCAAAATAGGTAATCATTGTCAGGGAGATGGGGCTGAATCTCCCAAGACTCTTATTGTCTTTTGTCTTTCCACTTGCTTTCCTTCTTATGGCTTGTAATTTGCTGAGTATAAGCATAAAATTAAAGAATGGGATTGTCTTGAGTCTTTGCATTTTGTAACTGTGTAAATTTTGGTTAATATTTCTGTGATCCAAAGGTCACTTCCATCATGCCATCTTACTCTGTCTTCCCAGTTTTGTGTTCTCTCCCTCCTATAACTACCTTTAATTAATCTGTGTAGGTAGATGTTCTCTTTCCTAGTAGAAGGTAAAATCCTTAAGGGCAAGACCTCTTCTCTTTGAGAATTTTTGTTTGGCTTTTATTTTTACTCTATTTTGCAGCACCTGGAGATTTGTGTATATTAGTTGCTTAAGAAATGTTTGTTGAATTAAATGTTATTGAATTAATGGAGTTCTTTCCAAATCAGTACTCACACTCTGAATTTCCCCAGTGCCCCATTCATTTTCTTTTTAATGAATCATGAACACACCTTTTAGGCAGAAATAAAAGTGCAATAAAACTCCTTTTTTTTTTCATATGACCACACACCCTTCTTCCATTATTTTCATAGTGAGAAAGATATCATCAGTCACAGTTATTGCTTTTCCATATAGGAATGTAAATAGTTCAACTTTGATAAGTTCCTTTTGATTTATTTTCCCTGATTACCTTCTCAGGCATCTCTTCCTTCTTGTGCCTGGATGTCAAATTTTCTATTCAACTCTGTTTTTTCCTCAAGAATGCTTGAAAGTCCTCTATTCCACTGAATGACCATATTTTCCCCTGAAACGAAATACTCAGTTTTGCTGGGTAGGTGACTCTTGGGTTCATTCCCAGTTCTTTTGCCCTCTGGAATATCATATTCCATGCCCTTCAATCCCTCAGTGTAGAAGCTGCCAGGTCCTGGGCTATTCTGATTGTGTTTCCACAATATTGAAATTGTTTCTTCCTGGCTGCTTGTAGTATTTTCTCCTTGATCTGGGGATTCTGGAACCTGGCTAAAATATTCCTGGGAGTTTTCTTTTTGGGATCTTTTTCAGGAGGTGATCAGTGGATTCTTTCAACCTCTATTTTGCCCTCTGGATCTAAAACATCAGGGCAATTTTCCTTGGGAATTTCTTGAAGGGTGATTTCTAGGTTCTTTCTTTGATCATGGCTTTCAGGTAGTCCAATAATTTTTAAATTGTCTCTCCTGGATCTATTTTCCAGGTCAGTGGTTTTTCCCATGAGATATTTCACATTGCCTTCTACTCTTTCATTTGTTTGGATCTGCTTAACAGCATCTTGATTTCTCATAAAGTCATTAGTTTCCATTTGCTCCAGTCTAACTCTGAAGGAATGAGTCTCCTCAGTGAACTTTTGAGATTCTTTTTCCATCTGGCAAATTCGACTTTTTAAGGCATTCTTCTCCTCTTTGCCCTTTTGGGCCTCCTTTGCCATTTGAGTTAGTCTATTTTTTAAGGTGTTGTTTTCCTCAGTGAGGCTGTTGACCCTCATTTCATACTTTTCCTGCATCCTTCTCATTTCTTTTTCCAATTTTTCCTCCACTTCTCTTATTTGATTTTTAAAGTCCTTCTTAAGGTCCTCTATGGCCTGCAACCCGCTCATGTTTTCCCCTGGGGCTTTTGGAGCAGGACTTCTGACCTCACAGTCCTTTTCCCGCTCTATGCCCCCAAAATAGGAGTCTAGGGTTGCATTTTTCTGTTTCCTTTGCCTTGGCATGTTGCCACTTAATTACTTGACTTTTGAGCTTGTTGCCACACTATGGCTTTAAGGCCAGATAGAGGAATTTTCATCCCAAATGTGTGGGAGGCAACTTCCGTTTCTGGCAAGCTGTAAACCCATCCACAACTTCCACTCTAGATCACAATCCAGATCCAGGGAGGTTAAAGCAAGAGCGATTACCCCCCAGGACTGATTGCTGGATCTCCCTACAGTTCGCAGGCCAGGAGCTGGAGCTGCCACTGAAAACTACAAAATGGCGTGTCTCCTCAGTGGCTTCTAGCCCCCAGGGGAGGAAGCCAATGCATTCCCCAAATACTGGTCCCAAAGTCCATAGGACACTAACCTCTTATTTTGTCCTAGGCATGTCTATGTTGATAATTCTGGAGTCTCCACAGCTGCTGGTGTTCTGGGGTCTCTCCAGCCGGCTGCTGGCCCTGCCGCCTTAGGGCTAAAACCTCGGCTCACAGGGACCTGGGCTCCGCTCGGCTCGGCTCCTCGCGCTCTGCTCACTGCCCTGGTCCTTCCTGCAGGGCTGCTGGGCTGTCCTCAGCGGGAGGTTAGCTTCTCTGTGTCGTTCTGTGGGTGCTGGGGCTCCAGAAGTTGTTCAGAGTCCCCTTTTACATAGTTTGGGGGGAATCTGGGGGCAGAGTGGCTTGGATGAGCTGTTTCTACTCCAATAAAACTCCTTTTTTGATAGAGAGAATCTGGGCTTACCACATTTTCTGATTAGTAACTGCTTAAGTGTGGGACTCCTATTGGTTTGAATCTCTCATTATTGAAAACCTTTCTAAAATAAATGAATATATTTCCCTTTCACATTAATTAGAGTGAAATAGCTGACTCTATCTTGATTGACTGTGAATTTTCAGGGGGTTGTCATCATGAGGAAACGTGGGTTATGTTGTCTGGATCTGTAGAGATAGAAGGGGTGTGAGCTTCACGTAAAAGTTTAATATTTACCTTTTATTCTGAAAGTTGGAGTGAGAATCAGTGTTTCACATAGGGGCTAGATGAAATGTCTGTTAGAGTATTTTCTTCGACAAATGTCTTCCAATTTGAAAAACCCTGTAATATCTCTGTAAGTATTTTTGAAAGATTAATGCTTATCACAAATATATTGCTTTTATTTGCTGGCAAATTTTGTTTTTACATTATAGGATCACAGATTTAAAGTTGGAAGGCACCTCAGAGTTTATATACTTCAGCTCTCTCATTTTAAAGGAAGAAAATAGGGAATAAAGGAGAAAGAAGGGGTGAGGAAAGTAGGGAATGTTGAGAATGGAAGGGAAAGGGAAGAACAGAGTGGAGGAAGGAGAAAAGAATGAAGTGAAGGTCAGGGGTAAGGGAGGGAGAAGGAAAACTTCAGAAAACTAACCAACATATCAGCTATATCTAATGGTATATACGATGATTCCCATCCATTGTTCCTCACTACCACATGTACCAGCAATGCAATATTCACAGTGTCCACACTGGCTTTGAATATGCTGCTGTCCTTGTGAATCACAACATATAACAGGCTCTCCACATGGAGGACAGAACAAAAGCATTTATTCAATCACCAGAAAACTGAGTCCCCAAGCTAGAAAGTCAAAGCCATTACAGTAACCACAGAGTTGGTACACATAGCCAATGCAGTGAATACCCACATTCCCAGCCTTTCAAAACAAAATGAGCTCCCTCAAGCAAGGATCCTCCTCTCCTCATTCATAGTAGCTCCTCACTCTCCACTTTCTTCACTCCCAGCAGTTCTCATTCCTGGCAGCTCTGCCTTGCTCTCAGAAGTTCTCAGCAGCTCTGGTTGGCTCTCAGACATTCTCAATTCACTACTCAGAAGAAGTTCTTGCTGGCTCTCAGAAGTTCTAGCTCCCAGCAGTTCTCAATACGTAGCAGTTCTCAGAAGTTCTCAGGATCCCAGCAGCTCTCCGTCCCTCTCTCTCTCTCTCTCTCTCTCTCTCTCTCTCTCTCTCTCTCTCTCTCTGTCCCTCTCTCTCTCTCCCTCTCTGCCTCTGTCTCTCTGTCTCTCTCTTTCTGTCTCTCTCTCTCTCTCTGTCTCTCTCTCTCTGTCTCTGTCTCTGTCTCTCTCTCTCAGCAACTCTGGCTCTCTAGCTTGGGCTTTTTTATATATGGTATTACCTCCTCTCTCTTCTGCCCCTTCTGCTTACATCAGCAAATTCCTCCCTCTGTGAGATTCACAAGTTCTGGATCTTAATACTTGATACAATCATGAACTTGAAGACAAGGTGCTAAGAACCGATTTGATCACCAATACAAGGGACATGGAAGATGTTCAAATCCCATTACCATTACACCACAATTAAGGGAAAGATTTGCATTCTCTCCTGTATTCTGCAGGTATAAACTTAATGGTTACATTTACTCATCTTTCATTTTTTCCATGTGCATCGCTGTAGTAATTTTATAGATTGTTTATTTAGTTCAGCTTTCTTAACTTTGTATCACTTCCTATGCCTTCACATGGGTTACCTAGTCTCATATCCATCAATTGAATATGAATATTGATGCATCAGAGTTTATTTTGCTCTTCCCTAATTGCTAAGCAATTATTTTGTTTTCAGGTCTTTGCTACCGTAAAAATACTATTATTAATATCTGGATGTGTATATCATCAACAACAACATCATCATCATCATCATCATCATCATCATCATCATCATCATCATCATTTACTATACCATGTTAAAATCTGCAAAGAGCCAGATAGTTTGTCTCATTTTACCCTCACAACAACCCTTTGTTGTAATTAATATTATTATCCATATTTTACATATTAGAAGACTGAGGCCAAAAAAGAGAAGTTAGAAATTCACCAGGGTCACCCACCTATTAAATGCTAGAGGCAGAATTGAACTCAGATCTTCCTGACTCAAGTCCAGTACTATCATCCCCTTATACTTCTATTTGATTCAGTAGCAGAGTGCTTCTATCTTACAGCTGTTTGGACCATAAGCTAATAGAGAAATCTCTGGGTTCAAAGTTAGAGAATAGCTTTCTTTTCAAGGTTGAGGAAAGTCTTAGGCTTTGATTTTGGACAAATTATTTTAAAACCACAATAACAGAGAAAACTAACACTTTTGAAAAACAGTTATTATTCAACTCTGCTAGTATGTCAGAAAACATATGCATAAATGCATTCAATGTAGCTAAAACTCATGGTTGTATCTAGCATTTATAAAGGACTTTAAGATTTGTGAAATACTCTACATTTGATCATTACAACTGTTATCATCCTCATTTTATAGATGAAGACACTACAGCTAAAAGAGTTTAAGTGTCTTTCCCATAGTCACAAGGTTGAAATATGTCTGAGACTAAATTTTAAACAAGATTATCCTGACTTCAGGTCTAGCATTCTACCACCTAGCTGTATTTCCAAATATTGAAATTAATTATTTCAACTATCATCTATATTTATAATTTATTATCCAAATGTTTGGCATGAAGTGGACACAGCCTAAAATAGTAGTGTATTTATTTTGATTGTGTTTTTCTTATTCAACCTCTTTTCCCTTCTTATACTCACCAACCCAGCACCACCATAACCAATTATTTTTCCAACAATGAGAATATCAGTTGAGCTCTGTGTGTTTGTGTGTGTGTGTGTGTTTAAGCCTGTAGATATATTGGAGGATATGTGAACAAGAGTATTAAAAAGGGAAGTCTCAAGGTTACAAAGATATATGAATACATACATACATGTATACCAAAATGTCATCTTACTCCTCTGTTTTTATACATTTACTACATTCCTGGAGCAGTCTCCTTCCTTCCCTCCATTTCTTAAAACACTTTCCTTCCTTCAAATCTCAACTCAGTAACTACCTTCTACCCAAGGCATGTCTTAATATTTTTAGTTATTAGTTTTCTCTCATTCTTGTGCTTCAAATCATTTTAAATATGCTTTGTGTTCCCTTTTATGTATGAGTTACCTTCCCCATAGGATGAAAGCACCTTGAGGCCAAAGGTTGTTTGATTTTTTTTTCCTTTCTATCCCAGGCACCCAACAAAGGGCAATGGGCAAAGTTGCAGCTTTATGAATACTTGAATTCAATTTAATTTTCTTCTATGAAGGGTGGAAGAAATCTTTGCAACAAGCCAGCCCAAGTTCCCAAAATCCAATATGATGCAATTTGAATCTTTTGCCATCACAGAGATATGGATTTATCACCAAATGAATGTCCTTATGGAGAATAGCTGATGCAGGCTCAAGTCAGGTGATTCAGTATAAAAGAACAGTTATTCTGATTCATGAGTAATACTCTTCCAAAGATGAGAAGGAAAAAGAAACCCACGAATTTCAAGATTATAATGTAGTTTTGTAATAAAGGCTTTCTGGATCTAAGAGATGGGATTGAATTAACTGTAAATCCTAGTACAGGCTTCAGGGAAGCTTGCTTTGTTTCTACCATGGATAAAAAGAACAGACCAGGTCTTTCGTTTCCTACATTATTTGTAATGATCAAGATATGGCTAAAAAAAAGTTGCTACTTACTGAAACAACGATAGATCTGGGTTAAGGCTAAATCACAATTGTATAGCAATACAAGGTCATGTGCAAAAGTCAGTGTACATTTGATTTGCTATGTGAAATGAAGGTTCTCACTGAGAAGGCTTTTCAGTTTCTCGTTAAGGGACCAAATACCGTGGTACTAAGACATGTTGATTCATGGTTGAAAGGTATTAATGCCATGGCAGAAAGGCATCTTCAGTACACCCTGCTGCAATTAGAAAAAGTATAGAAGTATATGGAGGACATGAAAGACATATATGCCCTCTAGAGAAACCTCTGGAATTAGAAGACTGTCTTCCAACTCAGAGCTTTGGGTGTTATGAAAGACTTGCCTCCCAAAAATCTTATCAGGGAAATTGTATGATTGTGATTATAACTATTTTGCAAATATACATTAGGTTCAGAAATAGTGAGGGATTTCCTTAGCAGTATTACAAGAGACTTGAGGTTTACAAGGAATACTTAATGCTTTTCTAATAACTGATAGAGTTTGAAATTCAGATCTTCACACTACTTTACCAACACATCTTCAGAATGCTTTAAATATATTACACTGTCTTGCAAATAAATTAATGAACCAATGTTCTTTTCTAATGAAAGGAAACGCCTAACTAAAACATTTAAAATCTGAGTAACCATCTAAGAAAAACTAGTTCTAAATTGGGAAAATTATTTAGAAAGATGAATACTCTAAGCTTATTATAGGAACTAGGTGGCATAGTGGAAAGAGTGCCAGTTCTACAATTAGAAACACTTGTCTTCCTGAGTTCAAATCTGGTCTCAGACACTAACTGTTTGTAAAATGATCTATAGAAGGAAATGGTGAACAACTCTAGTATATTTGCCAAGAAAACACCAAATAGGGTAAAAAAAAATCACACCTTACTGAAACAATAGAACAACAATAAAACATATTGTAACTTTCATCTGGGATATAGGTTACCATAGTAGATAAAAGCTATAGCTCTGTAAACATTTGAAACACACCATATGAGGAAGTAGTGAGTATCCTAGAAATAAAAGTTCTAGCCAGTTTCTAGATGAAGAGGAATTAATAACATGCATAGTAATTAACTACCACCAGCACCAACTCCAAATTCCCTGGGAAGCATGTGGTAGCATCTGCACATTCTCTTGAGGCTAATGTTGGAAGCTGATCAATGGGTGTATGTGATGATGTATACTGAAACATTAGTAAAGTGCTAGGAGAGAATAATGTTAGATAGACTATTTTTGAAATTGAGAGGAGATGAATTGGTTGGTGATCCATCTATGTTTAAGTGGAAGAAGATCTAGTTACTGTAATAGATTTAGGGAAAGAGGGATGTTTATTCCTGGGCAAGATTAGGATATGTTTTAGGCCTTCATGGTATGGATTCTAAGAGATTTATGGGGTTTTCCTAAGAAAAATAAGGGTAATTTATAATCATAGCCATAACTAGCATGAGGTTCCTATAGCTCTAATTAAAGGAAGGGAATTTAGAGGAGGCAGAACATGAACAATGATAAGCATTTATTAAGCACCTAATATATGTCAAAAATACAATAAGAAACGATCTCAAGTATCTTACCATTCAGTGATGGTGACAAACCAGTGAGCTCTGTCATTGCAGAGGCTGAGACTGATGGCACAGTGTATAGAATTCTGGGTTTGGAGTCAGCAAAGAATGGTACTGGCTGATTATCACTGTCTCCAAATTCCAAAAAGTCATATCTGTAACTGGACCCTGTACACTGGGCCCCCTCACGCCTAGCAAAGTCATCAAGTTTGAGGTGTTCAATAGATTCAGCCTTCATAATTTCACTTGAGTTCCTAAGGCAGCCTTCCTAAAATAAATAGAACACATCTGTGGCTACAGAGCTGGAAGAGGAGCAAAAGCTTGAATACAATGTGCCTGGCAAAGGTGTCCCTTGCTCTGTAAAGGAAATTCCCTAACTCCCCTAGAGACCTACAACATCTCCAGACTTGATATATTACCAAATGACATATGTGCTTCACAGCTCTGTTGGGATGGGAGAATGGAGTTCCTAGCAATCCTAAGTGGAAAATTCCCTTTCAGGCATGCTCAATACTTTAAGGTTTCTGGACTATTAGTCTGGAGAACCATATAAGTTTCTATTGTACCTGGGGAATCTCACTTCAATACCCTAGAAATCTCAGCTGCCACATGGAGTAGCTAAATAATACAGGGAAAGAGGGGAATGTTAAGTAGAAGATAAAGAGTCATCTCCCCTTTGAATCAGGCAGTTTTCAGATGAAGAAGAAATTACAGCTATCTATACTTATATGAAAAAATGTTCTAAATAACTATTGATCAGAGAAATGCAAATTAAAACAACTCTGAGATACCATCTCATAGCTATCCAATTGGCTAGTATGACAATAAGGGAAATTATAAATTTTGGAGAAGATGTGGGAAAATTGGAACACTAATACATTGTTGGTAGAGTTATGAACTAATCTAACCATTCTGGAGAACAATTTGGAACTATGCTCAAAGGGCTATATCTATCCACACCCTTTGATCCAGCAATACCACTACTAGGTCTGTATCCCAAAAAAGATCTTAAAAAAGGGAAAAGGGTGGGGCGGAGCCAAGATGGGGGAGTAGAAACAGCTCGTCCAAGCCACTCTGCCCCAGATTCCCCCAAACTATGTAAAAGGGGACTCTGAAAAACTTCTGGAGCCCCAGCACACACAGAACAACACAGAGAAGCTAACCTCCCACTGAGGAGAGCCCAGCAGCCCTGCAGGAAGGACCAGCGCAGCGGTCTGGGGCCTGGCAGCACGCAGCACGCAGAGCACAGGAGCCAAGCTAAGCCCAGGTCCACGTGAGCCGAGGTTTTAGCCCCGGGGCGGCAGGGCCAGCAGCCAGCTGGAGGAACCCCAGAACACCAGGAGCTGTGGCGACTCCAAAATTATCAACACAGACATGCCTAGGACAAAGTAAGAGGTTAGTGTCCTATGGACTTTGGGACCTGTATTTAGGGAATGCGTCGGCTCCCTCCCCTGGGGGCTAGAAGCCGCTGAGGAGACATGCCATTTTGTAGTTTTCAGAGGCGTTTCCGGCTCCCAGCCTGCAAATCGTGGGGAGATCCAGCGATCAGTCTTGGGGGGGTAATTGCTCTTGCTTTAACCTCCCTGGATCTGGATTGTGATCTAGGGTGGAAGTCGTGGGTGGGTTTACAGCTTGCCAGAAACGGAAGTTGCCCCCACACGTTCGGGACGAAAATTCCTCTATCTGGCCTTAAAGCCATAGTGTGGCAACAAGCCCAAAAGTCAAGTAATTAAGTGGTAACATGCCAAGGCAAAGGAAACAGAAAAATGCAACCCTAGACTCCTATTTTGGGGGCATAAGTGGGAAAAGGACTGTGAGGTCAGAAGTCCTGCTCCAAAAGCCCCAGGGGAAAACATGAGCGGGTTGCAGGCCATAGAGGACCTTAAGAAGGACTTTAAAAATCAAATAAGAGAAGTGGAGGAAAAATTGGAAAGAGAAATGAGAAGGATGCAGGAAAAGTATGAAATGAGGGTCAACAGCCTGACTGAGGAAAACAACACCTTAAAAAATAGACTAACTCAAATGGCAAAGGAGGCCCAAAAGGGCAATGAGGAGAAGAATGCCTTAAAAAGTCGAATTTGCCAGATGGAAAAAGAATCTCAAAAGTTCACTGAGGAGACTCATTCCTTCAGAGTTAGACTGGAGCAAATGGAAGCTAGTGACTTTATGAGAAATCAAGATGCTGTTAAGCAGATCCAAACAAATGAAAGATTAGAAGGCAATGTGAAATATCTCATGGGAAAAACCACTGACCTGGAAAATAGATCCAGGAGAGACAATTTAAAAATTATTGGACTACCTGAAAGCCATGATCAAAGAAAGAACCTAGAAATCACCCTTCAAGAAATTCTCAAGGAAAACTGCCCTGATGTTTTAGATCCAGAGGGCAAAATAGAGGTTGAAAGAATCCACCGATCACCTGCTGAAAAAGATCCCAAAAAGAAAACTCCCAGGAATATTATAGCCAGGTTCCAGAATCCTCAGATCAAGGAGAAAATACTACAAGCAGCCAGGAAGAAACAATCTCAATATTGTGGAAACACAATCAGAATAGCCCAGGACCTGGCAGCTTCTACACTGAGGGATCGAAGGGCATGGAATATGATATTCCAGAGGGCAAAAGAACTGGGAATGAACCCAAGGGTCACCTACCCAGCAAAACTGAGTATTTTGTTTCAGGGGAAAATATGGTCATTCAGTGGAATAGAGGACTTTCAAGCATTCTTGAGGAAAAAACAGAATTGAATAGAAAATTTGACATCCAGACACAAGAAGCAAGAGATGCCTGAGAAGGTAATCAGGAAAAGAAATCAAAAGGAACTTATCAAAGTTGAACTATTTACATTCCTATTTGGAAAAGCAATAACTGTGACTGATGATATCTTTCTCACTATGAAAATAATGGAAGAAGGGGGTGTGGTCATATGAATACATATGTGAATGTGTGTGTATATGGATAGAGGGCATAGGTTGAATTTGTTGGGAAGGGAGAATACTCAAGGGATGAAATTATGAGGTGAGAGAGGAAAGTGGCAAGAGGAGATGGGGAGAGACAGGGTAGGTAAACTATCCCATGTAGAAGAAGCAAGGGGAAGTGGTTGCAAGGGAGGGGGAGAATAGGAAGGCAAAAAAGGCAAAACCACATTCTCATTGAATTTGGTTCAGGGAGAGAATGACATACATACTAAATGGGATATCTCAACCTGCAGCAGAATAGGGGGAAGGGGGATGAGAGGAGGGATGATGGATGGGAGGGCATCCTTGGGGTGAGGGGAGGTTGGAAGTACCCACTATAGAAGAGGGACAGGATCATGTAGGGAATGGACCAGGTGGGGGGTGGGATGAGTGGGAGGGAATTATAAGCAGCCTTGTACAATATATCTACTATGATAATGTTTTGCATAGCTAGACATGTACAACATATACTGAATTACTTATCTCCCCAGAGGGAATGGGTGACAAGGGAGGAAGGAAATGGATCTGAAATTCGAGGTCGTAATATTAAATGTTTCAAATTTATATATAAATACTATTATTAATACTCTTTTGCTTGTAATAGGGAGACAAGATGTGCAGGCATTGGGACACAAAGACTCACCTTCCTCTAATGGAAAAGTCGATGGAGGTATGGGAGAAGGTATGGGAGAGAGCAGATTGGAGGAAGCGATATCTTGTGGGACTCCTATTCTGGGAGGTTGGGTAGGGGAATAATGGGGGGAAAATGATTGTAACTCAAAATCTGGCGGAAATGAATGATGTAAAACAGAAGTTAATAAAGCATATGTTTAAAAAAAAAGGGAAAAGGACCTATATGTAAAAATATTTGTAGCAGCTCTTTTTTTAATGGCAAAAAAATGGAAATTGAGGCCATGCCCATCAATTGGAGAATGGCTCAACAAATTGTGGTACATGGATGTAATGGAATACTGTGCTGTAAGAAATGAAGAGCAGGGGCAGCTAGGTGGCGCAGTTAATAGAGCTCAGGCCCTGGAGTCAGAAGGACCTGAGTTCGGAGCCGGCCTCCGACACTTAATCCACACAAACAAAAATACCTAGCCGTGTAACCTTGGGCAAGTTACTTAACCCCAATTGCCCTAAAGGGGCGGCTAGGTGGCGCAGTGAGTAAGAGCGCTGGCCTCGGAGTTGGGATGACCCGAGATCAGATCCGGCCTCAGCAAATGAGCACCCACGCATAAATAATGACTAGCCGTGTAACCTTGAGCAAGTTACTTAACCCCAATTGCTTTAAAAAAAAAAGAAAAAGAAATGAAGAGCAGGCAGATTTCATAAAAACCTGGAAAGACTTGTATGAGTGGATGCTGAGTGAAGTCAGCAGAACTAGGAAAACCCTGTACACAGTAACACCAACATTGTGAGATGACTAACTGTGGTAGATTTAGCTGTTTATAGTAATAAAATGATCTAAGACAATTCCAAAAGACTTATAATGGAAAATGCTATCCACATTCAGAGAAAGAATTATGAACTCTGAATACAGATCAAGCATGCTGTTTTCTCTTTTTTTTCTTTTCTGTGGTTTTTCCCTTTAGTTCTGATTTTTTCTTTCACAGCATGACTAATTTGGAAATATATTTAATACTATTATACATGTATAGCCTATGTTAGATTGCTTGCTCTCTTGGCAGGAGCAGCAGGAGGGAGGGAGAAAAAAATTGGAACTAAAAAATCTTATAAAAGTGACTTTAAAACTATCTTTACATGTAATTAGAAAAAAATACTATTAAGTAAGGATTTTTTCAAATTTATATAGAGTTCTCTTCCTATTAACTGCACTGTTTCCCTTTAGAAGGAACCTCAATGACTGGGTGGTAGCATATTTTTGTAGGAAATAATAGGTCCCTTGGCCTAAAATGTGAGTTCCCCTGATTGTTTTCTTAGTCTCTGTATATTCATTATTTACCCTCCCTTTTTCACATTCTTTATGTGAAGAAAGTCTGTTGTCTTTTACCCAGAATGCATTGTTAACTTACAACCTTTCCACCACCACTACCACCACTTCCAATAGCAGCCGTAGTACCACGACCATCATTATGACTGCTAGAATTCACATAGAATATTAAGGTCTACAAAGTGCTGTGTCCACCCACACTTATGTAGATGAAGGGACAAGCTGTTTTATAACGTTCCAAAAGAATAAACCGGGCTGGAGGAAAATTTAGGCAAATTCTTTGATTCCAAGAGGAAATTCTGAGATGTTGGAGGTTACAATGAAAATAATTAATAATAATAACATCTGACAGAAATGGACATCTTTAAGATTTTAAAATTGTTTTTACAAATATCTTATTTTACTCTCTCAATTCAGGATGGTCTATGCCCATTTTACAGATAAGGAAATGGAGACAGGTAGAAGGTAAGTGACACATCTTAATTGAAGTCACACAGCTTGGAATTATCTAATATGAATTTTGTGGGAAGCTACATACCTCCTCCAACAAAACCAAAATACTGAAGTCAGTTTATGTTGAGTACAAAGCTAAGTTTCTGAGACAGGGTTTATATGTGTCAGCAACTTAGTGGTCAATTATTTTTCTCTTTGTAAGGAAAGTGAAATCTCAAGTTAAAGAACTTTTCATACCAACGTCCATTGCATGTAACATTGTGATAATTAGTGATTGTCTCAGAAATTTTGAGTACATAAAGGAGTGGAGGAGACTGGCATTGATGCAGTTTAATTTGTTTTGTGCTGGGACATCTCTAAAGAATTACAAAAACTCAGGTGGTCTCCAAGGCAGTTGGAAAGATTTATTATAGTTTTGAGGTTTGAGTGGCTAAGTCCCTTAGAGGAATTTAGCAACTGCAGTAAGACAAAACTGACAATTTTATAAAGAATATGATGCTGATTACATAATCAAAATATACAAAGATTATAGGAATGTGATTAATATTAAAAAGGCAGGAAGAGCTTGTTGAGGGATTAGGTAATGGAGGAGGGGTCCCAGCCTTAGCACAACTGTACATGTGGTTATCCATAATGGATGCAGTTAGGGGGGTATGTATACATTGCAATGATATTATAATGAGGTCTCTACATCATAGGTTAACTCTAGGTCTGTTCTTTACTATTGTTGCACAGGTGCTGTCATAGGGTGGGTGCCTTCTACAGTTAGGTGGTCAAGTATCCTACTCTAAATCCTGGTGGAGCTATCTTCTGATAGGCTAGGTATTGTGGTCTTGCCTGGCCAAGATGGATAGTTAGGTATCATGGTCCTGTCTTGGGCTAAATGGATGCTATTATTGTGATTACACACCTGTTCTCATGGGAAAGGGTCTGGGGCAGGGGGAGTGTTGGGTTTCTATCACAGGGGCACACTTGCTGTTTCTGTGGGAATTAAGAGTTCAGGGATACATTTGTTCTAATGAGCAGTAAGGCATGAGCTAGGACACTGATGGGGGTGGGGCTGGGTAGATACAGTGGGGCTGTAGTGAACTTTGGATATTGGGATTTGGGGCAGTCCTGTTAGGACTCAATCAGGCATGAGCCAAGAATAAATAGTTTTTAGTCAAGGGACTCAGGATAGAAATTCCAATGGCCCTGAGAACTCCTTGAAGACATGGAATCATTTGATGTTTTTATCACCAACACTTAGCACAATGCTACAGAGCCTCGTACATATTGAGACTTTCATAAATCTTTATAAATTGAATTGAGTTGAGCTGAGGGAATGAAAGGAGTATTAGTAAAAGGGATACAGGCTCAATGCTATTTTAAAAATCTCAAGGGCAATACACATTATAGTTGCATGAATATCTCCTACATGCTATAATTCCCTGAATGCTATAAGGATAGCCTCATTTGTTAGCTTTATCATAACCATTCTTCCCTGATTAAAGTATTCAACTCCGCCTCCTGGAGGATGACGTTGGGGAAAATATCTCTGATTTTATGATGAAGATAAATAAGAAAATAAGATTATTTTTGAGAAATGTGTTTTATGGTTTCTTGTCTCTTCTACATAAAATAAACAAGTTTAATATGTAAGAGATGCCTATATTGGGTCAGTAAAGAAAAAGAGGGCCTATAATATTTATTGTACTTTCTTTGACAATCCTCTATTTATTTGTTAATTTTTTTGCTTTTTGGAGGGGGGAAGGCAGGGCAATTGGGGTTAAGTGATTTGCCCAAGGTCACATGGCTAGTAAGTGTTAAGTGTCTGAGGCCAGATTTGAACTGAGGTCCTCTTGACTCCAGGGCTGGTGCTCTATTCATTGTACCATTTAGCCACCCTGATAATCTTTTTCAATTGATTAGACAACTAAGAAAGAGACTGTTGCATGATGGCAGTAGGATCCATACCACCACCACCCCCTTATTCCCCCCAGACAAATGATAGCAGCTAAATTAAAGTTTCTCTTTTTCTCTCTCTTCCCCCCTCTTTCCCTCTCCACTCCTCCCCTCCATTTAAAATCTTCTCATGTCCTTCATAACTACTTTTGTGACCTTGGATTCATTACTTAATATCTCTGCCTTAAAGTCTCTTGGAAGTCTGTCAATCAATAAGTATTTTTAAAGGAGGCCCTATGTTTCAGACACCATGTTATTTGCCAGTGATACAAAAACAAAAATCAAAACAGCCCCTGTCATCAAGAAAGTCACAGTCTATTGGGAGAGGTACCACATTCATGTATAAAAATAGTACAAATTAAACATGAGGTAATTTGGGAGTGAACGGAGTTTCTATAAAAAAATCTTGGATACAAACATTCATTTCAAATAGCTGAAATATTATCAACTAGTCAAAGATTTCAATTATATTGTCTGTGGGTTGATTAATGATTATTGTGTTAAAATGAGTTACCAATTAAAATCAGATTACGTAATGGTAGGTAGTTAAACACAGAGCTAGTAATCAATCAAGATGATTACCTATAGCAAAGTTGTAATTAGTCTAAGTGGGTGATTAAATCTACTCATAATTTATCAGTAATTACTTTAGTAGTAATCTACTTATGCTGAAATTGTCCAGTAGATATGGAAATTAATGCTAAATAGTTTAGAATAAATTCCGCCCTCCCCAAACATCCTAAAAGTATTGATCAGATTTGAATATGATCAATTAGAGTGAATTGTGTCTAGAGAATAAAGATGTGGTTCCTTTCTGAAGCTTTATTCAGCTTAAAAAATCAGGTATGAAGTTTTTATATTATATCTGAACATCATATAAGGAACTGGTTAATCCACTGATTGTGTTGTCTATATACATTTTTAAAATGTTAAGGGCATTAAGAAAAGTGAATTAAAATATCATGCCCAGATCTTTGAAAGTTAATACCAAAATACTAAAAGAGATTACTGTGGAGATTGGGAAAGAAGGGAGGCAGATAGTCATAGAATTGTTGAATATTTGAAATGGAAAGAATCTTAGACATAATCTACAGATTTCTGAAGGAGGAAAACGAGACCAAGAGAAGAAAACTAACTTGACCAATGTAACACAGATAACAAGTATTAGGTCTTTTTTTCCCCCAATTAACAGTTCCATAAAGTTTTTTTTTATTCTCATGCTTCTTATTAGTGTAAGCATAATGCTTATTTCCTTAGCAAAAAAGCAACACAATGAAAGAATGATTCCATATTTTAAAATAGTATTCAGTTGTTATTGTTGTCTTTATTTCATTAAAGAAAAAACAGAAATGATTGTTAGTCCTTGGGTTCTAAGTGGCATTCAGTTACAGAAAAAGGGTAACAATCCATGTTTGGGAGGAATAGAGCAAGGTTCAAAAGAAGAGTATAGGAATGGCCTAAAAAAGAAAGGAATAGAAACTAGAACTCATGGGAAAGCTAAGAGGGTGGCAAAAGGATGCTTTACAGATCAAGATGAGTAAGTGGGAAACAATCACAGATGACATCAGAAGTCAAGCTCTTCACTGAGAACATGAGCCAAAACTTTTAATTCCAGAAACCAGGTAATTAATCAAGCTTTAATGGTTTAGACAATATATAGGTCAAGTATCTATGGAGAAAGTTGTGATCATGAACCAAAACAAGTATATCTGAAAGAAAGGAGGATAAGAATCCAGTCAAGAAATCTGGGTTTCATACAGGAAACTAACAGGCTAAATATCTCATGGGAAAAACCACTGACCTGGAAAATAGATCCAGGAGAGATAATTTAAAAATTATTGGACCTCCTAAAAGCCATGATAAAAAAAAAAAAAGAACGTAGAAATCATCCTTTAAGAAATTTTCCAGGAAAATTGCCCTGATGTTTTAGAACCAGAGGGCAAAATAGAAGTTGAAAGAATATACTTATTACCTCCTGAAAAAGATCCCCAAAAGAAAACGCCTAGGAATATTATAGCCATGTTACAGAACTCCCAGATCAAGGAGAAAATATTATAAGCAGCCAAGAAGAAATAATTTGAATATTGTGGAAACACAACCAGGATAAAACAGGATCTGGCAACTTTTATGTTGTGGGATTGAAAGACTTGGAATATGATATTCCAGAGGTCAAAAGAGTTGGGATTAAAATCAAGACTCACCTACCCAGGAAAACCGAATCTCACATTTCAGGGGAAAATATGATAATTCAATGAAACAGAGAACTTTCAAGCATTCTTGATGAGAAAACCAGGATTGAAAGGAAAATTTGACATTCAGATACAAGAATCAAGAGAAGTATGAGAAGGTAAACAGGGAAAAGAAATCATAAGGAACTTATCAAAGTAGAACGATTTACATTCCTACATGAAAAAACAATAATTTTAACCTATGAAACTTTTCTCAGTATGAGAATAGTTAAAGGAATATAAACATGTATATGTATATATATATATATATATATATATGAAGGTATATGGGTATATAATTACATATGTGAATGTGTGTATATATGTTTACAGGTATACATAGACAGAGGGTACAGGACAAATTGAATAGGAAGAGATGATACTTAAAAGGTGAAATTGAGAGGTGAGAGAGGAATATCATGAGAAGAGAGGGGAGAGACAGAATGGGGTAAATTATCTTATATAAAAGAGTCAAGGGAAACTGTTACAATGGAGGGTAAGAACAGGAAGGCAAAAGGGAATGAGTCAACCTTACTCTCATTGAATTTGGCTTAGGGAGGGAATGACATGCATACTAAATATGGGGAGTAGGGGGGAAGGGGATAAGAGGGGGGATGATGGAAGGGAGGACAGGTTGGGAGGGAGGGAAGTTGGAAGCATATACTTTTAAAAAATGACAGGATGAAGGTAGAGAATAGAACAAGTAGGGCTTGGGATAGAATGGAAGGAAATATAGTCAGTCTTTCACAGTATATCCCTTATGGAAATGTACATGTGTAGCTATACATGTAAAACCTATATTGAATTGCTTATCTTCCCAGTAAGGGTGAATGATGAGGGAGAAAGGGAAAGAATCTGGAATTCAAAGTTTTAAAATCAAATGTTTAAAAAATATATTATTTTTACATGCAACTGGGAAACA
Organism: Gymnobelideus leadbeateri; assembly: GCA_011680675.1. Lineage (NCBI taxonomy): Eukaryota > Metazoa > Chordata > Mammalia > Diprotodontia > Petauridae > Gymnobelideus > Gymnobelideus leadbeateri. The sequence continues at coordinate 122,775 of WOXC01007623.1, read as the reverse complement.
AGAAATACAGGTACTGGGGTATAGAGATCCACCTTGCCCTACTGCAGAGTCAGAGGGGGAATGGGAAAGGATATAGAAGAGAGCAGAATGGGAGAGGGGGCATACAGTAGGATCACTCTTTTGGGGTGGTTGGTAGGGGAAAGTCAAGGAGAAAATTTCTAACTCAAAATCTTGTGGAAATGAATGTTTTAAACTAAAAGTAAACATAAAATTTAATTAAAAATAAATAGAATACAATAAGAAAAAAAAAGAAGGGAAGAGAAAATTTCTGAATGTATGTGTTGATAAAAGATAATGAAAGCATAACTTACCAAGAACCAAATGGAAAGCACTGGAAAAAGGGAATAAGAGAAATACATTTTTGAAAGGTAGTCACAGAAATGGAGCCTATATAGTATATTTAAAAAATTGTAAATAATGTCGTTCATACTCCTAAACACACTTGTGTGTATACTTCTTAGAATCACAAAATATTTTAGATGGACAGAACAGATCTCAGAAGTCAAATACCCCAACACATGCCTGAACAAGAATCCTCTGTACAATGTGTTCAATAAGTTTACTTAGCCTCTCATTCCTTTAAGAATTCTAGTGAATGAACATGATTGTTGTTTGTCCTTCATTATTGAAGGAGATCAATTATATCAGGAAGGTGTTTTCTTGATGTACAAGTGAATTGGATTTGTGATGTAGGGCTGTGCAATGTCACCAGCCTCATTCTCTCCTCCAGAGTCAATTGGATCCATTGCAAGATATAGATAAGGACTGGAGATGGCCCTGGATGCAGTGGGAGATATTGGGCTTTATAAGTTAAGGTCTTTCCGAGGTCTTAGTTTATCTGAGCCAATACCCATTCAGTGATTAAGGCTTAGTAAGAAATGAGACAAAAAATGGCTTCTTTTACCTACTAAAAAATTTCAATCTGCAAGAACACTCATTAAATAAAGAGCATTCAGAAGAAAGCAGACCATTTGGTGGAGGGTCAGGAGATCATAAATATTGATTGATGGAACTGGTGATGTTTAAGCTGGAGAAGAAAAGATTTAAGCAAATAAGATAGCTAGCTTCAAATACTTAAAAAGCAAAAGCAAAAAAAAATAAAAGAATAAAATATTGTGTTCTGTAAAACTTGGACTTGATCAAAGGACATCTTCCAAGAGCCAAGAAAGACCTCATGTGGGCTCAAGACCACAAGTCTAGTAGTCTACTATGATGTTCTTGATGAAAACATTTGGAGTTTTTGCCATCACTGTTTTCTAAGTTCTCATTATGTGTCTCTTGGTCTAAAATTTTGCTGGGATATAAATTTTGAGCTCATTGGCTTATAATTTGCAAATAGTCCTTTTTTTCTCATTCATGAGCACTTGCCTTTGCCTATGTCTGTATCATATCTCCTATTCTTTCCCAGATTCAAGTTTTGGTTGATGTCTGATTTTCCCCACCAGAATCTGAGTTTTTCATGCAGGGCAACAAACTTGAGGTTACTAAAGATAGCAAGATATTCCCTTACAATGTCCCTAGGTATCTTAGATAATATTTCCATATTATCTCTTTACATTCTGTATTTTCCAGTTCTAAGAATATTTGTATTGACAGATAAGATGGATATTAAATAATAGTTTGTCTTATCTGTCACACCTTCTAAACTACATAAAAGATCTTACAGGAAGAAGGGCATCTAGGAAAATATCAACACAATAGAATCATTCCTTTTGGAGAAGAAAATCCTGAAGAGAGTTCTACTCAATAATTGTGTTTTGTTTTGTTTCTTTTTTTTTTTTTTTTTGAGTGAGGTGATTCAATCCACACTTTAGTTGATATTTTGAATGTACACTAAGGCCTTAAATTCATTCATATCTGTGAGTTGTATTCTTAAAATTATTTAGAGCATCGAGAGCTTAACTGACTTGTCCATGTTCACAAAATATGTATCAGATACAAGAAAAAAAACCAAAATTTTCATGGCCCTCTATCTGTTATATCATGCATCGTGCCATAACTTAATTTAATGAGAGACTATTTACCACCACATAGGTAATTAATGCTATGCTATGCTACAAGAGTACATAAAAAATCTTTATCTCTTTTTTTCTTCTAATTTTACTGAGAAGAGGTAGATCAAGGATGGAGAGATTCAACATGAGAGAATTCGTTTTAGTTAATGGCTAACATTTTAAACAGCGTCATTAATTAGGGAAACATACAATTGTCCTTTTGATTCTACTCCCATCATTCTGCGTCTGTTCAGACACATCTTCCAATTTTTAAGTCATCTCTTTCCTCATTTCTTATAACAATTATATTCTATCACCATAACATTCATAATTTATCTAGCCATTTTCCAATTATTAAGCTTCCTTCTAGTTTTCAGTTATTTTCCACCACAAAAGCCCTGCTATAAATATTTTTGCACACATAGATTTAATTTTATGAAAATGAACAATTTTGAAAACTTTTTCTAAAGCTTTATTAACTTCTGCTTTACATCATTCATTTCTGTTAGATTTTGAGTTACAATTTTTTCCCCATTTTTCCCCTACCCAAAAACCCAGAATAGCAGTCCCACAGGATATCCCCTCATCCAATCTGCTCTCTCCCATCTCTTCTACCATACCCCCTTTGAATTTTTCTAGTAGGCAAAGTGAATCCCCATGCCCCAGTGCCTGCACATCTTATCTCCCAATTATATGTAAAATAGTATTAATAATAGTATTTCTATGTATTTTTAAAACATTTGATTTAAAAACTTTGAATTCCAGATTCATTCCCTTCCACCCTTGTCACCCACCCTAACTGGGAAGATAAGCAATTCAGTATATGTTGTACATGTGTAGCTAAGCAAAACATTACCATAGTAGATATATTGTAAAAGACTGACTATATTTCCCTCCCTCCTTTCCCACCTCTTACCTGGTCTACTCCCCACTTTGATCCTGTCCCTTTTCAAAACTGGGTGCTTCCAACTTCCCCCCAAGACTGCCCTCCCTTCCATGATCTCCACCCCACCATCCACTTCTCCCCCACTCTCCTGTAGGATGAGATACCCCATTTAGTATGTATGTCATTCTCTCCCTGATCCAAATTCAATGAGAATAACGTTTTGACTTTTTACCTTCCTGTTCTTCCCCTCCCCTACAACCACTTTATCTTGCCTCTTTTACATGACATAGTTTCCCCCATTCTGTCTCTCCCCATCTCCTCTCATTATGTTCCTCTCTTACCTCTCAAAGTCACTGTTTAAGTATCATCCCTTCCCATTAAATTCGATCTGTGCCTTCTATCTACCTATACCTGTAAACATATACACACACATTCACATAATGTATTCATATGCACATAAACCCTTCTTCAGCTATTTTCATATTGAGAAAGGTTTCATCAGTTACAGTTATCATTTTTCCATGTAGGAATGTAAATAGTTCAACTTTGATAAGTTCCTTATGATTTATTTTCCCTGTTTACTTTCTCAAGCACCTCTTGATTCTTGTGTCTGAATGTCAAATTTTCTATTCAACTCTGTTTTTTTCCTCAAGAATGCTTGAAAGTCTTCAATTCCACTGAATGACCATATTTTCCCCTGAAACATGATACTCAGTTTTGCTGGGTAGGTGGTTCTTCATTTTAATCCCAGTTCCTTTGCCCTCCAGAGTATCAAATCCCAGGCCCTTCAGTCCCTCAGTGTAGAAGCTGCAAGATCCTGTCCTATCCTGATTGTGTTTCCACAATATTGAAATTGTTTCTTCCTGGCTGCTTGTAATATTCTCTCCTTGATCTGGGAATTCTGGAAGCTGGCTACAATATTCCTAGGAGTTTTCTTTTAGGGATCTTCTTCAGGAGGTGATGGGGGGATTCTTTCAACCCATATTTCCCCCTCTGGGTCTAAAATACCAATTTTCCTTGAGAATTTCTTGAAGGATGATTTCTAGGTTCTTTCTGTGATCATGGCTTTCAGGTAGTCCAATAATTTTTCAATTATCTCTCCTGGATCTATTTTCCAGGTCAGTGGTTTTTCCCATGAGATATTTCACATTGCCTTCTATTATTTCATTTGTTTGGATCTGTTTAACAGCATCTTGATTTCTCATAAAGTCACTAGTTTCCATTTGCTCCAGTCTTATTCTGAAGGAAGGATTCTCCTCAGTGAGCTTTTGGAATCTTTGTCCATCTGCCAAATTTGTCTTTTTAAGGCATTCTTCTCCTCATTGCCTTTTTAAGCCTCTTTTGCCATTTGAGTTAGTCTAGTTTTTAAGGTGTTATTTCCCTCAGTCAGGCTGTTAAATCTCATTTCATACTTTTCTTGCATCAATCTCATTTCTCTTCCCAAATTTTCCTCCACTTCTTTTATCTGCTTCTTAAAGTCCTCTATGACCTGTAACCAGCTCATATTTTCATTTAGGTCTTTTTTTTTTTTAAAGCAATTGGGGTTAAGTAACTTGCTCAAGGTTACACGGCTAGTCATTATTTATGTGTGGGTGCTCATTTTCTGAGGCCGGATTTGATCTCGGGTCATCCCAACTCTGAGGCCGGTGCTCTTACTCACTGCGCCACCTAGCCGCCCCTTTTAGGGCAATTGGGTTTAAGTAACTTGCCCAAGGTCACACGGCTAGGTTTTCGTTTGTGTGGGTTAAGTGTCTGAGGCTGGATCCGAACTCAGGTCCTTCTGACTCCAGGGCCGGCGCTCTACTCACTGCACCACCTAGCTGCCCCAAAATCTATTTTTTTTTTTTTTTTTTGCTTTTTGGAGGGCGATTGGGGTCAAGCAACTTGCCCAAAGTCACACGGCTAGGTTTTTGTTTGTGTGTGCATTAAGTGTCTGAGGTTGGATCCGAACTCAGGTCCTTCTGACTCCAGGGCCGACACTCTACTCACTGCGCCACCTAGCCACCCCCATTTGGGTCTTTTGGTGCAAGAGTTCTGACCTTCCAATTCTCTTCCTATTGCATGCTTTGTCCCTCTTTGCCTGCAAAAAAAGGAGTCTAATGTTGAATTTTTCTGCTTATTTTGTTTCCTTTGCCTAGGCATGTTGCCACTCAATTACTTGACTTTTGGGCTTGTTGCCACTGTAGGACTCTGTCACTATGCAGGGGAGCTTTAGTCCCAAACACTGGGGTTTTCCCAACTTCCAGAGGTATTCATTGGGTGGCCTCTCTGAAGCCTCCACACACTCTGGCAAGCTGGTCACACACCTCTACCCCTGACCACAATCCAGATCCAAGAAGGGTAAAGCAAGAGCGCTTACCCCCAAGACAGATCGCTGGATCCCCCTACAGCTCGCATGCCAAGAACTGAAGCTTCAATGCGGCAATGTGGCACAAGCTGTGAGGGCTCCTCAATGGCTTCTCATCCCCAGGGGAAGAAGCTGAAGCATTCTCCCAACCAATCCCAAAGTCCATAGGGCATTGACCTCTCACTTTGTCCTAGGCATTCATGTGTTGATAATCCTGGAAACACCCCAGCTGCTGGTGTTCTGGGGTCCTTCCAGCCGGCTGCTGGTCTGACCACCCTCGGGCTAAAACCATGACTCGTACAGGCCTGAGTTGGCTCCCTGAGCTCTGTGCTGCCCATTCCCTGCCTGGCTGCCAGGCTGTCCTCAGTGGGAGGTTAGCTTCTCTGTGTCATTTTGTGGGTTCTGGAGCTCCAGCAGTCATTCATAGTCCCTCTTTTACATAATTTTGAAGTGGGGTGTGCAAGAGCTCCTCGGAAGTGCTGTTTCTACCACACCATCTTGATTCTGCCCCACAATTTTGACAACTTTTATGAACTAATGAACAATGATATGCGCAGAAGAAGGAGAATAATTTACACACTAGCAGTAATGTAAAAAAATTGTGAGAAATTGCAGCTTTGCAACTTTGCCTGGTTATATATGTGTTTTTCCATTTCTTTCTCCTTTTCATTGTTCATAGTAAGTATTTAATGAATATGTGTTATGCTGAAATAAATTAGAAGAAGAATGAATGCAAAACCCTGTATGGAATATTTTTTTTGCTTTTTTTTGGAGGGTGATTAGGGTTAAGTAACTTGCCCAAGGTCACACACCTAGGTTTTTGTTTGTGTGTGCATTAAGTGTCTGAGGCCGGATCCGAACTCAGGTCCTTCTGACTCCAGGGCCAGCACTCTACTCGCTGTGCCACCTAGCCACCCCACTGTATGGAATATTTAAAAGCCACAGAACTAAGATACAAAACAGGAGAAGAAATTGAATCTTCCTGACCTTTTGCTATATATTATAATGATGGGAAAAGAGAATCACTGGTGATATGAACAGGGTTTTAGAGAAAACCATAAGAGATTTTAAATGGGGAAGTAGTTTTTTTTAATTAAACAAATGCTTTATTAACTTCTGGTTTACATCATTCATTTCCACCAAATTTTGAGTTACAATTTTCCCCCATTTTTTCCCTACCCACCACCCCAGAATAGCAGTTCCACTAGATATTCCCTCATCCAATCTGCTCTCTCCCATATATTCTCCCACACCCCCTTCTACTTTGCCATTAGGGCATGGTGAATCTCTGAGCCCCAATGCCTGGACATCTTATGAAACATTTAATTTTAAAACTTTGGTTTTCAGATCCATTCCCTTCCTCCCTTGTCACCCACTCCCTCTGAGAAGATAAGCAATTCAGTATGTGTTGTACATGTATAGCTATGCAAAACATTACCATAGTAGATATATTGTAAAAGATTGCTTATATTTCCCTCCCACCCATCTCACCTCCCAACTGGTCCATTCCCTACTTTGATCCTGTCCCTCTTTGATAGTGGGTACTTCCAATCTCCCCTCCCCCCAGAATGCCCTCCCTTCCATCATCCCCCCTCTCATCCTCCTTTCCCCTACTCAGGAGATTGAGTGAGGGTAAGATATTCCATTTAGTATGTATGTGATTCTCTCCTTGAGCCAACTTCAGTGAGAATATGCTTTTGCCTTTTTGCCTTCCTGTTCTTCCCCCTTCCCCCCCTGCAACTACTTCCCCTTGCCTCTTCTACATGAGATAGTTTACCCTACCCTGCCTCTCTCCATCTCCTCTTGCCACTTTCCTCTCTCACTTCTTGACTTCACCCCTTAAGAATCATCCCTTCCTTGGGGTGGCTAGGTGGCACAGTGAGCAGTGCACTGGGCCTGGAGTCAGAAAGACCCGAGCTCGCATCCGGCCCCAGACACCCAACAGACAAACAAAAACCCAGCCGTGTGACCCCGGGCAAGTCACCCAATCCCAATTGCCCTCCAAAAAAAAAAAAAAGAATCATCCCTTCCCATCAAATTCAACCTGTGCCCTTTATCCATGTATACCTGTGAACATATGCCATGTACCCTTCTTCAATTATTTTCATAATGAGAAAGGTTTCATCAAACACAGTTATTGTTTTTCCATGTAGGAATGTAAATAGTCCAACTTTGATCAGTTCATTTTGATTTCTTTTCCCTGATTACCTTCTCAGGCATCTCTTGCTTCTTGTGTCTGAATGTCAAATTTTCTATTCAACTCTGGTTTTTCCTCAAGAATGCTTGAAAGTCCTCTATTCCACTGAATGACCATATTTTCCCCTGAAACAAGATACTCAGTTTTGCTGGGTAGGTGACCCTTGGCATCAATCCCAGCTCTTTTGCCCTCTGGAATATCATATTCCATGCTCTTTGATCCCTCAGTGTAGAAGCTGCCAGGTCCTGGGCTATTCTGATTGTGTTTCCACAATATTGAAATTGTTTCTTCCTGGCTGCTTGTAGTATTTTCTCCTTGATCTGGGAGTTCTGGAGCCTGGCTATAATATTCCTAGGAGTTTTCTTTTTGGGATCGTTTTCAGGAGGTGATTGGTGGATTCTTTCAACCTCTATTTCCCCCACTGGGTCTAAAACATCAGGGCAATTTTCCTTGAGAATTTCTTGAAGGATGATTTCTAGGTTCTTTTTTTGATTGTGGCTTTCAGGTAGTCCAATAATTTTTAAGTTATCTCTCCTGGATCTATTTTCCAGGTCAGTGGTTTTTCCCATGAGATATTTCACATTGCCTTCTATTCTTTCATTTGTTTGGATCTGTTTAACAGCATCTTGATTCCTCATAAAGTCACTAGCTTCCATTTGCTCCAGTCTAACTCTGAGGGAATAAATCTCCTCACTGAACTTTTGAGATTCTTTTTCCATCTGGCAAATTCGGCTTTTTGAGGCATTCTTTTCCTCATTGCCTTTCCGAGCCTCTTTTGCCATTTGAGTTAGTCTATTTTTTAAGGTGTTATTTTCCTCAGTCAGGTTGTACTGTCATTTCATACTTTTCTTGCATCTTTATCATTTCTCTTCCCAATTTTCCCCCACTTCTCTTATCTGATTCTTAAGATCCTCTATGGCCTGTAGCCAGCTTGTATTTTCATTTGGGGCTTTTGGTGCAGGAATTCTGACCTCACAGTCCTCCTCCATGCTTTGATCCTCTTTGCCCCTAAAATAGGAGTCCAATGTTGAATTTTTCTGTTTATTTTGTTTCATTTGCCTAGGTATGTTGCCACTTAATTACTTGGTTTTTGGCCTTGTTGCCACAGTAGGATTTTGGCACCAGACAGGAGAGCTGCCATCCCAAACTTGGGGTCTTCACAACTTCTGCCAGTTGGGTGGCCTCTGTAAAGCCTCCACCCACTCTGGCAAATTGGATACCCACCCAAAACTCCCCCCCCCCCCAGACCACAATCTAGATCCAGGCAGTTTAAAGCAAGAGCGATTAACCCCCAGACTGATTGCTGGATCTCCCTACAGTTGGCAGACCAGGAGCTAGAGCCACCACTGACGCTTCAAAATGGCTTCTGTGTCGAGTTACTTCAGTAGCTTTTTGCCCCCAGGGGAGGCAGCCGACGCATTCCCGACATACTGGTCTCAAAGTCCATAGGGCACTAACATCTCACTTTTTCATAGGCATATCTGTGCTGATAATTCTAGAATTGCCACAGTTGCTGGTGTTCTGGGGTCCCTCCAGCTGGCTGCTGGCCCAGCCTCCCTGGGGCTAAAACTGCAGCTCTTGCAGGCCTGGGCTCCGCTCCCAGAGTGCTGTGCTGTGGTTCCCCGTCAACTTCTGGAGCCCCAGCACCCACACAACTACACAGAGAAACTAACCTCCCGCTGAGGGGAAGTAGTTTTTAAGACCCTCTTCCTCACCACAACCTTGTTAAATAGGATGGCAATGTTAGCATCATTATATATATTTTTTTCCTTTTTATGAATGTGAAAACTGAGACACTAAGAGGAAGGGATTTTATAAAGGCTATGTAATTAGTTCATGATAGAATCAAGCTAGATAGGTCATCTCCTAGATGAAGCATTGTTTTCATGATTGCTAGATGCAGACAATTATTTTATTTGAATCTTTTTTTGCTTGTTCGGTTAATCAGTTAAGTTAAATAATCCCTTAACTCAAAAACTCTTCTCTTTGTGACACTTTGTGTCCAAGAAGTGGATTTGGGGTGAACTCAAAAAGGATTTTTGTTTCAAATATAAACCATCTGGTGTGGTAGAGACCAACTCAGAGATGGAAAGGAAAGACTTTTCGTTCATCCATTTATAGTAAGCATGTAAAAATCAGAACAGGGATTGTAAATTGTATTTCTTGAGTTTGAAGAATTTTGTTAGGAGGTTTTTGAGACAACAAACAACAGAAGGGTGGCTCCATGCCCCATGGGAAAAAAGAGTCAGAGGCAATCCAAGGAAAAAGAGGATAGATCAAGCCAGAAATGAGTAACTTATTTTTAAAGGTTTTCATTTGTAAGTTGTAAATCAAAGAACAAGGGTACAAAAGAGGTATATACCAAGAGGTAAAATTAGTATTTATGGGAGTTAAAAGTAAGTAAAGTGGGGATTTAGTACAAATTCAATTCACATGGGGGCACACTGAAAATGGGAGTTTCAGGGAGATGAGTCAATCCAATGACCAGGAAATTTTCAGGGTTTGTAGCAAATGGGTTGCTCAAAGACTTGACCATATGTGCTGCAGTGAAGTAAATGGCAACGTGTGGATGATTTATGGAAACAACAGACTGACAGGAAGCAATCAACATCTTCCAAGCCATTCATCACTCTGAGTGACAGATGGACACACTTCTCTCCCTTGTATCCAAACACTACAGGAAATCACAGTAAAAGCTCTAACAGTAACTTGATGTAAACCCTAGATGTTTGGGGAAAGAGACAGCATGATTTTTACCCAAAGAGTGATTTGTTTTCTGTCTAAATCTTGGACAACACAGTGGCCCAAATGAGAATTCCTAGAACAATGCACAGGATAAGAATATTTTCTTTCTGCTTGAAATTGCTCTCTCACTTTAACTATCACCTCCATTCAACTATGTCATGCTATAATACAAATTTCATATTGTTGCAAATATGAAAAGAAACTTTGAGATTATTGAATTCTAGATTCTAGAGGCCAAGAAACTGAGTTATATCCAGTGAATAGATTTTTTTTGTCATTAATAATACCATCTAAATATAGGGGAAAATGTTGAATTTGATCTTGGAAGAGCTAGATTCACATCCTTGTTTTCCCTCTTACCACCTATATGAGACTGCTGAAAAATCATTTATCATGTCTAGGTCTCCAGTTTCTTAATTTATTTTGTGAGGTCATTGGATTGCTGTATATGGAATTCCGGATTTGGGGTCAAGGTGACCTATCTACCCATCCCACTTCAATCATTTATTAGCTATGTCATGCTGGACAAATGAACATTTGGTATACACTTTCCTACTACTGAGAGAAGCTTAGGTTACTGGATTGTTTGATTTGAGGAGTTCTTAGGTATAGCAGTACTAAAATTAATTGGATGTCCTTATTGTGTCCAATACCCTTATGTGAGGCTTGGGGTGCTGTGTACCACCATGCTGTCTCAAAAGGGGCACAAAGATTCAGGTCAGAAAAAATGGAGCAAAGTAAAGCTTCTGCACTGATTAATACTGGCTCAGGCCCTTAAGCTATTGTACAGCCAAAATGAAAGAGAAAGGGAGATTCATTCTCAAAAAAAATAAATAAAACCAAAACACTTCCCCATGCCTTTTTATCATCTGTAAAATGAGAAGAAAACATTCGGTGAGCTCTAACATTCTTTTTACCTCTAGATCTATTATTCTAGGATACAATGACTTCTAAGGCTTTAGATAGAAAGCTATGAAGCTATCTATGATGCCTAGCATATAGAAAGCAGAAGTGTCTTGTATCTAATTCTATTGAATAGTATCAGAATCATTAAGCGATTCTCATAAATTTAAAAAAAATAGTACAATAACTCATATATTTCTTTTGATTCTTCATTCACTATTTTCTCTGCTGCCATATGCTACATTTTCTCTATTTACTATTCTTCTAGAGGCAGAGGCCCATAGTGGATAAAGTACTTGGAATTGAGAAGCCCTGATTCAAATCTTGCTTCTGACTCTTATGAATTATATGACCATGAGCAAGTTACTTAACACCTTTAAGCTTCAGGCTGAGATATATTTCATCCAAATGTAGTTTACTGTTGTAATAAAGCTGTGTTCATTTACCAAGGAAATAACAGTTCATTTATTGATGGATTGCATTTGCATATATGGCCCTTCTAAAACCTTGCTTAATCTGCAGGTTGCAATGTAATGTAATAGAAAGAATATCAGGGAATCTGAATTCAAATTCCAGCTCTCCTCGTATGTACTACTTGGATGATGGTGGACAAGTCACTGAATCTCTGTTAGATGAAGAAATTGGGGAAATTACCTATATGATGCTTTCCAATTTGGAACATGTGATCCTTTACATCTCAGTTTCTGTATCTGTAAAATGAGAAAACTATACTTCTTCAAAGTGTCACTATGAAGATAGTCCAGTATAAACCTTAAGGTGCAATATAATTGAATTAATAAGTGCATAATAGTAGACACCAAGTATTTAGAGCTGGAAAGTCCAGATAGCCTAATCCTGTAATGGACTAGAGGGGGAAACTAGAGCCCAGAAATAAAAAGGGTATAACATGGCCAAGGTAACATAGGTAATAGATAGAAAAATACGATTTGAACTCAGGTCCTCTGCTCTGTCCTTCTCATAGCACAAACTCAGTTTCATTTGCATTTGTATTCATTCATTGTCAGTTACAATCCCCCCATTACCCTCCCTCATCATCTTTGGCTTTTCTTTAAGAATTATCATGGGAGGTGTAGGCAAGATAGTGGAAAGGAAGCAGTAACTTTTCTAAGCTCCTCTGTGAATCCCATCACTAAACCTCAAAAAGTGAATCTGAACAGATCCTGGAGTGACAGAATCCACTGGGACAGAGTGTGGCAGAATCCAGCCCAGGAAAGTGCCCAGTGGGTCTGGACAGGGGGAGCGTGGAGCATGTGGGGTCTCTACAACTCAGGCCTGAGAGAGACAAGCAGACTGCACCAGAGAGAGATGGAGCCACAGCCAGCAAACTTACCCTTACCAAGGACAAATCACAGCCATCTCACCAGCATCTCACGAGGGGATAAGAGGAATCATTTGAGCCAGGTAAGAGAGGACTTGGGGCCCTAAACAGAGATAGCCATTTCTCCTGGGACTACCAGGACCCAGCCTGGAAGTTTAGAAACCACATGCTGTTTATGCAGAGGCTAGAATGGCAAATTATACTCTAGCAGCTCAGATCCCTCCTTCATGAAGTAGAAAAACTAAAGATAACTCTCCCACCCAGAGTGAAATCCTAAGATAGTGGAAATAGCCTCAGGCTTGGGAGTCATCAAGAAGGGGTATAACTGAGGCAGCAAGGAGTCTGAAGAGAAGAGGGGGAGGGGTCCGAAAAACCCCTCCTCACCTGACCAGCAAAGCCTTCCCAAACTGTAGCCCAGGGATACAGAGGCAGAAATGTAAAGTGGCCAGACCACTCTTTCTCCACAGATTACTCTGTGTGCATCAGCATACCTCCCTGGGACTCCTGCCTTAGCCTCAAACTAGACACCCAGAGGATACAGGATTCAAAGTCAACTACCAGGCCCTTAGCTCACAGCCTGAGAAATTAAGAAATAGGAAATCACAATGGGAAGGAAGGAAGCTGAGAAGGAGAGGGGGAAGGCAAGAAAACCAATCCCAGCTTAATATGTAGGTCAAGAACAACCAAATACAGAAGACAACATGGACTCTTTACTCAAATCTGAGACCACAGAAGGAAATATGAACTTATATCAAGCCCAAATAGCATTCTTGGAGGAGCTTAAGAAAGATTTTAAAGACCAAATTAGGGAGGCAGTGACCAACTTGGAAAATAGTTTCACTGAAGAAAACAAATCCTTAAAAAGTAAAATTAGTGAAGTAATTGGAGAAAATACCTCCCTAAAAAAGGACCTTCAAAAACTAACCGAAGACTATAATGTGCTAAAAATTAGAATTAGTCAAATTGAAACTCAGAAATCTATGTTTCACCAAGAGTCAATGAAACAAAACATGAAGATTGAAAAAATGGAAGAAAGGGTAAAATATCTCACTGGAAAAACAACTGACCTAGAGAACAGATCCAGAAGAACTTAAGAATTATTGGTCTACCAGAAAGCCATGATGTAAAAAGCAGCCTAGACAATGTCCTCCAAGAGATTGTCAAAGAAAACTGTCCTGAGGTCCTGGAATCAGAAGATAAAATAGTTCTCGCAAGAATTCACTGGACTCCTCCTGAAAGAGATCCCAAATTGAAAACTTCAAGAAATATAGGAGCCAAATTCCAGAATTACAAGATTAAGGGAAAAATGCTGCAAGCAGCCCAAAAGAAACAGTTCAAATATCGTGGAACTACAGTCAGGATCACACAGGATCTAGCAGCTTCATAATTAAAAGATGGGAAGAATTGGAATTTGATATTTCATAGGGCAAGAGAGCTAGGACTACAACCAAGGATTACCTAACCAGCAAAACTGAGCATAATCTTTTAGGCAAGGAGATGGTCACTTAATGAAATAAGAGACTTTGAAAACTTCCTGATGAAAAAGCCAAAGCTCAATGGAAAATTTGTTCTCCAATTACAAGACTCAAGAAAGACATGAAAAGGTAAACAAGGAAAACACAGACACACATACATACATACATGCATACACGAACACCCATGCATACACGAACACCCATGCACACACGAACACCCATGCACACATGGACATAATTTGGGAAGCAAGTAAAGCAAAATGTTCACATCCCTATATGAGGAGCTGATATCTGTCAATATTGAAATTTATATGGTTATCATGACCTTTAAAAGAGTTACACATAGATAGAGGGTGTGGGTATGAATGAGCAAGCCTGAAGATTAAAAAAAAATCCTTATTAAGAGAATTCATTGTTTGGATTTATTTCCTCTTTAAAATTTTTTCATTCCATCTAGTACAATATGCCTTTGAATCTTGACTAATGTCTAATGTGAAAGTATTTGAAGATCCTATGCTGAACTATATGCCATTATGAGGGGTGGGGGGAGGGTGGGAAGGGAAATTTGAAACTCAAGGAACTATGGAATTGAATCCTGTAAACTAAAAATAAACAAACAAAATAATAAAAATAAGAATTATCATGGAATATATCTAGACCTTTATCCCTTTAAAACATGCATATTGCATTTGCCAGTCCCATTGCTTTTCTGTATCACACAAGCCCAAAATAAATATAAATTTGATGACTTTTCTTCTCACACATTTTTGATACTAGCACTATCCCTTCTGGCTCTTCTCCCTGGTGGCAATAAATATGGCTACAATTTTCTTTCTGCTTGTAAGAACAGCACATCTCTCTGCATGTCATAAACATATTTAGGTGTTCACGAAGGAAGGAAGCTGCTTTTTGAGAAGAGAAAAAAAATTTTATTAGGACAGTATGTATATTCCAAAATGTCTTTTTTTATGTCTGATGGTCACCAGTACTAGAATTTATTCATGTGCATGCTCTGTGCCAGAAAGTAACAGTCTGTAGTTTAATTTTGTACCATATAGATGTGTAGAATTTCTCATATGATCAGCAAAATCAGATCCATTTCAGCTGATTGGAACATATAGATTAAATAAAAGTTGGTTTGCTGTGAAACCAGGGAAAAACCCTCACTGTGTGAAAAATGAGAGTTTTCCCCTCTTAGAAAATGGCTCATGGGCAGGTTTCACCTAGTTTAGTGTCACCAGTTGCAGCACTGTCCCAATCTTGTCCTAAACCTGTTTTGGTAATGTGTTCAAACGTGGTTGTTTTTGACATAATTTTATCTAACTTTGTATATGTAAAGCAATGAATGGTTTCCTAGGCTCACTTCTTTTCTTCACTAGCCTTAGGTTAACTTCTTAACCATGTGTAGTTTTTAAGGGAGAAAAGTTGATGTCTGTTTTTAGTTACTTTTGCCCATTAACACTGAAGTTTCATTGTTTAAGTATTCTGAAAATGAGGTCAATTTATGGAGAAATGAGATAAGACATTTCTGTATATGTACTACAAGTTTGAACATACTTTCACCCTACACTGAACAAATTCCCAAGATCCTTGACTAAAACAATAATAAACTGAAAAAAAATATGACTCATACAATGCTTTCTGTGGATACTGAGTTCTCATATATAAGATCTGCCTTTCTGAAAGGGAAGAATGTGCAGTGTAGTCAGTCTGCATGTGAGACACTGTCAGATTTCAGGACCTTGGACAGAAATGATTGTTCACATCCCAATACTCTACCCACTTGACTATAACCCTGCAATCTTCTTATCTAGTCTAATAGTATGGATTATTCATATATCTGTCTAGAAACCCCATTTACTTGGTCACAAAATAAGCACCTTCTGGGAATTCTAATTCTTTGCTTTATCTTAAACCTTTGAAACTTCAACTCCATCCACTTTTCCTTCAGTATTCATTGGCTCCTCTAGGTAGGAACTCATTTCTCCCAATAATAGTTTCCACTATTCATGGTTCTGGACTTGTAATTTTACCTATCTAAACCTTAGTTTACTTACCTGTAAATTGTAGATAATGATAATACTTACCTCACCAGAGTGATGAGAGGCTCAAATGAGATAAATATTTTAAAAATTGAAAAGATTGAAATGCTTTATAATGCTAGGCAACAAGATGTCATATTATTCATGAAGGTTCTCTGCTTGATCCTTGAGCACATCATGAAGACAATCCCTTCCTGCTACAGTCAGGATTCAGCATCAATTTTTTTTGTTTTCCCCAACTTTCACTTTCTTTTGGAGAGTCCATATTCCTAGACATAGCCATATATATATATATATATTTTTTTTTTTTCTGTACAGGTTCCTTGGAAATCACTTTCTGAGCTTGTGCTCTTGCCTTTCTGTGTGATATAGGCCATGAAGATAAGTATAGTTATCCCTTCTGCATTGTGATTTTCCCATCATGGTTTTTAATATATTGCAGGTTGATATAAGGAATTAAATGGGAATTTTGGGAGAGTGTTGTAGAAACCACATACAATTCATTAAGTCCAGCAGATAACAGAGACAACACAGAAAAAGTTTAGAAAATCATAAATACATAAAATATATGTATAATATTGTATAAGGTCAAGGAAAAAAAAAGAGGAGGAAACCAAAGATGGCAGAAGACTTCTTTGCTGGTATAAAGGGACAGCCAATGATTTTTACACATTTTCCAGCTTGGGGGCACTGCTACATCTAACCCCCATGATACAAAAGGAATAAATTTATTCAAATATTCAGTTGTAGACCTATTAAGCATTCATTTTCATTTGATGCTCATGGTGACCCTGTGATGGAGATAGAATAGGTATTGTTATCCCTGTTTCACAAAGACTTATCAGGGTCACTTCTACAAGGACCCTCCTTAAGGAATTGTGCTTTTAAATGTCTTAAATATTTAATGTCCTGTAAAAAATTGAAATAGCTTTTTTAAAAACTGATTTTTATCTGATTAAAATCCATCTGTGCACTCTTATGTAGCAGAGAGCAGTGCCTTCAGGGAATGGGACAAAAGTAGAGTAAATTTTTATCACAAATAATACATTAATGTTTGAAGGAAACTTTGGAGGCAACCTAGTCCTACCCACTCATTCTACTGAGGAAGAAATTGAATTTGCAAGAGATTTAATGGCAATCCCATGGTCACACAATAATTTGAAAAGTAAGTTTTTAAAGAAAGTCCTGTTATTATAAAGATCCCTCTCGCCAATGTACTGTACTACCTCTAATGTGTAGGGGCAATGTGGAAGTAAAATTAAATGGAGTAATATCCAGGAAGGACTGGTTTAGGTGGGAGATTAGAAAGCAAAAGCTAAAAATTATAAAGAAACAATCAAATGATTAAAAGACAAGCATTAATTAAGCAACTGCCATTGTTAAGACTGCAATGTATTACTGAGATAAAAATAAAAATAAGTATAGGCTCTTACAGAGTTTACAATCCAATTAGGATGTATATTTGTAGTGTAACACCCTGATCACAAAATACTTATGCTTTAAAATCCTCCCTACTCTCATTGTATGAATTAATTTCACCAGTAAACAAAGCCCTGTAAGAGAGTTATCAATTTCCTTTTCTCACTTAATCTCATGTTATACCCAATCATATGTCCTCTCTTCTTCTGTAAAACAATACTTCTCATCAGTTCCTGAGGTCATGTTATCCATTCCAGTCACCATGCTTTTATTCATACTATGTCCTTTTCCTGATACTTTTCTTCAATGTCTAACCTCTAATCACTCTCCTTTACTGCCCTGATAAAGTTTCCATCTCCTTCAGGAAGTCCCTTTAGATTTCCCAGACTCACAGAAAATCCCCTTATCTAATCTTACTTAATGGTTTCTCTTTTAGAACTTTCCTCTGCAACTAATATTTTAACATGTATTAGAGTCATTTTTGTTCATGTCTCATTTTATCTTATACAGAATTACATAATTTTGATTTTATAAGAACCTGAGATGCCATATAACCCAACCATTTCCTAAAAACAATACTCTTTCTTGAATACACAACAAATGGCAAATCAGATTTAACATGGAGATATCTAGATCATGATTTACCTCATGTGGTAGCCCATTCAATCTTTAGATAGGTCTAATTATTATGAATTGTTTCTTTACATGGAGCAGAAATATGGAAAACAAACAACATCTTTTTAAATTACCTCTTTTAAAATTAAATTTTATCTTTATTTTTAGTTGACAACATTGATTGCCACAAGATTTTGAGTTACAGAGTCAAGATAGCAGAGTAGAAAAAAGTACTTTTGCATGTCTCCCACTTCCACCTGCTCCAAATCATGTGAAAAATAACTCTAAACAAACTTTGACGCTATGGAACCCACAAAATTACAGAGAGAAGCTAACTTCCATGGAAGACAGTCCTACAGGCCAGCAGGAAGGGGCCAGAACAGCTCTGTGGGAGCTGAGCCAAGGCCCCCATGAACTGGAGGTTTTAGCCTCAGGGTGGAAAAAACCAGCCTCCAGCTAGAACATCAGATCACCAGCAGCTGTGGTGGTTTCCAGAATTATCAACCCATAGATGCTGAGGAAAAAGTGAGAGGTCACTCCAGTGTGGACTTTGGGAACTGGGAGTTAGGGAGTGCAGTCCAGAAATTACCACCTGGAGGGAGAAGCAGCTGAGGCAAGGTGGCCACCACATGTGGCTGCTTCAGAGCTACTCGACTGCAGATTGTAGGGGTACCAAGTGACCAGTGTAAGGGGCAATAGCTCTTACTTTAACCAGCTGGGATCTGGATTGCTATCCAGGGTGTAGGTCCTGGAGTACATGAACAGTTTGCCAGAGTGTGTGGAGGCTTCAGAGAGGGCACCCAACTAAAAGCTCCAGCAATTGTGAAAGCCCCAGCAATTTGGGAAAAAGTGCCCCTCTCTGGTAGCAGAGTTCTACTGTGGCAAAAATGTCAAACATTGGAGGTGGAGCCAAGATGGCAGAGTATAAACAGCATTTCTAAGGTGCTCTCCCACCAGACCTCATCCAAACCATGTAAAAGGGGACTCTGAAAAACTTACAGAGTCTCAGCACACAGAGAATAACACAGAGAAACTGACCACCCTGGGAGGACAGTCCAGCAGCCCTGCAGAGAGGGCCAGCTCAGCGCTCTGGGAGCCAACAGCCCAGTGTGGAGAGCCGAGCCTGGGTCCACATGAGCTGTGGTTTTAGCCCCAGGGTGGCCGGGCCGGTAGCCAGCTGGAGGGACCCCAGAACACCAGGAGCTTTGGTGATTCCAGAATTATCAACAAAGCCATGCCTAGGACAAAGTAAGAGGTTAGTGCCCTATGGATTTTGGGACCAGTATTCGGGGACATGTCAGCTTCTTCCCCTGGGGGCTAGAAGCTGCTGAGAAGACACTCACCATTTTGCAGCTTCAGTGGCAGCATCAGCTCCTGGCCTGTGAACTGTAGGGAGATACAGTGATCAGTCTTGGAGGTTAATCGCTCTTGCTTTAACCTACTTGGATCTGGATTGTGATCTGGGGGGAGGCCTGGGGTGGGCATCCAACTTGCCAGAACCAGAAGTTGTGAAGACCCCAACATTTGGGACAGAAGCTCCCCTGTCTTGTGGCAGAGTCCTATTGTGGCAACAAGCCCAAAAGTCAAGTAATTAAGTGGCAACATGCCTAGGCAAAGGAAACAAAATAAACAGAAAAATGCAACATTAGACTCCTATTTTGGGGGCAAAGAGGATTGAAGCAGGGAACAGGAGGAGGACTGTGAGGTCAGAAATCCTGCAGCAAAATTCCCCAATGAAAATATAAGTGGGTTACAGGCCATAGAGGACCTTAAGAAGCAGATAAGAGAAGTGGGGGAAAAATTGGGAAGAGAAATGAGAAGGATGCAGGAAAAGTATGAAATGAGAGTCAACAGCCTGACTGAGGAAAATAACACCCTAAAAAACAGACTAACTCAAATGGCAAAGGAGGCCCAAAAGGGCAATGAGGAGAAGAATGCCTTAAAAAGCCAAATCTGCCAGATGGAAAAAGAATCTGAAAAGCCCACTGAGGAGATTCATTCCTTCAGAGTTAGACTGGAGCAAATGGAAGCTAATGATTTTATGAGAAATCAAGATCCAAATAAATGAAAGAATACAAGGCAATGTGAAATATCTCATGGGAAAAAAACCACTGACCTGGAAAATAGATCCAGGAGAGATAATTTAAAAATTATTGGACTACCTGAAAGCCATGATCAAAGAAAGAAACTAGAAATCACCCTTCAAGAAATTCTCAAGGAAAATTGCCCTGATGTTTTAGACCCAGAAGGCAAAATAGAGGTTGAAAGAATCCACAGATCACCTCCTAAAAACGATCCCAAAAAGAAAACTCCCAGGAATATTATAGCCAGGTTCCAGAATCCCCAGATCAAGGAGAAAATACTACAAAAGCAGCCAGGAAGAAACAATTTCAATATTGTGGAAACACAATCAGAATAGCACTGGACCTGGCAGCTTCTACACTGAGGGATCAAAGGGCATGGAATATGATATTCGAGGGCAAAAGAGCTGGGATTGAAGCCAAGGGTCACCTACCCAGCAAAACTGAGTATTATGTTTCAGGGCTAAATATGGTCATTCAGTGGAATAGAGGACTTTCAAGCATTCTTGAGGAAAAAAAAAAAACAGAGTTGAATAGAAAATTTGACATCCAGACACAAAAAGCAAGAGATGCCTGAGAAGGTAATCAGGGAAAAGAAATCAAAAGGAACTTATCAAAGTTGAGCTATTTACATTCCTACATGGAAAAAACAATAACTGTGACTGATGAAACCTTTCTCAGCATGAAAATAATGGAAGAAGAGTATATGGGCATATGAATACATATGTGAATGTATGTATTTATGTTTACAGTTATACATGGATAGAGGGCACAGGTTGAATTTGATAGGAAGGGATGATACTTAAGGGATGAAATTATGAGCTGAGGGAGGAGAGTGGCAAGAGGAGATAGGGAGAGACAGGGTGGGGTAAACTATCTCATGTAGAAGAAGCAAGGGGAAGTGGCTGCAGGGGAGGGGAAGAACAGGAAGGCGAAAAGGCAAAACCATATTCTCATTGAATCTGGCTCAGGGAGAGAATGACATACATATTAAATGGGATATCTCACCCCACAGGAGAGTATGGGGAAAGGGGATGAGAGGGGTGATGATAGAGGGGAAGACATTCTGGGGGGAGGGGAAGTTGGAAGTACCCACTATTGAAGAGGGATAGGATCAAAGTAGGGAATGGACCAGGTGGGGGGTGGGATGGGTGGGAGGGAATTATAAGCAGCCTTTTACAATATATTTACTATGGTAATGTTTTGCATAGCTATACATGTACAAGACATACTGTGTTGCTTATCTTCCCAGAGGGAATGGGTGAAAAGGGAGGAAGGGAATGGATCTGAAATTCGAGGTTTTAAAATTATATGTCTCAAATATATATATAATACTATTATTAATACTATTTTGCATGTAAGTGGGATATAAAATATTCAGGCATTGGGGCACAGAGACTCACCTCGCCCTAATGGTAAAATCGAAGGGTGTATGGGAGAAGATATGGGAGAGAGCAGATTGGATGAGGGGATATCTTGTGGGACTGCAATTCTGGGGTGGTGGGTAGGGGAAAAATGGGGGCAAAATTATAACTCAAAATCTGGTGGAAATATATGATGTAAACCAGAAATTAATAAAGCATTTGTTTTAAAAAGTCTAACATCAAGTAATTGAGGCAACATGAGCAAGTAAAAGGAATCAAAGCAAACAGGAATAGAACATTAGGCTCCTATTTGGGGGACATAAAGGATCAAAGCATGGAACAGGATGAAAACAGCAAACTCAGAACTCCTGCACCAAAAGCTTCCAAGAAAAATATGAGCTAGTTACAGGCTATAGAGGGGCTTAAGAAGGATTTTGAAAACCACTTAAGAGAAGTGGAGGAAAAATTGGGAAGAGAAATGAGAATGATGCAAGAAAATTATGAAATGAGAATCATCAACCTGACTGTAATGGAAATGCAAATTTAAAGATCTTCCCTGCCCCTAGCTTAAGTGCACCTGGAGCCTGTGGTGGGAGGCTTGTTTTTCAGGAAAGCCCATACCTTGGTACTTTGTGATTGGGCAGTGGGTCCAGAAGGTTGTTACATTCTCTGAGCCAAGAGAAGGCTATATAAGCCCTGAGGAGAGGCTTTGCTTTGGGGCTCACTTTGAGAAGTGTTGTGTGATTTGACCAGATGAGACTCTGGGAAGTCGTTGTTGAGAGCCCCCCGGCTTTGAAAACCCAGATGTTGATGCTTCCCTCTCTGGTAACTGTGATTTGGTATTGATATAATGGTTGGACAGTTTGGAAGCCTGTCTGTTTGATCTGTAAGTTCTGTAACTCTGAGGTTCGGGGTGCTGACCTTTTTCCCCTGAACTAGGTAATGTATGTTTGTTTGATTAAAGTAAGCTTGTTAACCCATTTTGAGTTGCTTTCCTTTTGAAAAGCAGATCTAAGAACCTGTGTTGGCAGTTACCCTGGGGATATTGGGGTGCTTGCTGCTACACTGACTGAAGAAAATAACACCTTAAAATACACTAACTCTCCTTAATTTACAATGCTTTGCCACCAGAAAAAGAACTGCTATAAATATTTTTGTACATATGGGTCTTCCTCCCACTTCTGTGATCTCTTTGGGATACAACCGGAGAAGTGGGATTGTTGGGTCAAAGGATCTGAAACTATTTATAGCCCTTTGGGCATAATTCCAGATTGCTTTCCAGAATGGATAAATCAGTTCACAACTCCACTAGGAAGGTATTAGTGTTCCAATTTTTCCACATCCTCTCTAGCATTTATCATTTTCCTGTTTTGTCATCTTAGTCCATCTGACCAGGGAGATGTGGTACCTCAGAGTTTTGATTTGAAATTCACTAATCAATAGTGATTTAGAGCATTTTTTCATATACTTACAGATATTTTAATTTCTTCCTCTGAAAATTGCCTGTTCATATCCTTTGAACATTTATCAATTGAGGAATGGCTAACCAAATTATGGTATATGGATATGATGGAATACTGTAGTGCCATAAGAAACAAGGAGGGAATGGACTTCACATTGAACTGGAGAGCGTTATATGAACTGAAGCTGAGTGAGAAGAGCAGAACCAGGACAAATTTGTACATGATTACAGACATAACGCATGTGTGATGACCTAATATGATGGACTGGACTCTTCATAGCAATACGGGGCTATAAATCAACTCCAAAAGATTCATAATGGTGAGAGATGTCTACATTCAGAGGAAGAACTAGAAAGAATAGTTTGAATGCAGACTGAAGCAAACTACCTGCTTTCTATCTTTCTCTTGTATGGTTTTGTCTCCTCTTTCCCATTGTTCATTCCATCTGATACAATCCTTTATAACCTGACTAATGTCTAATGGGAAAGTATTTGCAGATCATATACTTCATTGTATGCAGCCATGGGCAAGCAGGGAGAAGAGGGAGGGGAAGAAAATGTGAAACCCAAGGAATTTTAGAATTGAATCTTGTAAACTAAAAGAAAACAAATTAATAAAGAATTTTTAATACACTAACTCAAATGGGGAAAGAGGCTCAAGAAGTCAATGAAGAGAAGAAAGCTTTAAAAAACTGAATTTGCCAGATGGAAAAAGAATCTTAAAAGCTCACTGAAGAGAATCGTTCCTCCTAAATTAGGTTGGAGCAAATGGAAGGTAGTGACTTTATGAGAAATCAAGATAGTATTGAAGAGATCCAAACAAATGAAAAAATAGAAGGCAATGTGAAATATCTCATTGGAAAAACCACTTACCTGGAAAATAAATCCAGGAGAGATAATTTAAAATTTATTGGTTTCCTAGAAATCCATGATCAAATAAAAAAGAACCTAGAAATCCTCTTTCAAGAAATTTTCAAGAAAAATTGCCCTAATGTTTTAGAATAAGAGGGCAAAATAGATGTTGGAAGAATCCACCAATCACCTCCTGAAAAAGATCCCCAAAAGAAAAATCATCGGAATATTATATCCAGGTTCCAGAGTTCCCTGATCCAGGAGAGAATATTACAAGTAGCCAGGAAGAAACAATTTGAATATTGTGGAAACACAATCAGGATAGCACAGGATCTTGGAGCTTCTACACTGAGGGATCAAAGAGCTTGTAATATCATATTTCAGAGGTCAAAGGAGCTAATCGGAAAAAAAAATTTTTTCTCTCTCTTTTTTATTTTTTATTTTACATCTTTCATTTCCACAATATTTTAACTTACAAATTTTCTCCCCAGTTCTCCCCAATCACAACCCCAAACAGTGTTCCCACTGAATATCCCTGTCCCAATTTGCTCTCTTCCATTTCTTCCCCCATCCCCGCTTCGACTTTCCAGTATGGCATGGTGGATCTCTATGCTCCAGTGCCTGTATATCTCAATTGCCAGTTACATCTAAAATAATAATAATAACAACAATAATAATGATGATGATGATGATATGTATGTATGTATGTATATTTAAACACATGATTTTAAAACTTTGGATTCCAGATTCTTTCCCTTCCTCCCTCATCTCCAACCTCACTGGGAAGATAAGTGTTTCAATATAGGTTGTTCATATTTAGCTATGCAAAATATTTCCATAGTGGATGTATTGTCAAAGACTGACTATATTTTCCTCTATCTTATCCCACCCCCATCCTATTCTCTACTTTGATCCTGTCCCTTTTCAAGAGTGGGTGCTTACAACATCTCTCTCCCACAGGCTGCCCTCCCTTCCATTATCCCACACTCTCTTCCCCTTCCCTTATACTCTCCT
Organism: Gymnobelideus leadbeateri; assembly: GCA_011680675.1. Classification (NCBI taxonomy): domain Eukaryota; kingdom Metazoa; phylum Chordata; class Mammalia; order Diprotodontia; family Petauridae; genus Gymnobelideus; species Gymnobelideus leadbeateri. The sequence continues at coordinate 98,040 of WOXC01007623.1, read as the reverse complement.
GTAGGGTGAGATACCCTATTTAGTGTATATGCCATTCCCTCCCTAAGCCAAATTCAATGAGAATAAGGTGGACTCATTCCCTTTTGCCTTCTTGTTCTTCCCCTCCATTGTAACAATTTCCCCTTGCCTTTTCTGCATGAGATAATTTACCCCATTTTGTCTCTCCCCATCTTCTCTCATTATATTCTGCCCTCAGTTCTTACTTTCACCTTTTATGTATCATCCCTTCCTATTCAATTGGTCCTGTGACCTCCATCTATGCAAACCAGTACACATATATATATACACACTATCATAGGTATTAATATGATCATATAATCTTCCATATAAACATATGTATGTATGCATACATAAACACACCTATAAATATGTATACACACATATATGTGTGTGTATACACACGCACACACACACACACATTTCTGTTCCCTTCAACTATTCTCATACTGAGAAAAGTTTCTTAAGTTACAATTATCATTTTTCTCATGCGGAGAAAAGTTTCATAAATTAGAATTATCATTTTTCCATGTAGGAATGTAAATATTTAAAATTTGATAAGTACCTTATGATTTCTTTTCCCTGTTTACCTTCTCATGTTTCTCTTGCTTCTTATGTCTGAATGTCAAGTTTTTATTCAACTCTGGTTTTTTTTTTTTCATCAAGAATGCTTGAAAGTCCTATATTCCACTGAATGACAATATTTTCCCCTGGAACATGATACTCAGTTTTGCTGGGTAGGTGATTCTTGGTTTTAATCCCAGCTCCTTTGACCTCTGCAGTATCATATTCCAAGCTCTTTGATCCCTCAATGTAGAAGCTGCCAGGTCCAGAGTTATCCTGATTATGTTTCCATAATATTGAAATTGTTTCTTCCTGGCTTGTAATATTTTCTCCTCGATTTGGGAACTCCAGAACCTAGCTATAATATTCCTAGGAATTTTATTTTTGGGGTCTTTTTCAGGAGGTGATTGGTGGATTCTTTCAACTTCTATTTTGTCCTCTTTTTCTAAAACATCAGGGTAATTTTCCTAGAAACTTCCTTGAAAGATAATTTCTAGGTTCTTTTTTTCATTGTGACTTACAGGTAGTCCAATAATTTTTAAATTATCTTTACTAGATTTATTTTCCAGGTCAGTGGTTTTTTTCAGTAAGATATGTCCCATTGCCTACTATTTTTTTCATTTTTTGGATCTGTTTAACACTATCTTCATTTCTCATAATGTCACTAGCTTCCATTTGCTCCGATCTAATTCTGAAGAAATGATTCTCTTCAGTGATCTTTTGAAATTCTTTTTCCATCTAGCAAATTTGTCTTTTTTTTTATTTTCAAATTTCCTTTACTTCCTTCCCCCAACCCCCACAACAGCATATAGTCCAGTATAGGATCTGCAAATACATTCATATTAGACATTAGTCCAATTACAAAGGCGTATTGTACTAGGTGGGATGGAAAATGATAAAGAAGAAATAAAACCAAACAATATAAAGAAAAAGATCACTTAGTTTGCTTCCATCAGGATCCAGGCTCAGTTCTTTCTAGTTATATCTCTGGATGTAGGCATCTCTCTCCTTCATAAAACATTCCATCATGAGCATATACCCAATTCTTCCCTGTCCAGTCTTAGAGTTTGGGACCACTGGATGGAGAAGACAACCAGATTTGCTTGTTAGGGGATTGTTTGTTGATCACATAGGTTCCCAGGTCTCCACCCAGCTTTACTGTTAGAACACCATTCCCAAATGAAACATCGCAGTCCTTGGATGTGTAAGGCTTGTCTCCAAGATCTTCAAAAAAATATGCTAAGGAGTCCAGTGTGTCCTCTGCAAATTTTTCATGAGTGGTTTCCTTTAGTGAGTTTTTGTCACCCAATGTTCCTGTTTTCCTCAAATTCATCAGATGAACACTCTGTTTTTTGACCTTTGGAATTTGGCCTCTGAAGCCCTGGAACTGAGAACTCAACTGTCCCGGACTCCAGGAAGCCCCAGCTCCAGCCCCTGCTCCTGGAGCCAGAGGACCCGCCAGGGGCTGGGGGCTGCCGAGCCAGGCCCTCCTAGGGCTGGGTGCCAGCTGCTGCAGGGCGCTCGGACCAGCTCTGCAGGGCCTCCACGGTGCCACCTGTGCCAGCGCTCCCAGCCTAGGCCTCCACATACTCGTGTACCTCGCCTCCTCCTCATTTCTTATAGCACAATAATATTCCATTACATTCATATACCACAACTTGTTTAGCCATTCCTCAATTGATGGGCACCCCTTTAGTTTCCAATTCTTTTCAACCATGAAAAGAGCTGCTATAAATATTTTGATACATTTAGGTCTTCCTCCCATTTCTATGATCTCTTTGGGATATAACCGTAGAAGTGGTATTGCTGGGTCAAAGGGTATGAAATTATTTCTAGTCCTTTGGGCATAGTTCCAGATTGCTCTCCACAATGGTTGGATAAGTTCACAATTTCACCAGAAATGCATTAGTGTTCCAATTTGCCCACATCCTATACAGCATTTGTCACTTTCTTGTTTTGTCATCTTAGCCAATCTGACTGGAGAGATGTGGTATCTCAGAGTTGTTTTGATTTGCATTTCTCTAATCAATAGTGATTTAGAGCATTTATTCATATACTTATAGATATCTTTAATTTCTTTCTCTGAAAACTGCCTGTTCATATCATTTGATGATTTATCAGTTGGAGAATGACTTGTATTCATATAGATTTGACTCAGTTCTCTATAAATTTTAGAAATGATTCCTTTATCAGAGACATAGGTTGTAAAATTCTTTCCCAATTTCCCACCTCCCTCTTGATCTTGGTTACATTAGCTTTGTTTGTACAGAAACTTTTCGATTTAATGTCATCAAAATTATCCATTTTGCATTTTATAATGCTCTCTAATTCTTGTTTGGTCCTAAAGTCTTCCCCTCTCCACAAATCTGTCAGGTAAACTATTCCTTGCTTTCCCAGATTGCTTACAGTATCATCCTTTATACCTAGATCATGCACCCATTTAGACTTGATTTTGGTATATGGCATTAGATAATGATCTATGCCCAGTTCCTGCCATACTGTATTCCAGTTTTCCCAGCAGTTTTTGTCAAATAGTGCATTCTTATCCCAAAAATTGTGGTCTTAGGGTTTATCGAACAATAGATTACTATATTCATTAACTGCTGGGTCTCCTGCGCCCAATCTATTCCATTGATCCACTACTCTTCTCCTCTGCCAGTACCAAGCAGTTTTGATGACTGCTGCTGTATAATACAGATTAAAATCTGGCATAGCTAGTCCACCTTCCCTAGCGTTCCTTTTCATTAATTCCCTTAATATTCTAGACCGTTTGTTTTTTTCCAAATAAATTTTGTTATTATTTTGTCTAAATCTAAAAAGTAGTTTTTTGGTAAATTAATTTGTATGGCACTAAATATATAGTTTATTTTGGGTAAAATTGTCATTTTTATTATATTAGCTTGACCCAGCCACGAGCAATTGATATTTTTCCAATTAGTTAGATCTGATTTTATTTGTGTGACAAGTGTTTTGTAGTTGTGATCATATGGGTTCTAGGTTTGTTTTGGCAGGTAGATTCCCAAATATTTTATAATGTCTACAGTAACTTTAAATGGGATTTCTCTTTCTATCTCTTACTGTTGAGTTTCATTAGAGATGTACAGAAATGCTGAGGATTTATGTGGGTTTATTTTATATCCTGCAACTTTGCCAAATTTATTTATTGTCTGAAGTAGTTTTTTACTTGATTCTCTAGGATTCTCTAAGTATATCATCATATCATCTGCAAAGAGTGATAGTTTGATCTCTTCTTTTCCTAATTTGATTCCTTTCATTTCCTTTTCTTCTCTAATTGCTACTGCTAATGTTTCTAGTACCAGATTGAATAAGAGGGGTGATAGTGAACACCCTTGTTTCACTCCTCATCTTATTGGAAATACTTCTAGTTTATCCCCATTGCATATAATACTTGCTGAAGGTTTTAAATAGACATTATCAACTATTTTAAGGAAGGCTCCATTTATTCCTATACTTTCTAGTGTTTTTAATAGGAATGGATGTTGTACTTTGTCAAAAGCCTTTTCTGCATCTATTGAGATAATCATGTGGTTTCTGCTAGTTTTATTGTTGATATGAGCAATTATACTGATTGTTTCCTAATGTTAAACCATCCTTGCATTCCTGGAATGAAGCCTACCTGATCAAAGTGTATTATTCTTGTGATAAGTTGTGTAGGGGCGATGTGGGGGAATGATGGAAGGGAGGGCATGCTGTGGGGGAAATATGTTGGAAACACCCACTTTTGAAAAGGAACAGGATCAAAGTAGAGAGCAGAACAAGGGTGGTGTTTGATAGGATGGAGGGAAATATAGTCAGTCTTTCATATCCACTATAGAAATGTTTTGCATAGCTACACATGTACAACCTATATTGAATTGCTTATCTTCCCTGTAAGTGTGGGTGGCAAGGGAGGAAGGGAAAGAATCTGAAATTCAAGGTTTTAAAATCAAATGTTTAAAATCTATCTATCTATCTATCTATCTATCTATCTATCTATCTATCTGTCCATTCATCTATCTAATTATTATTATTATCATTATCATCATCATCATTTTACATGTAACTGGGAAATAAGATATACAGGCTCTGGGGCATAGAGATCCACTGTGCCCTATTGGAAATTTGGAGGGGGAATGGGGGAAGATATGTGAGAAAGCAGATTGGAGCAGGAGATATTCACTGTTTTGGGGTGGTGGGTAGAGGGAAAATTGGGGCAAAATTTGTATCTCAAAATCTTGTGGAAATGATGTAAACTAAAAAATAAATAAAGAGAAAAATTATTTTGAGTTATAAATATTCTCCCATCTTTCCCTGAAACACCACCCCAATATAGAGATCTCACTGAATACCCCCTCCCCCAATCTGCTCTCTCCTCCATCCTCCCCATCTCCTCTCTCACTTTCTGGTAGGACAAGATGGATCTCCATTCTCCAGTGCCTGTATATCTTATTTCCCAGTTGCATGTAAAATAATAATAATAGTGAATTTTTAAAACATTTTATTCTAAAACTTTGAATTCCTGATTCTTTCCATATATATTAATATTATTATGTTACATTTTATCATTTTATATCATATTTTATTTTATTTTTATTCATTTATATTCCCTTCCATTATCCTCATACTGAAAAATGTTTCATAAATTATAATCACCCTCTGAATGGTTGCTTGGCCCCACTAAGATTTGCAGGCTGGGTGCTCTGAAGCAGCCATATGGAGGCAGCTGCATGGCTGCCACTCCTCTTCAGCTTCTCACTCTGGGGGCAGAGGCCAGACTGTGCTCCCTACATTCCCCCCAGTTCCAATAGAGTTCTACACTGACCTTTTACTTTGTCTTTGGCACTTAGGATTTGATATTTCTGGAAAACACCATAGGTACTAGTGATCCACTCTCCCAAAGTCTACTACAGTGGCTGCTGGTTGGGCCACCCTGGGCCTAAAACCTCAGGCTCATGTGGGCCTGGGCTCTGCTCCCAGTGCTCTGCAATGAACATTTCCTGTTTGCCTCCTGGGCTGCCTTGACTGGAAGGTTTGCTTTTCTCCATTTCTTTGTGGGTTCTGTAGCTCTAAAATTTGTTTAGAGTCATATTTTATAGGTAGAGAGGTGGTTATGGGGGGAGCTCACAGACTTTTCCTGCTTCTACACAGCCATCTTGGCTCAGTGCCCCCGCCCAGGATATTCTCTAATTACTTCTAATTCTGTTATCTGGAGCCCAGCACAATTTGGATCTCTTTTGTATATGTGAGCCCTTCTAATACCTTAATCCAACTAGCAATGTCTGCTACTTAAGTCTCTGAGGCCAGATTTGACTCATCAAGAACATGAGTCTTCTGGACTACACAACTGGAATTTTATCCACTGCAACACCTAGCTGCTTCAAAGCTGTGCTAGATATACACAAAAATGAGACTACCTGCATGCAAAAAGACTATATTCTCTAGGGTCTTAGAATTATTTTGGGACAGGAAATCAGGAGACCTGGATGAAAAATGAAGCTCTTTCACTTATAATCTGTGTGGTATTGGATAATTACTTTACTTCTGTGGACCTTAGTTTTTACATTGTTGGTAAAATGAGAGGGTCAGACTGGATGATCTCCAAGGTTACTTCTAGATTAGGATCTTTCAATCTTAGCTTTTTTTTTTAACAGTTTCTTCTTTATCTTTGATTATTTAAATTTTGTGCCATGTGGGAAGAATATGGAAACCAACTTTCCTTCCACCACTGACTATTATTTCAGAGAATATTCTGACTTCCTTATAAATTACATACTTCTTTACTAAGAAGGGTATTAAGCAAGAGTTCACCTCTTGGGGTGGCTGGGTTGCACAGTGAGTAAGAGTGCTGGCCCCAGAGTCTGGAGGACCTGGGATTGGTCTTGACCCCAGAAAATGAGCATCTACACATAAATAATGACTAGCCGTGTAACTTTGAGCCAGTTACTTAACCCCAATTGCTTTAAAATTTAAAAAAAGAGTTCACCTCCTTTCTTTCTATACCCAGTTAAATCCACATTTGGAATTGGTACATTTCATTCAGTGGCCATAAAGGCAAGGCTCTATTTCACACTCTCTAAAAAGTAATTAATTTAGTAGCAAAATCAGAACCTACAATATTAGTCATCACCCAGTCTTTAGCTCCCATGGTTCCATATTTCATTTTGCCAAGGTGTATGTGGTGTTCATGGAGGACTAGTTCTGGTGTGAGGGCTTGGCAAGCTCTTCTCATCCATATTTGGTGTCTTTCTCTTACCAAACTCTCACAAGCTCCAAGATATTATAGCACATATAATGGCCACTTCCCAGGAAAACCATCTTGGCAGATGGGTTGAACCAGGTTGAAGGTAACCAAAGGTTCCCAAACACTTTGGTGAATTTTGGGGGTATCTACACAAAATATGTAAATATTTACTTGATGGGATGCGCAAATGGGAACAGTTTGTTCCAGTGGCCATGAAGGTGGCTGAAGAAGGTGTTATGGAGCCTTTAGATCTTGGTCAGACTTTGAAGATGCTGAGGTCATCCATGGTATCTGAAGCCATTATCAATCATCCAGACTTTTGTCTTGACACTAAACTTTAAAGATTCTGGAAGACAGAGCGAGGCTGCAGACTTTGTACATCTCTGGCTCACTTGAATCCAATTCACATCATTGGTCTCTTCAGGAATGGACAAATAGCAACTCCTACCCTCCAAATGTTGATTTACCCAGACAAAACAAAAACAAACCTTTTTATTCAGTATTCATATAGGATCATCTTAAGGTTTTGACCATATTAGCACCCTCTTCCAGAATCATTGTGGTATATCAATGCCCTACCTACAATGAAGTTCCAGTAATTTAGAGTCATACCCTAAATTTGGTTGGACTGGGAAAGAATACCATCTCATTTGTTCTAGATATTTTGCCTCTCTTAATGCAGTCTAATATGGAATTAGTTGGTCTATTACTTTTGGGATGGTTTATTTTTGTTTGTTTGTTTCTTAAAAAGATCAGAAGTTAATGTATCATTTTACCTTTGTATCTCCAGGAGCCCTCAAAGAAGTTCACTGAGCATAATTTAATATGAAAAGAACATTTGCACATGGAGTGAACATACCTGGATTTAAATCCTGACTCTGAAACTGTAAAAGCCTCTAGGTTAAGTTTAATTTGTGAAGCAGGTGAGGAGTAATTCCTAAGATTTCTTTCATCAGTAAATTATATGTTTCCCAATGTCACTAGAATAGAGTAGAATGAAGTAGGAATGAGTGAAATGGAAATCAACAGAATTAAGTAGAATGGAATGGAATGGGGTGAAGTGGAAGGGTACACTGAAGAGACAACTTGAATCAATTAGAGTAGAATGGAATGGAAAGAAGTACAGTAGAACAGGAAGGGCTGAATTGGAAGTAAGTAGAATTAAATATAACAGAATAGAATAAAATAAAATAAAGGAGGAAATGAAATGAAATGAAAGGAATGGAATAGGAAAAAAGGAAAGTAGAATGGTGTACAATGGAATAAAATGGAGAAGTGAATAGAGTGGGAGTGAATCAACTTGAGTGGAAGAGGGAAATATTGAGGAGAAGCAAAGCAATTGAGAGGAGTGGAATGGAATTGAATGGTATCAAAAGTAGTGGAGAAAAATGGGATGGTTTTAAGTGGACTAGAATCACATGGAATGGAACAAATTGGAGTTGAATAGACAGAAATTAAGTGATGCTGAGTGAAGAAAAGGGGAACTAAAAGGATTGAGGTTGAGTCAAATATAGTAGGATAGACTCAAGTGCAATCGTTTTGAGTGGTATAAAATAGAACTGGCTGGAGTGAATTTATTTCAATTGGGGTGAAATGGAATGGAGGGCAATGAGATACAACTGAAAATAATAAAATTAAATTCAACAGAATTGAATTAAGGGAGTAGAAAAAATGGAAGAAAAATGAATACAGTACGATAGAATGTAACCATTTGGAGTAGAGTGGAATTATATTGAATGCAAAAGAGTGAGGGTAGCTATGTGGTGCAGCAGCTAAAGAGCTGGGCATTGAGACAGAAAGAGTCATCTTCATCAGTTCAAATCTGGTCTCAGACATTTATTAGCTGTGTGACCCTGGGCAAGTCATTTAAATCTGTTTGCCTTGGGTTTTTCATCTTTAAAATGAGCCAGAGAATGAAATGGGAAACCACTCCAATATCTTTGCCAATAAAATCCAAAATGTGATCATGAAGAGTCCAACATGACTGAGAATAATTGAACAAAAACAAATACTACTACTACTACTACTGCTACTGCTGCTACTACTACTACTATTACTGCTACTACTATCACTACTACTACTGGGTTTTTTTCCAAATGCTTTATTGACTTCTGGTTTACATAATTTATTTCCACCAGATTTTGAGTTACAATTTTTCCCCATTTCCCCCCTACCCACCACCCCAGGATAGCAGTCCCACAGGATATCCCCTCATCCAATCTACTCTCTCCCATATCTTCTCCCATACCCCCTTTGACTTTTCCATTACCATTACTGTTATCGGTGTTGTGTTTGTCCTTCATTCTCAAAGAGGACCATGACATAAGGGAGATGATGACATGAATACTACTATAATAGAATGAAGAGAAAACAGATGAGATGGAAATGTAATGGAGTGGAAGTTCAATTCAGTGTGACTCAATGAAAATATATTTCTAGAAGGCAACCTGAAAACACTGATTGCATCTTTTTTTCCCCCAATGCTTTATTAACTTCTGATTTATATCTCATTTCTGCCAGATTTTGAGTTACAATTTTTTTCCCTGTTTTTTCCCGGACCCACCATACCAGAATAGCAGTCCCACAAGATATTCCCTCCTGTAGTCTGCTCTCTCCCATATCATCTCCCATACCCCCTTCAACTTTTCCAGTAGGGGAATGCCCCAGTGCCTGTATATATTATTTACCAATTATATGTAAAATAGTATTAATAATAGTATTTATATATTTTTAGCATTTCTTTTTAAAACTTCAAATTCCAGATTCATTCCCTTCCTCCCTTGTCACCCACCCTTACTGGGAAGATAAGCAATTCATTATATGTTGTACATGTGTAGCTATGCAAAACATTGCCATAGTAGATATACTGTAAAATATTGACTATATTTCCCTCCCTCCTATCCAACCTCCCACTTGGTCTGTTCCCTACTTTGATCCTGTTCCTTTTCAAAAGTGGGTGCTTCCAACTTCCCTCCCCCTCAGCCTGCCCTCCTTTCCATCATAGCCCCTCTGATCCCCTTCCCCCCTACTCTCCTGTAGGGTGAGATATCCTATTTATTATGTATGTCATTCTCTCCCTGTGCCAAATTCAATGAGAATAAGGTTTTGCCTTTTGGCCTTCCTGTTCTTCCCCTCCATTGTAACCATTTTCCATTGCCTCTTTTATATGAGATAGTTCACCCCATTTTGTCTCTCCCCGTCTCCTCTCATTATATTCCTCTCTCACCTCTTAATTTCACTTTTTAAGTATCTTACCTCCTTTTAAAATTCGACCTGTGGCCTCTATGAATACCTGTAAACCTATATATACACAAATTCATATATTTGTATTTATATGCCCATATATCCTTCTTCAACTATTTTCATACTGAGAATAGTTTCATCAGTTACAATTATCGTTTTTCCATGTAGGAATGTAAATAGTTCAACTTCGATAAGTTCTTCATGATTTCTTTTCCCTGTTTACCTTTTCAAGCTTCTCTTGTTTCTTATATCTGAATGTCAAATTTTCTATTCAACTCTGTTTTTTTCATCAAGAATCCTTGAAAGTCCTCTATTCCACTGAATGACCATATTTTCTCCTGAAACAAAATACTCAGTTTTATGTGGCAGGTGATTCTTGGTTTTAATTCCAGCCTCTTTGCCCTCATGAATATCATATTCCAAGCCCTTTGATCCTTCAGTGTAGAAGCTGCCAGATCCTGCCCTATCCAGATTGTGTTTCCACAATATTGAAATTGTTTCTTCCTGCCTGCTTGTAATATTCTCTCCTTGATCTGGGAATTCCAGAACCTGGTTATAATATTCCTAGGAGTTTTCTTTTGGGGATCTTTTTCAGGAAGAGATCAGTGGATTCTATTTTGCCCTCTGGTTCTAAAACATCAGGGCAATTTTCCTTGAGAATTTATTGAAGGATAATCTCTAGGTTCTTATGGCTTTCAGGTAGCCCAATAATTTTTAAAATTATCTCTCCTGGATCTTTTTTCCAGGTCAGTGGTTTTTCCCATGAGATATTTCACATTGCCTTCTATTCTTTCATTTTTTGGATCTGTTTAATAGTATCTTGATTTCTCAGAAAGTCACTAGCTTCTATTCTTCTATTTGCTTCAGTCTAATTCTCAAGGAATGATTCTCCTCAGTGATCTTTTGAGATTCCTTTTCCATCTGGCAAATTTGGCTTTTTCAGGCATTCTTCTCCTCATTGCCTTTTTGAGTCTCTTTTGCCATTTGAATTAGTCTATTTTTAAGGTGTTATTTTCCTCAGTCAGTCTTTCATTGTTCTCATTTCTCTCCCCATTCCCCCCTTCTCTTATCTGCTTCTTAAGGTCCTCTATGGCCTGTAACCCTTTCGTATTTTCATTTGGGGCTTTTGGTGCAGGATTTCTGACCTCCCAGTCCTCCTCCTGTTCCATGCTTCGATCCTCTTTGATCCCAAAATAGGAGTCTAATGTTGCATTTTTCTATTTATTTTGTTTCCTTTGCCTAGGCATGTTGCCACTCAATTACTTGATTTTTGGGCTTGTTGCCACAGTAGGACTCTGCCACCAGACAGGGGAGATTCTGTCCCAAACACTGGGGTTTTCTCAGCTGCCTGAAGTATTAGTTGGGTGCCCTCTCTGAGGTTTCCACATGCTCTGACAAGCTGGTCACACAACTGAAGATCTCCACCCCAGACTGCAATCCAGATCCAAGCAGGTTAAAGCAAGAGTGCTTATCCCCCAAGACTGATTGCCTGGTCCCCCCACAGTCTGCAGGCAAGGAGATGAAGGTGCAATGTGGCGCTCACTGCACCAAGGTGTTTCAGTGGCTTCTTTCCTGGGGGGAAAAGCCACAGACTACCAATTATTGGTCCCAAAGTCCAAACTGCACTGACCTCTCACTTTGTCCTTGGCATCTATGTGTTGGTAATTCTGGAAATGCCTCAGCTGCTGGTGTTCTGAAGTCCCTCTAGCTGGTTGCTGGTCAGGCTGCCCTCGGGCTAAAATCTCTGGCTCACACAGGGCTGGGCTTGGCTCTTAGAGTGCTGTGCTGACCACTCCCTGCTGGGCTGCCAGGCTGTCCTCAGTGGGAGGTTAGCTTCTCTGTGTCATTTTGTGGGTTCTGTAGCTCCAGAGTTTGTTCAGGGTCCCCTTTTACATAAATTGGAAGTGGTGAGAGCCAGAGATGCATGGAAGTCCTGTTTCTACTCCACCATCTTGACTCCTGCATTGATTGGAACTTAAAAGAACACTTTCTGCCAGTGCCTCTCCCCCTGCTTTGTGTTCCAGACACACTGAATTATCACAATCTGTTTTACATAAGAGAAGCATCTGTAAGCTCTCCCAAAGTCAAACAGCTATATTATTGATATTAGGTATGTTTCATTGCTACTCTTCCTAAGTTGCAGATTCTTTGGAGTCATGTCAGTGACTTACATGAGATGAATAAAATGGTTTCTTATAGTTGTGAAAAAGTTGTATCAACTCCCCTCTGCAGGCTACTCTTTCTTCCTATGGTACAAATTATAGAGAGTTAGACTCTTCAATATCCCCCTAATGTCATCCCACCAATCCCCACCCTCAAAATTTCTACTAGAGAAATATCCCCTGAAGTCTCTCTGTCAGAAGACATCATCATCATCACCATAATCATTTGATCCTAATAATGATTTCTAGTCGTGTTGTATTATTTTACATAATTCAACAACCTGAGTGAATAATAGGCTATGCCAGGACATGTCTTGTGAATAAGTAACATTGCAAGTATACCTGAATAAATTAAAATAGCATATCTGTAACCAGCTTTGCCATGATGTAATTCAAGGATACACCTCTCAGCATAGCCTCAGCTATATGCCAATTAACCTTTCTGGATGGGGTTGAATAGGTTCCCATTTGTATGAATCATAAGTAAGGGAAATAGGACACTTGGAAGCTTCCTGTATTTGAGAAGATAAGCCTATCCTACCCCAAAGGTGTTCTCCAGCAAGACCTGAGAGGTTGTATCATAGGATCTCTATTCTCAATTGGGTCCTGATCTCTGTCAGAAAAGGGAAAGCAGGTAAAGAATTGTGAAGAGGGTGAGCATGCATCATCTTTGCTGTCACACTGAGTTGTGTGCACTCTCAGTGGGAATGGACTGAGCTGTGATACACCTCCAGCAAAACTGAATTGAACAAATCCAGAGTTTCTATGACCTCTAATCCATTTAAAGTGTAGCCAGAGGAGCCTTCTGTCATGCAGAACTTTGCTTCTTATCTCAAATGACTGCTCTTAGGCATGGTAAACTTCCCAAAGGACTTACCTACTTTTTTATTGGAGAAGTATGACTGAGTTTGGATGACTTGAAAGTATGTGTCAGGTTGTTACTAATGAAGATATTTTCCCCCTTATTTTTAATCATTTCATTAAATTTTGTTTTCAAGTAATAGCAATATAAGATCTATTTTCTTCCCTCACATTACCATAACCACACAGGTAGCCTCCCCTTTTAAGAAAAAAAGAGGAACCTTTCATTATAAGGAAAAAAAAAACAAGAAAGCTGATAGTATATGCACACTTTGACACCCATAGTCCACCACCTCTCCAAGACATCATACAGATGTTCCCTGTCATCTCTGGGGCCAAGAATAGTTGTTACAACTGCATAACAGCTGATGATTTTAGAGTTTCCATTTACCCTATTATATGAGTATATAATGCATGGGAATATATTATCCTGCCGCTGCTTTCTTCTCCCTCAATCAGTCTTTTTAAAAATTCCTTCCATTTTCCAATTTCTCATAACACAATAGTATTCTGTTACATTCATATTACATTTTCTCAGGCATTCCTCAATTGCTGGGCATTCATTTAGACTGTGGTTCTTTGTTACCAGATATGGGCTGTTGTGAAGATACCAGAATAAATCAAGACAGGTTTTTTCTTTCTTTTTTTTTCTTTTTGGGGGTATAAACACAGCAATAGAATAACTTGGTTAATGAATATGAGCTATTCATGGAAGAGATGAAGAAAAAAAATTGTGTGATGCCATCAAGACTTTCTGCTTCTAAAATGCTACCAATATTTAGAAAAACTAAGCCCAAAATTTCTCCATGAATACAAAATAATTATCTTAAGCCAGAATTATTTGCTTGTCCTTGCCCTAAGCCACACTTAAACTTATATTTCAGTCAAGGTTAGACCATCCACTTCAATTGGGTGTATGCACAGATACAACATTCTCCCTACTTCCAGCAACATCCGTTAATGATTGTTTTTCTTTTCTCTTCTTTTTTTTATTTTTACTATGAAGACTTAGATGACTACCAGTAGAATGAAAATTGATCATGGTTTAATAGTTTCTCATAGTAGTCAAGAATGCTAAAGTGATATGGGAATCACACTATCCAGGAGTAATGGGAAGGGTTCATTCTGTAATGCCTAGGGACTCTATATTAGGAAGATACTTAAAAACTGGACAGCATAAGCAAGATGGAATATAGTATGGTGAAGATCCTCAAGTTCATGATACATTATGATATAGGGATACTTAGCTTACAGAAGTGAAGAATCAATACAGGGGTAGAAGGAAGGAGGATTTATGGTTATGAATATTGTGTATTTCCCTCCACCCTGTTTTTTTGTTTATCCTCCCTCACTTTTCAGACTTTTCCTCCTCAGTTTCTTTTGCTTCTTACCACTGCCTTCCTTAATAGCCCCCTTTTTTATCAAGCCCCTCTTTTTCTTATAGCCTTCCCTTTCTATTTCCATGTTTGGAAATAATGGGTTTCTATACGCACCTGAATATGTATATACATACATAAACATGTGTTACACAAACACACACACACATATATATATTCTTTTCTCTTTGAACCAATTTTGATAAGAGTGATGATCAAGCATTGCTCACTATGCCCCTTCAATTTCCCCTCCTCAGTAAATGTTTTCCTTGTGTTCATCTTTTATGTGAGATAATTTTCCTCATTCTTCCTCTTCTTTTCCCCTTCTCCCAGGGCATACCTCTTTTTTCTGCCTGCAATTTTGAGATCATCCCAACATAATTGATTCATTTCCATGTCTTATGAGTATGTAGACTCCTATTAACCTCCCTAATAATGGCAACATTCTTAGAAATCACATGCATTATATTCTCTTATAGAATTAAATTAGACATAACTTAATAAAACCTTTATGACTTTTTCATGTTTAGATTTTCATAGTTCTCTTAACTCCTATGGTGGCATATCGAATTTTCTATTCAGCTCTAGTAGATTCATCAGGAATGCTTAAAATATTCTATTTCATTACATGCTCATTTTCCCTCTGAAATATAATATTCCGTTTTTTTTTCCCCTGTGTGGGTTATTGAATGAATGACATAGAGAAGCTGACCTCCCACTGAGGACAGCCAGGCAGCCTGGCAGGGAACAACCAGTGTAGCTCGCTGGGAGCCGACAGCGCAGAGCTCTGGGAGTGGAGCCCAGGCCCACCTAAGCCACGGTTTTAGCCTCAGGGTGACCTGACCAGCAGCCGGCTGGAGGGACCCCAGAACACCAGCAGCTGTGGTGATTCCAGAATTATCAATAGAGATAAGCCTAAGACAAAGTGAGATGTTAATGCCCTATGGACTTTGGGACCAGTATTTGGGGAATGCATTGGCTTCTAACCCTGGGGGTGAGAAGCATCTGAAGAGACATGGCACAGAAGCCATTTTGCAGCTTCAGTGGCAGCTTCAGCTCCTGGCCTGCTAACTGTAGGGAGATCCAACAATCAGTCTTGGGGGGTAATCGCTCTGGCTTTAACCTCCCTGGATCTGGATTGTGGTCTGGGGTGGGTATACAGCTTGCCAAAGCATGTGGAGGCTTCACAGAGGCCACCCAACTAATACCTCCAGAAGTTGTGGAGACCCCAACGTTTGGGAAGGAAGCTCCCTTGTCTGGTGGCAGAGTCCTACTGTGGCAACTAGCCCAAAAGTCAAGTAATTAAGTGGCAACATGCCTAGGCAAAGGAAACAAAATAAACAGAAAAATGCAATATTAGACTCCTATTTTGGGAGGAAAGAGGATCGAAGCATGGAATAGGAGGAAGACTGTGAGGTCAGAATTCCTGCAGCAAAAGCCCCCAATGAAAATATGAGCAGGTTATAGGCCATAGAGGACCTTAAGAAGGAGTTTACAAACCAAATAAGAGAAGTGGAGGAAAAATTGGGAAGAGAAATGAGAAGGATGAAGGAAAAGTATGAAATGAGAGTTAACAGTGTGACCTAGGAAAATAAGACCTTATAAAAAAGACTAACTCAAATGGCAAAGGAGGCTCAAAAGGGCAATGAAAAGAAGGATGCCTTAAGAATCCGAATTTGCCAGATGGCAAAAGAATCTCAAAAGCTCACTGAGGAGATTCATTCCTTCAGAGTTAGACTGGATTAAATGGAAGCTAAAGACTTTATGAGAAATCAAGATGCTGTTAAACAGATCCAAAATATTAAAGAATAGAATGCAACGTGAAATATCTCATGGGAAAAACCACTGACCTGGAAAATAGATTCAGGAGAGATAATTTAAAAATTATTGGACTACCTGAAAGCCATGATCAAAGAAAGAACCTAGAGATCATCTTTTAAGAAATTCTCAAGGAGAATTGCCCTGATGTTTTAGGCCCAGAGGGCAAAATAGAGGTTGAAAGAATCCACAGATCACCTCTTTTAAAAGATCCTCAAAAGAAAACTCCCAGGAATATTATAGCCAGGTTCCAGAATTCCCAGATCAAGGAGAAAATGCTACAAGAAGCCAGATAGAAATAATTTCAATATTGTGGAAACACAATCAGAATAGCACAGGACCTGGCAGCTTCTACACTGAGGGATCAGAGGGCATGGAATATGATATTCCAGAGATCAAAAGAGCTGGGATTGAAACTAAGAATCACCTACCTAGCAAAACTGAGTATCTTGTTTCAGGGGAAAATATGGTCATTCAGTGGAATAGAGGACTTTCAAGCATTCTTGAGGAAAAAAGCAGAGTTGAGTAGAAAATTTGACATTTAGACACAAGAAGTAAGAGATGCTTGAGAAGGTAATCAAGGAAAAGAAATTAAAAGGAACTTATCAAAGTCGAACTATTTACATTCCTACATGGAAAAATAATAACTTTGACTTCTGAAACCTTTCTCAGTATGAAAATAATTGAAAAAGGATATATGGGCATATGAATACATATGTGAATATGTGTGTATATATATATATATATATATATATATATATATATATATATATATATATATATATATATATATATATATATATATATTTATTTATTTATTTATTTATTTATTTATTTACAGGTATACATGGATAGAGGGCACAGGCCGAATTTGGTGGGAAGGGATGTTACTTAAGGGGTGAAGTTAAGAGGTGAGAGAGCGGGGGTGGAGTAAAGATGGCGGAGTAGAAACAGTACGACCAATGCACTCTCTCCCCAGAACACTTCCAAACTATGTAACAGGGGACTATGAACAACTTCTGGAGCCCTAGCACCCACAGAACGGCACGGAGAAGCTAACCTCCCGCTGAGGACAGCCCAGCAGCCCTGAAAGAAGACCAGTGCAGCTCGCAGTGCAGTGTGGAGAGCAGAGCTCAGGTCCGAGTGAGCAGCAGTTTTAGCCCCAGGGTGGCCGGGCCAGCAGCTGGCTGGAGGGACCCCAGAACACCAGCAGCTGTGGTGATTCCAGAATTATCAACTCCGATATGCCTAGGACAAAGTGAGAGGTTAGTGCCCTATGGATTTTGGGACCAGTATTTGGGGAACACATTGGCTCCCTCCCCTGGGGGGTAGAAGACACTGAGGCGACACGCCATTTTGTAGTTTTCAGTGGCAGCTCCAGCTCCTGGCCTGCGAACTGTAGGGAGATCCAGGGATCAGTCTTGGGGGTGAAATTATGAGGTGAGAGAGGAAAGTGGCAAGAGGAGATGGGGAGAAACAGGGTAGGGTAAACTATCTCATGTAGAAGAAGCAAGGGGAAGTGGCTGCAGGGGAGGGGAAGAATAGGAAGGCAAAAAGGCAAAACCACATTCTCATTGAATTTGGTTCAGGGAGAGAATGACATACATACTAAAGGGGTTATCTCAACCTGCAGCAGAATACGGGGAAGGGGGATGAGAGGAGGGATGATGGATGGGAGGACATTCTTGGGGGGAGGGGAGGTTGGAAGTACCCAGTATAGAAGCGGGACAGGTTCAAGTAGGGAATAGACCAGGTGGGGGGTGGGATGGGTGGGAGGGAATTATAAGCAGCCTTGTACAATATATCTACTATGGTAATATTTTGCATAGCTAGACATGTACAACACATGTTGAATTACTTATCTTCCCAGAGGGAATGGGTGGCATGGGAGGGAATGGTTCTGAAATTCGAGGTCTTAAAATTAAATATTTCTATTATCAATACTATTTTGTATGTAATTGGGAGATTAGATGTGCAGGCATTGGGGCCCAGAGATTCACCTTGCTTCAATGGAAAAGTCGAAGGGGTATGGGAGAAGATATGGGAGACAGCAGATTGGAGGAAGGGATATCTTGTGGGACTGCTATTCTGGGATGGTGGGTAGGGGAAAAATGGGGAAAAAATTGTAACTCAAAATCTGGTGGAGATGAATGGTGTAAACCAGAAGTTAATAAAGGATTTGTTTAATTGAAAAAAAAAAGAGGTGAGAGAGGAATGTGGCAAGAGGAGATGGGGAGAGACAGGGTGGGGTAAACTCTCTCATGTAGAAGAAGCAAGGGGAAGTGGTAGCAAGGGAGGGGAAGAATGGGAAGGCATAAAGGCAAAACCATATTCTCATTGAATTGGGCTCAGGGAGAGAATTATATACATACGAAATGGGATATCTCACCCTGCAGGAGAGTAGGGGGAAGGGGGATGAGAGGGAAGATGATGGAGGGGAGGGCATTCTGGGGGGAGGGGAGGTTGGAAGTACCCACTTTTGAAGAGGGACAGTACCAAAGTAGGGAATGGACCAGTTGGGGGGTGGGATATGTGGGAGGGAAATAACAGCAGCGTTTTACAATATATATACACTATGGTAATGTCTTGCATAGCTATATATGTACAACACATACTGAATTGCTTCTCTTCCCAAAGGGAGTGGGTGACAAGGGAGGAAGGGAATGGATCTGAAATTTGAAGTTTTAAAATTAAATGTTTCAAATATATATATATACTATTATTAATACTATTTTGCATGTAATTGAGAGATAAGATGTGCAGGCATTGGGGCACAGAGATTCACCTTGCCCTAATGGTAAAGTCAAAGGGGCTATGGGAGAAGATATGGGAGAGAACAGATTGGGTGAAGGGATATCTTGTGGGACTGCTATTCTGGGGTGGTGGGTAGCAGAAATATGGGGAAAAATTGTAACTCAAAATCTGGCGGCATTGAATGATGTAAACCAGAAGTTAATAAAGCATTTTTTAATTAAAAGAAAGAAATATTTTCTTCTTTATCTGGAATTTGACTGTGGTATTCTCAAAAGTTTTCATTTTGGGATCTCTTTTAGGAGATGAGGGGTAGGTTCTTTTGATTTATATTTTACCTTCTATTTCTAGAATATTGGGGCAGGTTTCTATGATAATGTCTTGAAATATGATATGAAAGCTATTTTTTTAATCATGCCATTCACGTAGTGATTCTTAATTTATCTCTCTTTGATCCATTTTCCAGATCACTTTTTTCCAGTGAGATATTTAATATTCCATTCTAATTTTTCTAATTTCTAATTTAGCTGTGGCTCATTGCTTCTTGACATTTCATGAAGTTATTAGTTTTAATTTTTCCAATTATAATTTTTAAGAAATGAGTTTTTAGTGAACTTTTATGCCACTTTGATCTTGGACCAATTCTGACTTTTAAAGTTATTTTCATTAGCTTTTTTATGCCTTTTTTGCTATTTGATTAATTTTGTATTTCAAAGTGTTATTTTCTTCAGTATTTTTTTCACTTAATTCCAAGCTGTTAAGTCTCTTTTCATAATATCATCACATTGCTCTCATTTCTTTGTCCAAAGTTTCCTCTTTGTCCAAAAATTTCTTTTTTTAAAAATCTCTTCAAGGAATTCTTGTTGCTTTTTTGTTCAATTTTCATTTTTCTTTCAGGTTTCACTTCTTTCACAAAGTTTCCTTATTCTCATTTTGTGTCTTGATCTTCCCTATTCCCCTAGTCATATTTACTCCATCATTCTTTGTTGTTATTTGCCCATTTTTTCCAAATTATTTATTGAATTTTAACTTTATGATAAAATTGTGCTCTCTTGACAAGGTTGTAGGGTGAACCTGGTTAAAAGCTTCTTGCTTTTTATTTTTTTATTTCTTTTCTTTTCTTTTTTAAAATTTTTAAAAATTAATTTATTAGTTTAGTTTCAGTTAACAAGATTGAATTCCATAATTCCTTGATTTTCAAATTTCCTTTACTTCTCTCCCCTCATCCCCCACGACAGCATATAGTCCAGTATAGGATCTGCAAATACATTCATATTAGACATTAGTTCAATTACAAAGGCGTATTGTACTAGGTGGGATGAAAAATGGTAAAGAAGAAATAAAACCAAACAGTGAAAAGAAAAAGATCAATTAGTTTGTTTCCATCAGGATTCAAGCTCAGTTCTTGCTAGTTATATCTCTGGATTTTGCATTTCTCTCTTTCATGAATCTTTCAGGATTGACTTCTGTCACTGCATTGCTGAGAAGAGTCTAGTCTGTCATGGTTGGTCGTCACACTTATGAAGTGTCTGTGATTGATTGTATGCAAATTTCTTCTGATTCTAATCTTCTCACTCAGCATCAGTTTGTATAAGCCTCTCCAGGTAAATATGCAATCCGTCTCCTCCTCGTTTCTTATAACACAATAATATTCCATTACATTCTATACCACAACTTGTTTAGCCATTCCCCAATTGATGGCCACCCCTTCAGTTTCCAGTTCTTTGCAACCACGAAAAGAGCTGCTATAAATATTTTGATACATTTATGTCTTCCTCCCATTTCTATGATCTCTTTGGGATATAACCCTAGAAGTGGTATTGCTGGGTCAAAGGGTATGAAATTATTTATAATCCTTTGGGCATAATTCCAGATTGCTGTCCAGAATGGTTGGATAAGTTCACAACTTCACTAGCAATGCATTAGTGTTCCAATTTGCCCACATCCTATACAGCATTTGTCACTTTCTTGTTTTGTCATCTTAGCCAACCTGACTGGAGAGATGTGGTATCTCAGAGTTATTTTGATTTGAATTTCTCTAATCAGTAGTGATTAACAGCTTTTCTTCATATTCTTCCATATATCTTTAACTTCTTTCTCTGAGAATTGCGTGTTCGTAACCTTTGACCATTTATCAATTGGGGAATGACTTGTATTCATATAGATTTTACTCAATTCTCTGTAAATTTTAGAAATAAGTCCTTTATCAGTTATATAGGTTGTAAAAATTCTTTCCCAATTTCCCACCTCCCTCTTCATCTTGGTTATATTGGCTTTCTTTGTACAGAAGCTTTTCAATTTAATGTAATCAAAATTATACATTTTGCATTTTATAATGCTTTCTAATTCTTGTTTGGTCCTAAAGTCTTCCCCTCTCTACAAATCTGTTAGGTAAACTATTCCTTCCTTGCTTTCCCAGATTGCTTACAGTATCATCCTTTATACCTAGATCATGCACCCATTTAGACTTGATTTTGGTATATGCTGTTAGATAATGATCTATGCCCAGTTCCTGCCTGTAATGGAAATGCAGATTTAAAGATCTTCCCTGCCCCTAGGCCCTTTGATTGGCTTAAGAGACTTTGATTGGCTTTAAGAGACTCTGAAAACCTTCCTTGACTTGAAAATATGCTCTGCCTCCTAATAGGCTGAATGTGGTCACATGGAGCCTATGGTGGGAGGCTTGGTTTTCAGGAATGACCACACCTTGATGCTGTATGATTGGGCAGTGGGTCAAGGAGGTTGTTACAATCTTTGAGCCAGGAGAAGGCTATATAAACTCTGATGAGGGGCTTTCCTTTGGGGCTCACTTTGAGAAGTGTTGTGTGATTTGACCAGATGAGACTCTGGGAAGCCGTTGTTGAGAGCCCCCCGGCTTTGAAAACCCAGATGTTGATGCTTCCCTCTCTGGTAACTGTGATTTGGTATTGATATAATGGTGGGACAGTTTGGAAGCCTGTCTTGTTTGATCTGTAAGTTCTGTAACTCTGAAGTTCAGGGTGCTGACCTTTTTCCCCTGAACTAGGTAATGTGTGTTTGTTTGATTAAAGTAAGCTTGTTAACCCATTTCAAGTTGCTTTCCTTTTGAAAAGCAGATCTAAGAACCTGTGTTGGCAGTCACCCTGGGGATATTGGGGTACTTGCCGCTACACTGCCATACTGTATTCCAGTTTTCCCAGCAGTTTTTGTCAAATAGTGCATTCTTATCCCAAAAACTGTGGTCTTTGGGTTTAATCGAACAATAGATTACTATATTCATTAACTGCTGGGTCTCCTGCGCCCAATCTATTCCATTGATCCACTACTCTACACCCCTGCCAGTACCAAGCAGTTTTGATGACTGCTGCTGTATAATACAGATTAAATCTGGCATAGCTAGTCCACCTTCTCTAGCATTTCTTTTCATTAATTTCCTTGATATTCTAGAACATTTGTTTTTCCAGACAAATTTTGTTATTATTTTGTCTAACTCTAAAAAGTAGGTTTTTGGTAAATTGATTTGTATGGCACTAAATATATAGTTTAGTTTGGGTAAAATTGTCATTTTTATTATATTAGCTCAACCTAGCCACAAGCAATTGATGTTTTTCCAATTATTTAGATCTGATTTTATTTGTGTGACAAGTGTTTTATAGTTGTGATCATACAGATTCTGGGTTTGTTTTGCTAGGTAGATTCCCAAATATTTTATAATGTCTACAGTGACTGTAAATGGGATTTCTCTTTCTATCTCTTGCTGTTGAGTTTCATTAGAGATGTACAGGAATGCTGAGGATTTATGTGGGTTATTTTATATCTTGCTACTTTGCCAAATTTATTTATTGTCTCAAGTAGTTTTTTACTTGATTCTCTAGGATTCTCTAAGTATATCATCATATCATCTGCGAAGAGTGATAGCTTGGTCACTTCTTTGCCTAATTTGATTCCTTTGATTTCTTTTTCTTCTCTAATTGCTACTGCTAGTGTTTCTAGTACCAGACTGAATAAGAGGGGTGATAGTAGACACCCTTGTTTCACTCCTGATCTTATTGGAAAAGCTTCTAGTTTATCCCCATTTCATATAATACTTGCTCATGGTTTTAAATAGATGCTATCAACTATTTTAAGGAAGGCTCCATTTATTCCTATACTTTCTAGTGTTTTTAATAGGAATTGATATTGTACTTTGTCAAGAGGCTTTTCTGCATCTATTGAGATAATCATGTGGTTTCTGCTAGTTTTACTGTTGATATGATAAATTATACTCATGGTTTTCCTAATATTAAATCATCCTTGCATTCCTGGAAAAAATCCTACCTGATCAAAGTGTATTATTCTTGTGATAAGTTGTTGTAGTCTTTTAGCTAATATTTTATTTAAAGGGTAAGGAGGGTGGGTTGAAAAGGAGGAGACTAAAGGGGGGATTAGAGGGGAGGGAAAAATAGTAAGGGGAGAGGTTAGGGTAATAAGGGGGATCACTAGGTGGGAAAACTGAGGGAGGGGGCAGTCAAAATGGAAAACTTCAAGGAGGGGAAGGGAGAAGGAAGAAACAAAAACATAAACAGGGGAGGGAATAGGATGGAGGGGAAGAGAAAGATAGTCATCATTACTGTGAATGTGAATGGGATGAACTCTCCCATAAAACAGAGGTGGATAGCAGAATGGATTAAAAACCATAATCCTACAATATGCTGTCTACAAGAAACACATTTGAAACAAAAGGATACTCACAGAGTAAAGGTAAAAGGTTGGAGTAGAATTTATTATGCCTCAGCTAAAGTAAAAAAAAAAGCAGGAGTAGCAATACTTATCTCAGATAAAGCAAAAGCAAAAATAGATCTAATTAAAAGAGATAAGGAAGGAAACTATATCCTGCTAAAAGGCACCATCAAGAATGAATATATATATCTATATGTATGTATGTATGCACCAAGTGGTATACCATCCAAATTCCTACTGGGGAAATTAAAGGAATTAGAGGAAGAAATAGATAGCAAAACTATACTAGTCTGGGACCTTAATCTCCCCCTTTCTGAACTTGATAAATCTAACCTCAAAATAAACAAGAAAGAAGTTAAGGAGGTGAATAGAATCTTAGAGAGACTAGATATGATGGATCTCTGGAGGAAACTGAATGGGGATAAAAAGTAATTTACTTTCTGCTCAGCAGTGCATGGTACATACTCAAAAATAGACCATCTACTACTGTATAAAAACCTCACAATCCAGTACAGAAAGGCAGAAATATTAAATGCATCATTCTCAGATCATGATGCAATAAAAATTATATTCAATAAAGGGCCAGGGAAAGATAGACTAAAAACTAATTGGAAATTAAACAATTTAATCCTAAAAAATTGGTGGGTTAAACAAGAAATTATAGAAACAATCAATAATTTCATTCAAGAAAATGATAATAATGAGACAACACACCAAAATTTGTGGGATGCACTAAAGGCAGTTCTCAGGGGAAGTTTTATATCCCTGAGTGCATACTTAATTAAAGCAGAGAGAAGGGAGGTCAATGAATTGGACATGCAATTGAAAAAGCTAGAAAAAGAACAAATTGAAAATCCCCAATTTAGTACTAAATTAGAAATATTGAATACCAAAGGAGAGATTAATAAAATTGAAATTAAGAAAACTGTTGAATTAATAAATAAAACTAAGAGCTGGTTTTATGAAAAAAATCAATAAAATTGATAGACCCTTAGTCAATATGATAAAAAAAGAAGAAAACCAAATTATGAGTATCAAAAATGAAAAGGGTGAATCTACCTCCAATGAAGAGGAAATAAAAAAAAATAATGAGTAATTATTTTTCCCAATTGTATGCACATAAATATGACAATCTTAGTGAAATGGTTGAATATTTACAAAATCACAAGTTGCCCAGATTAACTGAAGAGGAAGTGAATTACCTAAATAACTCCATCTCAGAAAAAGAAATCAAACAAGCTATCAATGAACTCCCTAGGAAAAAATCTACAATGCCAGATGGGTTAACTAGTGAATTCTATCAAACATTTGAAGAACAATTGATTCCAATACTCTACAAACTATTTGGGAAAATTAGTGAAGAAGGAGTCCTACCAAATTCTTTCTATGACACAAATATGGTACTGATTCCTAAATCAGGAAGAGATAAAACAGAGAAATAAAATTATAGACCAATTTCCCTCATGAATTTAGATGCAAAAATTTTAAATAAAATATTAGCCAAAAGACTCCAACAACTTATCACAAAAAATAATACACTTTGATCAGGTAGGATTCATTCCAGGAATGCAAGGATGGTTTAATATTAGGAAAACCATCAGTATAATTGAGCATATCATCAATAAAACTAGCAGAAACCACATGATCATATCAATAGATGCAGAAAAGGCCTTTGACAAAGTACAACATCCATTCCTCTTGCTTTTTTATGTAGATGTTTTTAGAGCTACTTCTAAGGGTCTGTAAGTTTTCGGTGTCTCCAGGGTGGTAAGTTCTGTGGAGAGGCATGGTCATTGTTTTCTTGGGTCATGCTCTGGCCTTTACCCAGCTCCTTTATAGCCACAAACAGTGTTCCTCTTCTTTCCCCTAGTACTGTGACCCAAAACTCCACATGGGAAATTCAACAGAGTCCTGCTCAGAGTGCCATCTCAGGGTTCATTGTATTCTTTTTCCGACCATTTCCCCGATGCTCTTTAGTATCTCTTAACTGAGACATCTCCTAGATGCTTTTGCTGCTTTTGCTGTAGCTGCCTCCAAGGCCCATTGCTGATATTGTACAATATGTGTGCACCAAGCTAGCCCCCACACTGGTGTGATAAATATCTCTTACTAACATCCTAAATTGTCAGAACTGGAAAATTATCACGCAGACATTTTTACAGAATCCAATTTCAAGCATTATTTTAAAGTTATTTAAAGGGGAGTTATAGGAAGACTTAGGTTGAGTTGCTGCCTCTACTATGCCATCTTGGTTCTGCCTATACATACATATGCATACAGACATTCCTGCACACATGCATGCATACATGCCCACACACACACACATACATGTGCACGCATGCATATGTACACATATATGTATAGATGTATATGTGTATATGCACATACATGTATGTATGTATATATATATATATTTACATAAGATGTAGAAAAGAGTCTTGCTAAAACAATCACAGTTGTTTTTCCATTTTTTTCTAGAGTCACATACATCTGAGATAAAATGGTTTTTTGTTTATTTTCTTATTTTTAAGCCAGACATTAGGGTGAAACATTTTCATCATGGAGAACTAATAATAGAAAAAAATCCCTTTTGCCAACATAACCCATGGAATAGTATGAAATTCATCACTTTTCTATGCTGTAAGTGTGGCCAACTTATTTTGACTTAATTATTTATCTTTGAATAAGGAACATCAATATCCCCTGAGTAAATACAAGACATTCTTAAGATAAAGTACTAAAAGGAATGTGAGAGGTTATGCAGCTGACACAATCATTTGATAATTGAGGAACTGAAAACTACACTTATAACCTGTTTAATGTCACAAAGGTAGAACCCGGATTTGAAATCACATCTTCAAATTTATGACTTTTTTCAGTATGCATTGTTATCTCTATTGGAAAATACAACTTAAAGATTAACAATAATACCTATTACTAAAAAGACTGTCATATATGTATGTGTGTATACTATATAATATAATCACATATTGCGTTCATATATTTATATACATATACATACACATATATAAAATTAAGAGGAAAATCACATGGCAGTAGTGTAGGAAAAAGAAGAATGTAGGAAGGGTAGAGAAAGAGAAACAAATTCAAACAATAAGCAGAGTCATATTCATTAATATTTATATGGCATTGTAAGATTAACAAAGTGCTTTGAACACAGTTCTCTTAGGTAGTACTGTATATATTTTCTTCTCATTTACCTATCTGGAAACTGAGGCTGAAAGGTAGAAGAGCTTTTGTGAAGTCATAAAGCTAGAAAAAGTTAAGAAAAACAAAAAAAACTTTCAAATAATGGGTTTCTTTTTTTTTCCTTCCCAGCTCTCCCTACATAGTTTCATCTCAAATAAAGTTTGAAAGCCCAGGTATAGCCTTTACTACCTCAAAAGGCTGCATGTTATAATGAGAAAAACCACTGATTCTATACGCAGATGGCATGCGTCCAAATAATATCTCAGATTTTTGTATGTATGACCTTCGAAAAATCATTTGACATTTTTAGTATTCAACTTCCTCATTTGTAAAAACAAGGATTGGGGGTGGGGGATGAATTAAGTTGCCTCAGAAATTCCTTTCAGTTCTTGATCTAAGATCCTGTGACTGAATTTTTCTTCCAGTTGAAAACCACTCACCGCTTTTGACTTTCTTGGGGCTGTATTTCAGAATTTAAAACTGGAGAAATATATCCTCAAAAATAACATATGCTTTTAGTACTATATTTGATGAAAGATAAGAAAGTAAATGTTCCTTAACTAACCTCCATCCCAGTAATTCTTTAGCTTCTTAGTTGTCAAGAAGCTACATAGGGGCTGGAGCTTGATGTTCGTACTTCTATTAGTCATGTTGTTGTTTTTCAGTTATTTGAATCATGTCAAATTCCTGATGACCTCATTTGGGCTTCTCTTGGCAAATATGAATGATTGTTCCATTTCCTCCTACAGCTTATTTTACACATAAGGAAACTGAAGCAAACATGGTTAAGTAAATTGCCCAGAGTCACACAACTAGTAAGTGTCTCAGGGCAAATTTGAACTGAGGAAGATTAGTCTTCCTGACTCCAAGCCTGGATATTCTATATACACATCCCCTTGCTATCCCCACCAGTCATAATTAAGCTCAGTCACCTGTGCTTTTTAATTATCAGGGCTTACAAGTTTCATGAAATCAGTATGAATTCCAAAAGACTGGTGAAATTCCTTAAAGTAATATCAATGACTCTAATCTGTTAATCAGCTATGTAAATTAGCTTTCCAATCCCTTAGTTTATATTCCCCATGATCTTTTAAAAATATCCCATTTATCTCTAAGGAATAAATAATTGTCTTCTAGACTTTTTTTCTTGGCATTTCTCATGAACCTTAGGGAAATATTTCATCTTTACAATTTCAAAGTAGATGGATGTCATATATGAAAGCTCATAGGAATCTATAGACAGATTTCTGAGCTAGCTTCTTGGAGACTAGAATGCACAGCTGTTGTTGTTTTAAGGCCAAGGATCATCACCAAGGAAAAGGTCTAAGTATGAACTAGAACTCTTTCAAATCAAATGTTTCATGAAGGGGTGGAGTGGTAAAAAGTTATGCAGGAAAGTCATAGGACAGTAAATAGACCACAATTTTGAGATATTTGCTGTTTTCAAATTTGCTGAGGTTTTCCAAGGGGAAACAAACAATGAAGAAGAAAAATGTTAATGAAAAGAAAATGTGAAGCTCACTCAACTTTATTACTATTTATGGATTAAAACGGACTCGGTAGGGGAAAATAGATTTTCACATCCCTCCCCTTCTCTCTTCACTTGGCAAGAAAAGAAAAAGAAAAAAAGAAAAAAAAATCGACAGTCTGGTGATATAGAAAGAAACTGACTGAACCTGAAAGCAGAAAACTGAGTTTCAAGTCCTGTTCCTGACACTGAGTAAATTAACTTCGGTCACTCAATTTTCCCTTTGTTAAACTCAGTTGTTTCAGAAGTTAAAGGATGAATGGTGCTCTGACTACCTATTCAATAAATCTGTTTTGAGCAAAATGCTTAATGAATTGTATGAAATATCCTTCTCAGTATGTAAGTGGGTGAAGGATATGAATCATAGTTTTCCAAAGAAGAATTTAGACTATTTAGGACCATGTAAGAGGAAGTATCTGAACGACTAAATATGAAAGATCAACTTCAGCTTGGGAATTTTGCCTTACATCAGTCAGACGGGTATAGATGATAGAAGATGAAAATAGTCCATTTTGGAAAGGGCTGTAGAAAGGTAAAGGATTCCATTGGAATAGCTGTGAATTGGCCCAAACTGGCTGTTAAATAATTTGAATTAATGTGAGAAACAGGAATGAACTTTATCCTCTGACACAGTGATATCACCCAAGAGCTTTTATATCAAGAAGAAGAAAAAAAGAGAAAAAAATCCAAGATGTAAAGAGTACTTCTTTTATACTTTCTATGTTAAAAGTGGATAGAAAGTGGGTGGCTATTGATTTTGAAATGCTGAACAAACCATGGTGTATGGATATGAAGGAAAGACAAAATGGAATGCATCTGTGATTTCATTGATATAGGGAATTCTGTGAAGAAATCGCATCAACTAATCCCAACCCATCAGAAACTTCTTTAAAACTTACATCTATAGAAAGTGCCTAGATCACTAAGAGGTTGATTTGCTTCCATTCTCACAACCAACATGAATCAGAGGCAAGAAATGAAACTCAGTCTCTTGGTCTGCAGTGGTAATATAATAAGTTATTTCCTCTCAACTAGGAAAGAAGCCTTGATTTCACCCAAGGGAAAACTTTTCATTGTCTTTAGTGATAAAATCTAAAAATCATGGAAATGTTAAGATACTGCTTTGTCCCTGTATGTCTACTTTCCAATGTCTTTTACTCCAAAGAAAGTACTGGACAACTGGTGTCCATTGTTGAAACAAGGAGAAGAATGTTTCTTCTCTATGAAATCCATATGGTAACTCCACACCAAATTCAAACATGGAACATTTCATTGCCACAGCTCAGCCAGTTAGGAGAGTCCTATATGAAACTGCTCCAGGTTGAATGTTTGCTTATATATTTTTGGTTCATAATATTGACTTCACCAATGTGGGGAATTATTAATAAGAAAAATCCTCCCATTGGAGGAAATTAGTAGCATCTTGGTAGAATTAGAAAGCTTCTTAATGCATGGAGAGGGTATAAGGCAAGGTCATATAACTAGTATGTGTCAGAGACAGGACTTGAATTCAGATATTTCTGATTTTTATCCATGTCTCCGTTTGCTTCTGTATATCTTCTTATTTCCATCTAGATATAAATCAAGTTGTAGATAGATATATTTACACACACACACACACACACACACACACACACACACATATATATATAAACATATACACTGTATATGTGTATACACACACTGTATGTGTGTTTCCCTAGAAACCTGAGGAGAGATGTAGCAGCTGCTCTCTTGGGAACCAACCAGCAGGTTTTAGGAGAGTGTCTCTAGAACATATGTTATGCTAGCAAAATGCTTTTCACAGAGTATTTACTTAACAAAAACATGTTGATTGATTGATTGATTGATCACCATGCAAGAAATAATATCTAGAAGTCATTCAGAAAAATACATATACAAAGGCATTAATTTATACACAATTAACATAATATACACAATTGTTACAATAATGTAAAAAATAATATTCAGAGTTAACTCCAGTTTAATGCAATGAACAACATTATTTCCACAGGGGAGATGATAAAATATTCCTCTCTCCTTGGAGAATGATGTTAATACAGAATTTCATATGTGCTTGTAGATGAGTTTTACTTTACTTGCTTTTTCCATAATGAAAGATTCCCATTAGGCATGTTGCATATATTATGTATTGTCCAAAAAGGTGTTAATCAATGTTCTAAAAATTATAGAAAATGTGAGCTGGTATTAGGAATGATTACACTTGACCTTATTTGAAGGATGTTAATTGTAAGATACTATTTCATCATGAGAAAAAGACACATAAAATTTTACTTTAATCGCTTGCTTATTTATGTATAGAAGTATTTTCTTCTAGACTGATAGTTAGGTGACGCTGTGAATCATGTACTGGACATAGAATCAGTAAGACCCATTTTCCATAGTTGAAATCTGGCATCAGACACTTCTTAGCTGTGTGACCCTAGACAAGTCACTTAATAGTGTTTGCCCCTGTTTCTTCATATGTAAAATGAACTGCTATCCCGGTGTCTTTGTCAAGAAAACCCAAAATGAGGTCACACAGATTTGGACCCAACTGAAAAATGACTCAACAACAACAACTAATTTTCCCTTAAAGTCATTCTAGTAAAAAAGATGATAGAAGTTGTATAAAAGAAGAAAGATGTCCTTTCCTCAAAGGAATCTCAGACTCTACATCCCCTACAAATCTGTTGAAATAATTTGAGGATCATTGTGTTCTGAGAGCTCTGAGAGCCACCTAATTGGGAGTCAGACCCTGGTGTAGTGAACTTATAGGAAGTCTGTTTGTGTGTCATATTCAACTTAACTTAATAGAATAGGAAGTGAAGGAAGAGACAGGCTACAAACCAGCTCAAAATTGTTTGATACTGTGTGTAAACCATGAGGGTCATGGATGATTGATATCCTGCTTTAGACAGAATATACTTTTAGATAAATTTGTTAAGGGAGCACTGAGCTCTCAGCTGCAGAGAGTGCTGAACTAATGTATCCCTGGTAGCCATGAGTCAGAGTTCAGAAAGCAGACTATACAGATTTATATTTGCAACATTGATTAAGTTAAAACACTAAGAAAAAGAGTTATAAGGAGAAGGCGAGGAGAAGAAAAAGGAATAAATTTCCCTGTATAATGGTGTGAATCCTTTAAGAATAAAAGACCTGCCTAAGATGTAAGAACATAGCCTCAAAGTATAGAGCATATCAACAAAATAGCTTAGGCCTGTGTAGAGCAGTGCTCAAACCAGCTCAAACAAGTTCCAGTTGTTAAATTTTCTGTGTGAATATTTACACTTCTGAAATCTGCAAAGGTTGTGAATCAGAACTTGATTTATTATTTTGTTGATTGTCTAGATTTCAGAAAGTGATTGAGAGAATATTAAGAATGCAGATTAAACTTAAAACTTGTCATTTGTCTATTTTTTAAAATAATATTTCATTACCTGAGGACCTCTCTTCCTATGTCAAAACACCTGGAGCTTGTCATTTGGGGAACACAAAGTCTAAGCTGAAAAGGTCACTTCCAGTCAGACAAGTAGAATCTCTTCCCTGTGTGCATGTGCAGGAAATAGGGGCTGTTGGTTAGAGAGGAGAATATCAGAATTGGAATTGATGTCAGAGGCCATTCATTCTGACACATAACTGAACATGAATGCTTCCAACCATATCCCTGACTAGTGATCATCCAGGGTGAAGACTTCTAGTACAGAACCCATTATATTCTAAAGTAATTTTTTTCTGCTTTAATGTTAACAAGAACAGCAAGTTGGTGTAGTGGATAGAGCAACAGGTCTGAAATCAGGAGGACCTGAGTTCAAATGTGGCCTTAGACAC
Source organism: Gymnobelideus leadbeateri (assembly GCA_011680675.1). NCBI lineage: Eukaryota > Metazoa > Chordata > Mammalia > Diprotodontia > Petauridae > Gymnobelideus > Gymnobelideus leadbeateri. Next base: position 65,760 of record WOXC01007623.1, on the reverse strand, counting down.
TTACCAGCTCTGTGACCCTGGGCAAGTCCCTTAACCCTGTTTGCCTCAGTTTCCTCATCTGTAAAATGAATAGGAGAAGGAAATGGCAAACCATTCCAGTATCTTTGCCAAGAAAATTCCAAATGGGATCATGAAGAGTCAGACACCTTTGAAAAAGAATAAACAATAATAAATGTTAACAATTTTATCCTTGTATCTGCTTCTCTATACCTTCTACATAGAGTTCATAGGGTCATGGGATCATAGATGTAGAGACAAAAAAAGAACAACTGGTTCACAGTCTTCCTTTTATGGATGAGGAAAGTGAAGGCCAGAGAAGTTGTGATTTCCCCAAGATGTTACACGCAATAAGACAACCCTCCAGGCCCACGAATAATAAGCATTACTGATTCTTCTATATGCCAGCCATCTAAATGCTTAGGTCTGCTTGTTCTTTCTCCACCCAGGCCCTGACCCCCACCAATGTTTCTCTTTTCTTGTTTTCTTTACTCTCAGGAGAGAAAAGAAAAATTTATAGAGTCAGTCAAAAATTATCAATTGTCTATTTTGGGCCAGACACTGTAGAAATCACTAGTAATAGAAACAAAAGCAAAAACAAAAACAAAAAACAAAATAAAACAAAACAAAACTATAAACAGACCCCACCCTCAAGGAGCTTACAATATAATGGAAGAAGCAACACGCAAACACCTATTCAAACAAAATATATACAAGATAAAATCAGAAAAGTTCTGCATATGCTGTCCATGCTGAAACCCTCAGTCATCTTAATTCCTTTCCACCTATTCATCCCCATCCAATCATTTTCTTTTTTTTTTTTTAAAGCAATTGGGGTTAAGTAACTTGCTCAAGGTTACACCGCTAGTCATTATTTATGCGTGGGTGCTCATTTTCTGAGGCCGGATCTGATCTCGGGTCATCCCAACTCCGAGGCGGGCGCTCTTACTCACTGCACCACCTAGCCGCCCCTTTAGGGCAATTGGGGTTAAGTAACTTGCCCAAGGTTACACGGCTAGGTTTTTGTCTGTGTGGATTAAGTGTCGGAGGCCGACTCCGAACTCAGGTCCTTCTGACTCCAGGGCCGGCGCTCTATTCACTGCGCCACCTAGCCGCCCCTCCAATCGTTTTCAAAGTCCTATAAATTCCACATCCCAAAGGTCTCTCTAATCCATCCTTTTGAATATTCCATCCATCACTGCCTTATTTCAGACCATAATTGTCTTACTCCCAAACTATTGTAATAGCTAATTCTCACTGCCTTTGACTCTCTATTCTAATGCATCCTCTTTATGATAAAATCATTTGACTAAGACGAAAGTGTGTGATGTCACTGCCAAGCCTAAATGAGTTTTACAACCTTTCTCCCTCCGCGACAGTCTTAATTCAAGTCACTCCTTTGCACATACTCCATTTTCCAACCATGAAAAACTACTTTCTCTTTCTCAAATTCAACATGCTTTTTCCAGCGTCCATACATTTATGGAAGTTGCCTCTCAGTGCTTTAGATATAGTAAGCACTTAAGAAATCCTTGTTGAATTGGATTGTCTCCCACCTCTCCACCTTGCCATGGCTATTCCCATGCCAGGAATAGATACTTTCCCTACCTCTGATTCCTAGACTCTCTAGTTTCCTGCAAAATCAGCTCAAGTAGCACTTTCTTCATGAAGCCTGACCTGAATCCCTAGCTACTAGTTTTCCCCCAAAAAGTTCTTTTCTTTATTTTGTGTTTGCCTTTACACACACAAAGAGACACCCTCTCTGTCTTTGTCTATCTCTGTTTTTTCTCTGTCTCTCTCTATCTCTCTCTGTGTATCTCTGTCTCTCTCTCTGTCTATCTCTGTCTGTCTCCTTCTCTTTCTTTTCCCTCTCCTCCTCTCCTGCATAGTTCTTGAGGACAGACGTCCTTTGACTTTTATTCACTGTACTCTCCCACATAAGGAAAGTCAGAATACCAAACCTAATCCTGGAAGGGATATGAATAGCTATCTCACTATCTCATCCAATCCACTTGTTTAAGATGAGGACAGTGAGACCCAGGGAAGTTAATTTGCTTGTTTAAGGTCACACAGAAAGTATCAAAGTTGACATTTGAACTCAGAAACTCTAATTTCCAAACTGATGCTCTTTCCACGCTACTATGTTTGTCTATGTACTCTGGCAACTCTTGACATCACTATTGGTTTTAATAAGACTCCTGCACCTCCTTCTCATCATACATTAGGACCTGAAAATTGACCAGCTTGTTCCCTCAGACTTATTGCTAACATCTGATAAGAGTGAAAATTTAACATTTCTGTAACAGCTGGTTACCTTTCTATAGATCAAAACCAATTGCTCTTATTAATGATCTCTTCAATTTCCATGAAAGTGGGTATAGAGGTAGGGAATGACCCCATAAATTCATTGGCATAAAGAACTTCCAAGTGTGACAGTTCAACCTGCCAATGCAGATAAATATCTTCTCAACAATTTATAGGTGCCCAGAATACTGAGAAGTTAAGTGAATTTGCAAATGTCTTATTGGCGTTCAACTGTGCCCAACTCTTCATGACCCCATTCTTGGCAAAGATATTGGTGTGGTTTGCCATTTCCTTTTCAAACTCATTTTGCAGATGAGAAAATTAAGACAAAAAGGGTTAAGTTATATGCCCAGGGTCATATATATAGTAAGTGGCTGAGCTCAGGTCTAAACTCTGGAAGATGAGTTTTCCTGACTCCAGTCCAGCACTCTCTCCATTGCACCACCTAGTTGTCCATGCCCGGCCAGGGTCAGACAGTCACTATTTATCATGGGTGAGACTTAAATCTAGACTTTCCTTATTCAAAGAGATAGCTGCCAGGGCGGAGCCAAGATGGCGGAGTAGAAACAGCTCATCCAAGCCACTCTGCCCCCAGACTCCCCCCAAACTATGTAAAAGGGGACTCTGAACAACTTCTGGAGCCCCAGCACCCACAGAACGACACAGAGAAGCTAACCTCCCGCTGAGTTCAGCCCAGCAGCCCTGCAGGAAGGACCAGCGCAGCGGTCTGGGACCTGGCAGCATGCAGCGCGCAGAGCGCAGGAGCCAAGCTGAGCCCAGGTCCGCCTGAGCCGAGGTTTTAGCCCCAGGGCGGCAGGGCCAGCAGCCAGCTGGAGGAACCCCAGAACACCAGGAGCTGTTTGACTCCAGAATTATCAACATAGACTTGCCTGGGACAAAGTAAGAGGTTAGTGTCCTATGGACTTTGGGACTGGTATTAGGGAATGCGTCGGCTCCCTCCCCTGGGGGCTAGAAGCCACTGAGGAGACACGACATTTTGCCGTTTTCAGAGGCAGCGCCCGCTCCCAGCCTGCAAATTTGTAGGGAGATCCAGCGATCAGTCTTGGGGGGTAATCGCTCTTGCTTTAACCTCCCTGGATCTGGATTGTGATCTAGGGTGGAAGTTGTGGGTGGGTTTACAGCTTGCCAGAAACGGAAGTTGCCCCCCACACGTTTGGGACGAAAATTCCTCTATCTGGCCTTAAAGCCATAGTGTGGCAACAAGCCCAAAAGTCAAGCAATTAAGTGGCAATATGCCAAGGCAAAGGAAACAGAAAAATGCAACCCTAGACTCCTATTTTGGGGGCATAGAGCGGGAAAAGGACTGTGAGGTCAGAAGTCCTGCTCCAAAAGCCCCAGGGGAAACCATGAGCGGGTTGCAGGCCATAGAGGACCTTAAGAAGGACTTTAAAAATCAAATAAGAGAAGTGGAGGAAAAATTGGAAAGAGAAATGAGAAGGATGCAGGAAAAGTATGAAATGAGGGTCAACAGCCTGACTGAGGAAAACAACACCTTAAAAAATAGACTAACTCAAATGGCAAAGGAGGCCCAAAAGGGCAATGAGGAGAAGAATGCCTTAAAAAGTCGAATTTGCCAGATGGAAAAAGAATCTCAAAAGTTCACTGAGGAGATTCATTCCTTCAGAGTTAGACTGGAGCAAATGGAAGCTAATGACTTTATGAGAAATCAAGATGCTGTTAAGCAGATCCAAACAAACGAAAGATTAGAAGGCAATGTGAAATATCTCATGGGAAAAACCACTGACCTGGAAAATAGATCCAGGAGAGACAATTTAAAAATTATTGGACTACCTGAAAGCCATGATCAAAGAAAGAACCTAGAAATCACCCTTCAAGAAATTCTCAAGGAAAACTGCCCTGATGTTTTAGATCCAGAGGGCAAAATAGAGGTTGAAAGAATCCACCAATCACCTCCTGAAAAAGATCCCAAAAAGAAAACTCCCAGGAATATTATAGCCAGGTTCCAGAATCCCCAGATCAAGGAGAAAATACTACAAGCAGCCAGGAAGAAACAATTTCAATATTGTGGAAACACAATCAGAATAGCCCAGGACCTGGCAGCTTATACACTGAGGGATTGAAGGGCATGGAATATGATATTCCAGAGGGCAAAAGAACTGGGAATGAAACCAAGGGTCACCTACCCAGCAAAACTGAGTATTTTGTTTCAGGGGAAAATATGGTCATTCAGTGGAATAGAGGACTTTCAAGCATTCTTGAGGAAAAAACCAGAATTGAATAGAAAATTTGACATCCAGACACAAGAAGGAAGAGATGCCTGAGAAGGTAATCAGGGAAAAGAAATCAAAAGGAACTTATCAAAGTTGAACTATTTACATTCCTATATGGAAAAGCAATAACTGTGACTGATGATATCTTTCTCACTATGAAAATAATGGAAGAAGGGGGTGTGGTCATATGAATACATATGTGAATGTGTGTGTATATAGTTACAGTTTATATGGATAGAGGGCATAAGTTGAATTTGTTGGGAAGGGAGAATACTCAAGGGAAGAAATTATGAGGTGAGAGAGGAAAGTGGCAAGAGGAGATGGGGAGAGACAGGGTAGTGTAAACTATCCCATTCAGAAGAAGCAAGGGGAAGTGGTTGCAAAAGAGGGGGAGAATAAGGAAGGCTAAAAAGGCAAAACCACATTCAAACTGAATTTGGTTCAGGGAGAAAATGACATACATAGTAAATGGGATATCTCAACCTGCAGCAGGATAGGGGGAAGGGGGATGGGAGGAGGGATGATGGATGGGAGGGCATCCTTGGGGTGAGGGGAGGTTGGAAGTACCCACTATAGAAGAGGGACAGGATCATGTAGGGAATGGACCAGGTGGGGGGTGGGATGAGTGGGAGGGAATTATAAGCAGCCTTGTACAATATATCTACTATGATAATGTTTTGCATAGCTAGACATGTACAACATATACTGAATTACTTATCTCCCAAGAGGGAATGGGTGACAAGGGAGGAAGGAAATGGATCTGAAATTCGAGGTCGTAACATTAAATGTTTCAAATATATATAAATACTATTATTAATACTCTTTTGCTTGTAATAGGGAGATAAGATGTGCAGGCATTGGGACACAAAGATTCACCTTCCTCTAATGGAAAAGTCGATGGGGGTATGGGAGAAGGTATGGGAGAGAGCAGATTGGAGGAAGCGATATCTTGTGGGACTACTATTCTGGGAGGTTGGGTAGGGGAATAATGGGGGGAAAATGATTGTAACTCAAAATCTGGCGGAAATGAATGATGTAAAACAGAAGTTAATAAAGCATTTGCTTAAAAAAAAAAAGAAAAAAAAACAAAGAGATAGCTGCCTATCCATTCAGCTGCAAAGCCTCTCAGACAGTACATGAATTGTAGTGAAATAGAAGTACCATCTTTCTGATGGTGAAGTGAATGTGATTTTCTAAAACTCATTGGAATTCTCCCTCAATTTCACACTCCTATCTCAAGGGTCAAGACAATGGGATATTGCTAGAAACAGTTTAAAAGCTCATTCCATCTGTTCCGAATTGCAAGGTGCCTGAATTGCTGTAAATACACTGTTTATGGGGATTTGAGCAAATAGTAATCATTTCTGCTGTGGTTCTCAGTTTCAAGGAATCCACACAATAAAACTATATAGAATGATTTTGAAAATAGTTTTTTTTTCCTGTTAAGTCTCAAACAAGACTATAAACATAAGGGTCTATAAGCTAAAGACACTACAAGTTATATGAAAATTATATTCAGACCTTTGCCAATTTTCCTGTAGCAAAGAACTGTGAGACTTGGTTGCACTGGATAGGAAAAGATTAAGTCATTTGCCAAAAAGATTTGGTGTTAGTAGAAAAAAATGGGTTGGACTTGGTGGGAAGAGCCACAAAACTGTTCATACACTTTACCGCAGCCGTCCAATTAGTGGGCACATACCTTGAGAGATTCAGTGACAGAAAGAAAAGTTCCATAGCATATATAATATCAATAGTAATTTTCTTTAGGGTAATGAACAAAAACAGCAAATAAAGTGGGTGTTCATCGACTGGAGAATGGCTAGACAAATTATGCGAATAAACCAAGTCAAGAAACAATAAAATAGAGTGAATTAAGGGGATTGTGAAAGAACCTTATGAAGGGGTGAGTATGAAAGAAAATGTCTGTAATGTAGAGGAAAACATCCCCAATATGTATGACACTGCCTGGCACAGAGAAGTTGTATCCTTATTGAATGAATAGAATCTGATTCATCTAAGATAATCTTTCACTTCTGAGCCCTTTCCTTGCCCCAACTTCAGAGAACAAACAAGATTCCAAACCATTACTTTCCATCCAATGTCTTCTCCCTTTTGTCTCCCTCAGTATAGTTTTTGCAATCTTTAATTGAGGAGGTGGACGTGTTGCCTTATTTCAGAGAGGTTATAAATGGCTTCCTTTGATAGTCCCCTAAATTGGTTCTGATACCAACCCTTTATTTCACCTTGATTGATAAATCCTAAGGCATTAGGATTATAGGTGGTATTAGACCTGAAAAGACAATCTGAGGTCATCTAGCACTCTCAATTTGCATATGATCAAAGTGAGTCTAAGAGAGATTCCCCCACACAGGTTGTAAGTGGTAGAGCCAAGATTAGAACCCAGATCCTCTGACTGCACAATCCAGAGTCATTTCAACTATATCACAGTTAGGCTACAGATTCTTTATATGGAGTGACACTCCTATGAAAATATATGTGAATTATATAAGGAAGTTGAACACTGAAAGATTTTCTTTTTTCAAAAAGCATCATCAAATTTGTTTGATTATTAAATGAAGTTGTGTGTATGTCTGTTCATGAATTTCATTTTGTTTTCTTTTATACCAAGGAGAATATTCTTTGGCAGATTATTAACTATGACTTCTCTTGCCTTGGTTGAGTAGTGATGAGAAAAAAGATCTCATTTACACATCTCGGGGAATAATAGAATGAGGCAGGAAGAGTCATCATGTTAAGAAAGAGAAGATTTATGTTGAATCATTGGAGTTATGAGGAAGATGGTCAATTAAAGCCTTTTATAGGGATAAAACCTATCCCTATAGAAAAATTAATTCTTAGAGAAAAGAACCCCAGTATCTTTCCATCTCTGGTCTTTGGAATAAGAATCATAGCAAAAATTGGTAAAATATGAGAGAATCAAGAAAGCAAAGAGTAAGAGAGTTGCCTTTGTGTTTTCAATGATTCCATGTCACCAATCACACTTTTTTGACATTAAGAGAAGAAACAATAGAGTTCCCAGAAAATAGAAGGTTCTGGTTTTGTCACCTTGTCCTTTGCCCTGGCCTGACCCCATTTGAAGTCTTGTTTCTGGGGAAGCGAATCAATGAGTTTCAGAACCTTCAGAGGAAGTTGGCCCAGATACTAAGAAGGCTTGAGATGATGCCACATAAGTATCAAAGCATTCAAAATAACTGAAAATATTTTAGCCTAGAGGAGAAAAGACTTAGGAGGAATGTCAGCTCTTTTCCAATGCTCAAAGTGTTGTCAGTGGGAAGACAAATTCTATTTGTGCTGTTTGCATTTGGGATACAAAACCAAGGCCACTGTGTATAATCAGATCATATATTTGGAATTGAAAAGGGATTTTAGAGGCCATTGAGTTCAACTTTCTCCTTTTAGAGATGAAGAAATTGGGAATTAGAGAAATTAAATGATTTACAGCCATTTTTCTCAGTAATTTGTACAAGGTTATCCACCTACTATTGAGGACTGTTCAGCATGGTAGCTGGGAGGAGGAAATTGGGAGTTAGAAAAATTAAATGACTTAAGGTCACATATCTAGTAAATATCTGAAGAAGGATTTGAACACATCTTCTTGATTACACCCGGTGTCGCATCTCTTATGTAATGCTACTTATCGTAGGAAGTTGCAAAGAAGCACATTTCAGCGTATATGAGAATTTTTCTTGAGAACTAGCAAAATCGTGCATGAAATAGACTGGTGACAGAAAAGTGGATATCCTGTCAATGAAGGTTCAAACAAAGTCTGGACAACTACTTGTTGAATTTGTTGTAATGGTGATTTCTATTTGGTTTCAAGTTGGATATTCTCTCCAACTCTAAAATTAAGTGCTTCATTTTTTTTTTCTCAAATGGTCCTAACCACAATTATGAGTTTGCCTTTATATCAATTTGACCTTGGGAAAACAACAACTAAAATAAAGAATTTTAATTTTTAGATACAAATTTTTAGCACTTGTTTTACTCAATGGTGATTCCATACCTCTTCTAAATTTGGGGATGAAGTAGTCTGTGACACCTGCAAATGACATCATGCAAAGGGGCCTTGGATTAGGAGTAAAAAGACCTGAATTGAGAATCCCAGCTCTCACTAGCTGTGTCTGTGGCCCAGGGAAAGTAACTTTACATTTCTTTGCTTCAAATCATTTTCATGGTATGTAAAACGAAGTGAACTAAATGACATCTAAACTTCTTTGTAGCTCTAAACCTTCTGTGTCATTGATTGCATTTAAATTACTCCAGGAGGAAAGAATTTATAAGACACAAATACTGATTGTTTTAATAATAGAGTTCTCTGAGAATCCTGGCATTGCTTCTCATATGGCTGCATTTCTTGTGGGTGTTGCCATTTGATGAAAGTATGGCATTTTCATCAATTCGTTTGCCCTATGCTATAATCAGTCACAAATTGAGAATGGGAATATGTGCTGAATAATAGCACCTTTAATTTAATAGGCATGAGAACCCCCTCTGTCTATACAGAGAGGAACCACTCTGTGATTTACAGATTTAGACAATTCCTTGAGACTCAAAAATGTTAAGTGACTTGCCCATGATGTTTTTTGGATCAAAGGGGTGGGGGGAATTGTGAAAATAATTTTGAAACTCATACTCAATTTAAGGGACAACTAGGTGGCACAGTGGATAAAGCACTGGGGTTGCAATCATGAATATTCATCTTAATAAGTTCAAATCTGAGTTCAGACACTGGCAGCATGACTCTAGGCAAGTCACTTAACCCTGTTTACCTCATCTGTAAAATGAGATGGAGAAGAAAATGGCAAACCACTCCAGTAGCTCTGCCAGGACAAACCCAATATGGGATACTGGAGAGTCAGACAAAGATGAAGAAAACTGAAAAACCATTGTCACAGAACTCAGAAGCATCTGTGACTAGATTTGATGCCTAATCTTCTAGACTCCAGTTTCAGAACTGTTTTCGATGTCAACTACTACCAATGAAGATGGTGATGAGAAAGCCATCAATACATTATTCTTTAAAGGTTTACAAAGTGATTTACATGCATTTTTTTCATTCACAAAAATATATACTAGGTGCAGTGGGGAATATGGAGAAGAATAAGATTCATTGGCTGTCTTTAAGTAGCTTACTGTCAAATTGAGGATGTAATCCAATTTAATTTAATAAGCATTTATTAAGCATTGACTATATAGAATTTCTCTAGGGATAGATAGAAACAAAGAATATAACCATTCCTAATGTGAAGGAGTCAACATTCTGTTGGGAATAATAGGGAATTTAATAACAACAACAACTAACTTTTATATAGGTTTTGCTATGTGCCAGGCACTGTGCTAATGCTGTGTTAGTGCTATACACATATTATCTCACTTGATTTTCATAAACAATCCTTTGAGGTATGTACTGTTATTATCAAATCCTAATGTACTATGAACTGTGCCACCTAACAGTCTATAAAAAATAAATAGGATTTGTATTTGTTCATATGCAGGGGAGGTACTACCAACTGAGAGATCATGAAAGGCTTCCTATGTGTGGAGCACTTGAGGTCACCCTTTAAAGGAAATAGGGATCCTGAGAGTTACAGGTAAGAGGAGACTGCATTCAGGCATAGGAAAGTCTGTTCAAAAGTGGGAGGTACAATATATTGCATAGGGAATAAAAATAGGCAAAACTGGAACATAAAGTGCTTGAGGAGGAATAATGTGAAAACTATCTAGGAAATAAATTGTAGACATATTGTGAAGGGCTTTAAAAGGCAAAGAGAGGAGGTTATATCTTAACCTACAGGCAATGGAGGATCCCTGAAGTTTTTTATTGTGTTTTTGCTTCTTTGATTTGGGAGGGGAGATGTTTTGGTTTGGGTTTTTATTGAGTAGGAGAGTTATATAGTCAGATTGTGTTTAGGGCATATCAGTTTGGAAGCTCTACTCATAATGGATTAGAATGAACTAAGTCTTCAGACAGGAAGTCAGTGGGAATCTATTGTAAAAGTCCATGTGAGAGGCAGTGAAAAGCTTGAAGTAGGCTAGTGATCTTGTACACGAAGAGAAGGATATATGTATGTGAGTTATTGTGGATATGTCAACAGGACTGGGCAACTGATTGGTCATTTAATTGGTGGGTAAATAACAGCAGGGGAATAGAGAATAAAAGATGACTCTAAGGATGCAGACTTAGGTGGAAGTAAAGTAAAGTAGAAAATGGTAAATATAAATAGAAATGTTTGAAGAGGGGTACAATTTAATAGGAATTCTCTTTGAACCCTACTGAGTTTGTGCTGTCTAAATTACATAAAAGTAGAGTTGTCTGTTACATGGTGGGTAAAAGATCACTAGAACTTGGGAGAAAAATAAAGTCTTGATATGTAGCTTTACATTTTGTGCCATAATGTATAAAGTTAAGGTAAATCATTATCACTTGGAGGTCACTCTTCATCCTGACATCCAAACACATGACTCTCTTTAATTATATCTAAAGTAATCCAGGACTACATTGGATAGTTTCTAAGGAATAAAATTATTATAAAGATTTTCCCCATTGATTAATTAGCTTGAGTCTTTATCCTGGTTCATTAAATTGTTGTTGCTGTTGTTCAGTTGTTTTAGTCATGGCTGATTCCTTGTAACCCAATTTGGGATTTTCTTGGCAAAAATACTGATGTGACTTGTCATTTCTTTCTCAAACTCATTTTACATAAGAGAAAACTGAGGCAAACAAGGTTAAGTGATTTCCCAGGTTCACACATATAGAAACTTTCACAAGAGTAGTTATGTGTATTAATTTATTGAGAAAGTATTCATTTATGAAGTAAATGAATAGGTCCACTTAATTCTTCTTTGGACTCCAAACTTAATACTCTGGACTTTTTTTTTCTCCATTATGATCCTGTGTAGTAGAAAAGACCTGAAAAATAAAGGAGTGTTCACCAATTGGGGAATGGTTGACCAAAGTATGACATAATAATGTAATGGTAGTAAATGTAATAGAATGGATTATGGTGCTGGTTAGTTGTCACCCATCATTCTTAAAGAGGACCAGAATGACATCACTAAGTAAGAGTCAAGTTACAGTGCGTCTGACTGTGGTTAATCAGATCAGTGCAAGCTCAGAATGCTCCACCACAGGTCAGGCACAAATAGTCCATGTTAATATTTGGGATAGATTCTCCAAATTTGTGCTCCTCCCATTTCTTTTGAGCTTTTTTGCTTTGCTCATAGAGCACAGCTCTGAGCATATCATGCTGCGATGTCCTCTGCCGATGTCTTCCACATCACATAATAGATTACAAAGTTCTGAGAGACCTTGAGAGTGTCCTTATTGTGCTTTTTCTGACAACCATGTGAGTGCTTGCCCTATGTTACTTCTCCATAAAATAGTCTTTTCGACAAGCATGTGTTTGATCTTCAATGTGACCAGCCCATTGGAGCTGTGGTATGCAGGAGAGCTCAAAATTTTGGCAGTTTACTTTGGGAAAGGATCTCAGTGTCTGGTATCTTATCCTGTCAAATGACCTTCAGAATCTTCCTAAGACAATTTATTTTATTTTTTTTTTATTTTTGTTTTTGGAGGGCAACTGGGATTAAGTAACTTGCCCAAGGTCACACGGCTAGGTTTTTGTTTGTGTGTGATAAGTGTCTGAGGCCGGATCCGAACTCAGGTCCTTCTGACTCCAGGGCCAGCACTCTTCTCACTGCGCCACCTAGCCGCCCCCTAAGACAATTTAAATGGAAGCATTTCAGTTTCCTGGTATGGTGCTAGCACACTGTCCAGGTTTCACAGGTATACAACAATGAGGTCGGCACAACGGCTCTGTAGACCTTCAATATGGTAGTCAATATAGCACTTCTTCTCCCCCACACCTTCCTTCGGATACTTCAAAACACAGAGTTAGCCCTGACAATGAGCTTGTCAACCTCATTATCAGTGTTTACATCTTTGGAAAGTATACTGCCAAGGTAAATGGACTTTTCCACAATATTGAAAACTTCTCCATTTGCTGTAACTGAAGGCTCAATGTATACATGGTGTGGTGCTGGCTGATGGAGCATCTGTTTTTCTTGGTGTTAACTGATAGGCCAAAATTAGTATGAACAGCAGAGAATTGAGTCAAACTTTGATGCATCTCAGCTTCAGTGGGTGCATTAAGTGCACAATCATGTGGAAATGAAAAATCATTCACCAACACTCCCTCCACTTTAGTCTTGGCTTGTAGTCTTTTCAAGTTGAAGAATTTACTGTCACTGCAGTAGCTGACCTTGAAGTGAACCTTCATCTGTCAGCCTTGTTTCACTGAGGGCTACTATTTGGATGTGATACTTGCTGAGTTCTCTTGCAACAAGAGCTGTTCCTCTTTCAGGTCTGCTGGATTTTGTTTTGTTTATAAGTGTCCATGCATCACATGTAATAATGGTGAGTGGAATCATCTTTGCAGAAATTTGCATACATTTTTTCATATTTTGACTGCAAGGTGAGATCCCCCACCTGCCTCAGTAATCAGGTAAGGATTGGAGAAGCAAATAGTTTTTAGGACAATTTTTCTTGCCCCTTCTTTAAACTAGAAGGTGAACGGTGTGATGCTTAATAAACAGCTTAGGCATCCAAGGGGCTGCTGAATTGTACTGCTGCTTCCAGTGAGAACATAACCATATGACCTGGTAAAGAAGCAAGCAACCTAGCATACCTAGGGTGGCTGCCAACACAGGTTCCTATATCTGCTTTTCTAAAGGAAAGCAACTCAAAATGGGCTGGCAATCTTGCTTTAATCAAACATATATCATTTACCTAGTTCAGGGGGAAAAGGTCAGCACACCAAACTTCAGTGAACACAGAGATTACAAGCAGACAAAAAATACAGACAGAGCAACAAAATCATCAGACAGAATTATAACTGCCTGACCATTACATCCATACCTAGTCAGTTACCAGAGAGGGAAGCACCAACATCTTGGTTTTCAAGGCTGGGGTGTCATTGGCTGCCCAGAGTCTTGTCTGGTCAAATCACATACCTCTCCCCAAAGTGAGACCCAAAACAAAATCTCACATCAGGGTATATACAACCTTCTCCTGGATCAAAGAATGTCATAACCCTCTTGACCCACTGCCCAATCACAAAGTAACAAGATATAGGTGTTCGTGAAAAACAAACCTCCTGCCACAGGCTCCAGGTGACCACATTCAGTCTATTAAGGGGCAGAGTACATTTTCAAATAAAGGAAGGTTCTCAGAGTCACTTAAGCCTATCAAAGGGCCTAGGGGCAGGGAAGATCTTAAATTCCCATTCCTATAATACCTGGGCAACCTGTGTGTAGGGTTGTGTTTACAACTCTGAGTGTATCCACACCTGCTCCTTTGTCACTCACCTGTCACCACAGGACCTTAAGATAGGTAAAAATGGCAGGATACTATGGGTGAAGTCTTTTGATTCATGCATAAATTGGATTAAGTAAGGCAGAGTTGCATGAAAACTTTAGCCTCACCCTCTCTTCCAATCCTCATAGTCCAGTGGCAAGACAGAGTCAAGACAACTAGTGGTACCTTCAGATGCAATGGATAACCTTTGTGCCTTCAATGTATAACCACACTCTAAGACCTTCACAGTGCCTATTTCAACTGCCTTCATAGCTATTGGTACAAATTGTTCTGATCCACCAATTCCACCAGGGGAAATATTCATATGGTTGGAATAGACAACTCCCTAACTCACCGATGGATTGAGACCCATCAGTTACCCTCAACCTGTTTTAGCCCATCTGCCAAAAGAGTTTACTGGGGTGTGGCTACTGTGCATACTATAGCATCTTGGAGCCATAGATGAGAGTTAGGTGGATCAGGTGGACACCAATGGTGGAAAGCAGCCCCCAAAAGAGGTAAGCAACCCTTGCACTAGAGGTGCTAGTCTTCCCTGAACACGCTCTCCACCCCATCCATCTATCTATCTATCCATCTATCTATCTATCCATCCATCTATCTATCTATCTATCTATCTATCTATCTATCTATCTATCCATCTATCTATCCATCTATCTATCTATCTATCTATCTATCTATCTATCTATCTATCTATCTATCTATCTATCCATCCATCCATCCATCCATCCATCCATCTATCTATCTATCTATCTATCTATCTATCTATCTATCCATCTATCTATCTATCTATCTATCTATCTATCTATCTATCTATCTATCTATCTATCCATCCATCCATCCATCTATCTATCCATCCATCTATCTATCTATCTATCTATCTATCTATCTATCCATCTATCTATCTATCTATCTATCCATCTATCTATCTATCTATCTATCCATCTATCTATCCATCTATCTATCTATCTATCTATCTATCTATCTATCTATCCCTAAGTCTACAAATCTATCTTTATATATGGTATTTCATTACAATTGGTTTGCTTTATAATCCTAAGTGTTTCATTTTGAGCTTGCTGCATATCCCTGTGTGGGTGTTAAGTATCAACAATGCTAGAGAAGATCAAAGGAGGAAAAGAGGATTCTCAGTTGGAATTCCGAGCAGTGCACTGCGGAATTTTTGCTTTCGATTTCATGAAGACTTCCTACCACGATGGGAGCTTTAAATGTCCTTTCAGACCACTAGTATTTTAGGATATCTTAAGATAGGACCCACTGCTTATGGGAAGGACAGAATAGTATTCGTACATGCAGCACTAGCCTTGGGGTCAGAAAGACCTATAGCCAATATCTCTCACATTCATTAGCTATAAGACCCTAGGCAAATCACAACCTATGCACGCCTCACTTTCCTCATCTATAAATGAGGCCAATTATAACTTTAGTGCCTACTTTTCACGGATGTTCTGGAGTGCAACAATAGATGTGAGCCACTCTTTTAGTTTTAAAGCCCTGCATATAACTGTCATTATTATTTTTGTTATGACTGCTCTTGTTAGTAATGATTCATCCTTCTATAGCAAAAAGAACACTTACTTAAGAGTTCCAGTTTTGGCTATGCTACTTACATTGTGAGGCATTGTGAGAGACGATGAAACATCTCTTGGCTTTGATTTCCTCAGCTCTAAAATGAGGAAAACCTAGGCTAAGATACTTTATATTTCCCTTTTCTATAACTTTAAATGAATTCTTTTGCCTACCTCCTAAACCATTAGACACATGTAAAAAGATGTCCATTTCTTAAGAGTAACACAATTCTTCCATGTTCCATGTTAAATCTTTCTATAATCCTATGAATATTTAACTATGTGTGCAGGTACTTTTTTTTTAATATATCAAAAGACTGACTTTCTGGCAATACATTTGCCTCCAGCATTGTAAGGTTGGGAGATATGGGGGAGGGGATTATCACATCCTATCACCCTTTTAATACTATCATATCAGCTTTCACAAAGCTACCTTCTGTCATCAGTTTTTGAACGAGATGGACATATAGATGTAGACATGAAAAAGCAATATATGAAATTGGTGTGTGGTGAAGGTGCCCACATATTCTTGTGGAACTTCTGACAAGGTTTAAATCGCTCCTCTTCCAAATGTATGATTCTCAGCAATAGAAAGCAGTCATCGGTGAGGGGGACAATATTAGCTCAGATAAGCGCACTACACAACACTTAGAAGGCATTTTCAATAAATGTGCTCAAGTATACTTAGCCTTTTAAAGGCTAGAGTTGGAGAGAAGCTGTATTAGTACTGCTTTGCACCCAGCCCTTGAAGAAAATAAATGAGACCATCCACACTATAAGATCCTATCTGTTGATTGCATGGGCCTAAAGGCAGCAGTCATTCCCTCTGTACTAAGGGGTCTATCTGTTCTGTATGCACATGTGGAGTGACTGAATTCAGGCCCAGGGAAGACTGGCTTGTAAGAAATGCTAAGAGGCTTTTCTCACACTCTTGTTCTTTACCCCCACACATTGCAGGAAAATTTATTGAATTTGGCATTTGTCTTTTATCTGGGCTCTCCTGAAAAGGAGAGGTGATAAAAAGGTTGTTTGTTGCACTTTCCATTATCTACCCTTTATTAGGCTTTCTGAAATCTGAAAAGAGAAGTGGCATACTAGGGAGGATGATGTGGGCCCAGATCTAGCAGACTTAGAAAGTAGAGTTCATTGACATCAAGGGCTGTCTTTGCTCTGTCTTTTTACCCCCAAAATATAAAAAAGAGATTTGTTTTAAATATACTAGGAACTTAAAGAATGCTTGTTATACTGAATTAGATTTCTACCTATATTCCAACTTTTCTCCTTTCCAGAAAACCATCCTTTGTGACAGTTGTTTTTGTGTTTGTTTGTTTTTTGTTTTTTTTTTTTAATGGAGAAAAGAGAAAAATTCAATTAAGTTAATTAGTACATCGATAAATATGGCATTGTATTCAATATTCCACAACTACTGAAATCTCCTATAATTCCCATCTCTGGAAAGGGGTAGAGGAAGGTGACTCTTCATATATGCTGTATGGCTGATGTTGTTGTTTCATAAAAATGAGAAAATATTTACAAAGTGCTCTGTAAAATTTATAGCTAGGGGTATGTTAGTAAGTAGTTAACAATTAATTTTCCAGAAAACAGAAATTGTGTAGATATGAAATACTTTTAATTTTAATCTGTTATAATAATATAATTATTAAGAATTTATCCATCATATTGCTAAGTTTGGGTGATCAGTAGAGCAAAAGATCAAACTCTGATCTTTAGCATCAGCCAGTTTTCAAGGTGAAATGCTCACTCTAACAATTTAACATTTGGCCCTTTTGGGTTAGTTGGAGCTGCCTCTAACATACACACTTAAAGTCTATATAAATGTTGGTAGTAGTAGTAGTAGTAGTAGTAGTAGTGGTAGTAGTAGTAGTAGTAGTAGTAGTAGTAGTAGTAGTAGTAGTAGTAGTTGTAGTTGTAGTAGTAGTAATGGTAGTAAATTATAATTGTTCATTGGCATTGATGGAGTCATTGTATGTATTGTTTCCTTGGCACTGAATATTTCATTTTGTATCAGTTCATAAATCTTCCTATGCTTTTATTTGTTTTTCATATTCATCATTTTATTCATCAGAGTGATATTTCATTTTCATCCTGGAATTTGAATTGCATCATATGTACCAAAACTAATTTAGGAAGATTCCAATCAATGGGTAGCTCTCTCTCTCTTTTCTTTTTCTCCAGTTTTCTGCTACCACAAAAAAGTAAAACTACAAATATTTCAGTGTATCTTGAACTTTTCTTTTTCTCAATTACCTCCTTGGCATATAGGCCTAGCAGTGGAATTTCTGGGTCAAAATGTATTGGTCTGGAAGGAAAAATAGATATGAACCACCCTTTTAATTTTAAAGCCCTGTATCTAACTGTTGTACTAATTCACAACTACACTCACAATATATTCATATGCATGTCTTTCTACAACCTCTCCAGAAATGAATTATCCTAATCTTTTGTCATTTGAGGATGTGAAGGGAAACCCCAGGAATGAATGTTTTGATTTGCATTTATCTTGCTGTAACAATTTGGAGTATTTCAACATCTGTTTGTTAATAGTTTGCCTTCTTCTTTTGAAAACTGTTCATAGAATCTGAAAATTTTGTAATGAGGAATGGCCTTTGGCATATATATATATATATACACACACACACACACACACACACACACACACACACATTTCTCATGGTGATTTATAAATCTTAGGAAAAATATGAAATAGATAATGCTGCTGCTACTGCAGCTGCTGCTGGTGGTGCTGATGCTACTACCATTTATGTAGTATTTAAAGCAGAGTTGTGCTAGAGTCAGTTCCAAGTAACCCAAAAGAATAAGTGGCTAAATTTTGGACAAGAAATTTGGATTTCAGAGCAAGAGTAGAATTTCAAATACGGTCTCAGGTACTTACAAGATGCACAACTCTAGCTAAGTCACACATGAGAAAAAGAATGAATATAAGAATGAGAATAAATAGATAACATTTATACAGTAAGGATTATGTGCAGGGAACATCACACTTTACAAAACTTAGCTCATTTGATACCTTACATGTCAGTCTCAGTTTCTTCATCTGTAAAATGAGAATTAGTAGCACTAACCTCCCAGGGTTGCTGTTTTGTTAAAATGAGATAATATTGACAAAGTGCTTTACAAAATTTAAAACTGGTAGAATATTAGTAAATGATTAAGAACTAACTTTCCATAATATAAAACTAATGCATATGTGAAACACTTTTAATTTCAATCTACATTCTTAACATTTTCTCCACAGCTTTATGAAATATAGGTAATCAATAAAACAACAAATCTTATATCTTCTAATTTCCAAGGTATAAATGCTTATGCTGAAAATTTAACAGAGCTAATTGGAGCTGATTCCAGCACTCCACTGCTTAAAACACTATATGAATGATTAGGAGGAGTGGTAATATATTTGAGTAGTAATTATAATAATACATTTCATTATTTCTAGAGCTTATCTGGAAATTTTATAGAAATTTATTTTTCTGCTATCAGACATTCTATACTCATTTCTAAAGGCTGGACTTACCAATAGTCTATTAAATAGAGAGTTCTTTGGTGATTATTGAAAAACTGCATTATTAAGTTCCACTATTTGATGCCTTTTTCTAGTTTATCTTATTAATCTTTTCTATTTTTAATTATTATAAAATTGTTTTTGATGATTGCTGTTTTATGATAGAATATGACATTTATAAATTATATTTCTATTTCCTTCTTTTTTTTAATTCTTTCCCTTGAAATTCTAGATCTTTCATTTCTCTAAATTAGTTTTATCATGATTTTTAAAACTCTGTAAAATATCTGGGAGTTTGGTTGTAAAAGTAATAAAAGTGAAAATTTGCTTTTATACCATTTTTTAAATTTTACTTACATTGTCCTGCCTGGGTCATAAACACTGAATAAGACTAAAGCTATCTAAGTAATGTGTTTGTTTCTAAATATGTTTTCAATTAATATGAATTTTTTAATTTCCTATCTCCAACTGATCACCCACCCTCACGGAGAAAAAAAGTAAAGCAAAAGCTTAAAAAAGTCATTGACAATCAAACAAAACAATTTTAATATTTACTCAAATACAAAAAAACAATGTGACTCATTTTTAATATTTACTACAATACTTCTCTAATAGTAGGTAAATAATAGTCTTCATCCTTGGTCCTTGGGAATTAGCGTTGATTATTGAATTCATTAGTAATTTTAACAATTTCAAAATTGCTCATTCTTGCCTTCTTTTATTTTATAAGTAATTTTCCTGATTTGATAAGTCTGTCAAAAAGGTTTTGTTAAGCACCTAGGTGTCAGACACTATGCAAATGACCATTTTTATTTTGTAAATGGAAAACCTTAAAGAGTTCATAGTCTAGAGGCAGAGTCAAGATGGCAGAGTAGAAACAGCACTTCCATAGCGCTCCAGCCTACAGCACTTCAAAATTATATAAAAGGGGGCTCTGAAAAAATTCTGGAGCAACAGCACCCACAGAACGACACAGAGAAGCCAACCTCCTGTTGAGGACAGCCCTCCAGCCAAGCAGGGAGTAGCAAGCACAGAGCTTGGGGAGCCAAGCCCAGGACCCCATGAGTCAGAGGTTCTAGACCCAGGGCAGCCAGACCAGCAGCCGGCTGGAGGGACCTTAGAACACCAGCGGCTTTGGCTTTTCCAGAATTACCAACACATAGATGCCTAGGACAAAGTGAGAGGTTAGTGCCCTATGGACTTTGGGAACAGTATTTGGGGAATGCATCGGCTTCCTCCCCTGGGGGCTAGAAGCAGCTGAGGAACCTTGGCAAAGCCGCCATTTTGCAGCTTCAGTTGCAGCTTCAGCTCCTAGCCTGCAGACTGTAGGGGGATCCAGCAATCGCTCTGGGGGATAACCACTCTTGCTTTAACCTCCCTGGATCTGGAATGCAGTCTGGCGTGGAGGTCTTGGGGTGTGTGTCCAGCTTGCCAGAGTGTGTGGGGGCTTCAGGGAGGGCACCTGATTAATACCTCCAGCAGTTGAGAAGACCCCAACTTTTGGGATGGAAGCTCCCCTGTCTGGTGGCAGAGTCCTATTGTGGCAACAAGACCAAAAGTCAAGTAATTAAGTGGCAACATGCCTAGTCAAAGGAAACAAGATAAAGAGAAAAATTCAACATTATACTCCTATTTTGGGGGCAAAGAGGATCAAAGCATGGAATAGGAGGAGGGCTGTGAGGTCAGAAATCCTGCACCAAAAGCCCCAAATGAAAATGTGAGTGGGTTACAGGCCATAGAGGACCTTAAGAAGGATTTTAAAAACCAAATAAGAGAAGTGGAGGAAAAATTGGGAAGAAAAATGAGAAGGATGCAGGAAAAGTATGAAATGAGAGTCAACAGCCTGACTGAGGAAAATAACACCTTAAAAATAGACTAACCCAAATGGCAAAGGAGGCACAAAAGGGCAATGAGGAGAAGAATGCCTTAAGAAGCCAAATTTGCCAGATGGAAAAAAGAGTCTCAGAAGCTCACTGAGGAGATTCATTCCTTCAGAGTTAGACTGGAGCAAATGGAAGCTAGTGACTTTATGAAAAATCAAGATGCTGTTAAACAGATCCAAGCAATTGAAAGAATAGAAGGCAATGTGAAATATCTTATGGGAAAAACAACTGACCTGGAAAATAGATCCAGGAGAGATAATTTAAAAATTATTGGACTACCTGAAAGCCATGATCAAAGAAAGAACCTAGAAATCATCCTTCAAGAAATTCTCAAGGAATATTGCCCTGATATTTTAGACCCAGAGGGGGAAATAGAGGTTGAAGTAATCCATCCATCACCTCCTAAAAAAGATCCCAAAAAGAAAACTCCTAGGAATATTGTAGCCAGGTTCCAGAATTCCCAGATTAAGGAGAAAATGCTACAAGCAGCCAGGAAGAAACAACTTCAATATTGTGGAAAGACAATCTGAATAGCAAAGGACCTAGAAGCTTCTACACTGAGGGATCGAAGGCCATGGAATATGATATTCTGGAGGGCAAAGGACCTGGGATTAAAACCAAGAATCACCTACCGAGCAAAACTGAGTATCTTGTTTCAGGGGAAAATATGGTCATTCCGTGGAATTGAGGATTTTCAAGCATTCTTTAGGAAAAAACCAGAGTTGAATAGAAAATTTGACATTCAGACACAAGAATCAAGAGATGCTTGAGAAGGTAGACAGGGAAAAGAAATCAAAAGGAACTTATCAATGTTGAGCTATTTACATTCCTATATGGAAAAACAATAACTGTGAGTGATGAAACCTTTCTCAGTATGAAAATAATTGAAGAGGGGTATATGGGCATATGAATACATATGTGAATGTGTGTACATATGTTTACAGGTATACATGGATAGAGGGCACACGTCGAATTTTGTGGGAAGAGATTATACTTAGGGGGTGAAATTAAGAGGTGAGAGAGGAATGTGGCAAGAGGAGATGGGGAGACACACGGTGGGGTAAACTATCTCATGTAGAAGAAGCAAGGGGAAGTGGTTGCAGGGGAGGTGAAGAACAGGAAGGCCAAAAGTCCAAACCATATTCTCATTGAATTTGGCTTGAGGAGAGAATGACATGCATACTAAATGTGATATCTCCCCCTGCAGGAGAGTAGGAGGGAGGGGGATCAGAAAGGGGATGATGGAGGGGAGGGTATGCTGGGGGTATGGGAGGTTGGAGGCACCCACTTTTGAAGAGGGACAGGATCAAAGTAGGGAGTTGACCAGGTGGGGGGTGGGATGGGTGGGAGGGAAATATAGCCAGTCTTTTACAATATATCTACTATGGTAATATTTTGCATAGCTATACATGCACAACATATACTGAATTTCTTATCTTCCCAGCGGGAATGGGTGACAAGGAACGAAGGGAATGGGTCTGGAATTCTAAGTTTTAAAATTAAATGTTTCAAATATATATAAATAATATTATTAATACTATTTTTGCATGTTATTGGGAGATAAGATGTACAGGCATTGGAGCACAGAGTTTCACCTTGCCCTAATGGAAAAGTCAAAGGGGGTATGGGAGAGGATATGCGAGAGAGCAAATTGGATGAGAGGATATCTTACGGGGAAAAAAAAGATAAACAGATAAAAATAAAAAAAATAAATGTATTTAAAAAACAACTAGGGAGCATTGTTAATGTAACAAGAGATTGGACTTTTCTTCTTAAAATGGAAAATCTCAGAAACTATGTTTTTAGGAACTACAAACTTATTACCCAATCTGGCCACAGACTTGGATTTTTGCAGAATTTCTTTGTCTCCAACCCATATCCTGAAACCTATTTTGACTGTATAGATTATCTTTTAATAAATCTCATTTGGACACGTGAAAAAAAAGAGTTCATAATCTAAAGGACAGATAAAATGCAAACAACTTCATACAAACTAGATATAGACAAAATAAATGGGAGATTATTTCAGAGAGAAGGATATAATTAAGATGTACTGGAAAAGAATTCTGTTAGTAGATGGGGATAATTTCAATTTGCATTATTTCATACTACTCTTACCAGATTATCTGAAAGCCTTGAAATTAGGATGGACCCTCAGTTATTTTAATTTATACCCATCTCTTGTTTAATCATTTACAATATTTCCCCATATTCTTAGAAAGTAGGGATTTCTTCTTAATATACCTGAAGTCATGTGTTCTTACCCTTTTTACAGTAGGAAAATGCCTCTTATTCGAAAAAAAATTAGAGTCAGTTTCTTATATATCTTAGAAATGAGGTTCTTTTCCCCCCAGAGAAACTTGCCACAAAGGTTTATCTTTCAGTTACCTACTTCTTTTCTAATATTAGCTTCTTTGAATTGTTCATCATTTCTTTGACCACTAGAAGGAAAGACATTTATGAATAGTTCAAAAGACCAAACTGTATCATTTGATTCATCAGATCATATAAATAGAATTATGTTTTTTTCTTATATTATTTTAAAAGTCTTGAAAATGATAAAGAACATTTATAACAAAGATATACAAAAGAAAAGGTCACGAAGTCATGAAAAGACTTGAATCTTTTAAAGTTGTAAGGGTCTCAAAAATGTGTCTGTTGAGATACTTTTATGGCATACTTTATAATTGAATCTATACAAGTATTAAACTTTTTAGGTAGATTGATTATATATTTTATGTGTTATGTTATTATTTTAAGGAAATTTTCCTTTCTATGTTTCCTCTTTGATTTTGTTATTATTCTAATATAGGAATTCTGTTGATTGGGTGGGGTTATTCTGTAACCTGGAATTTAGTTGAAGCTATTAATTGCCTCAACTAGTTTCTTTGTTGATTCCCAATTATTTTCTAAGTGAGCAAATATGTAACCAGAAATGAGATATTTTTACCCATATTCATGCCTTTAATTTCTCTTTTATCATTACTACTTGAAATATTTCTAGAATTTGCCCCAAATACAGCAAGATCTCTCAGTTTCTTTTAATCTATTTCCAAGACTCATTTTGGCTACCTCAATCATCTTCCTGATGTTCTGGTTCTTGGTGAGAAATTACAAAATAAATATGGTCCCCCCACTTTCTAAGCCCAGGACATAATTGAAATACATCACACATGCCTATTTAACACCTATGTCATCCTTCCTCTTTTATATATTCTCCCATTCTGCAATTTAGTCCTGTAAAACAAATCAGATAAACTTAATCATTGGGAGAAGTGGGAATGTTAGAGCACATGGTATTTCAGGCCTGCTCCTTCACTACTTCTCTAATTTCTTCAAATTCCACTTTGGCTTCTGCCCTCATGTACTTTTAGAAAGAAATCTCTTAATGTTTCCTCTATTGTTGTTGCTACTTTAATTCAATGTGAGGGTTTTTTTTTTTTTTTGCTTTGTCTTATTTCATACACTCACATATGCATTTATATACAAATACACCCTCCTATATAAACATATAATTGTGTGTGTGTGTGTATTCCCTTCAACTATCCTCATACTGACAAAAGTCTCATGAGTAACAATTATAATTTTTCCATGTAGGAAGGTAAATTGTTCAACTTTAATAAGTTCCTTATGATTTCATGTTCCTATTTACCTTTTCATGCTTCTCTTGCTTCTTGTGTTTGAAAGACAAATTGTCTTTTCAGCTCTGGTTTTTTCATCAAAAATGCTTGAAAATCCTCTATTTTACTGAATGACCATATTTTCCCCTGAAGCATTATACTCAATTTTGCTGGGTAGGTGATTCTTGGTTTTAATGATAGCTCCTTTGACCTCCAGAATATCACATTCCAAGCCCTTTGATCACTTATAGTAGAAGCTGCTAAGTCTTGCGTTATCCTGATTGTGTTATCCTGACTGTTTGTACTATTTTCTCCTTGACCTGGGAGCTCTGGAATTTGGCTACAATATTCCTAGGAGTTTTATTTTTGAGATTTTTTTCAAGAGGCCATTGGTGAATTCTTTCAATTTCTATTTTGCCCTCTAGTTTTAGAATATCAAGGCAATTTTCCTTGAGAATTTCTTGAAGAATGATTTCTAGATTACAATAGTTTTATAGTCCAATAATTTTTGAATTCTCTCTCCTGCATCTATTTTCCAGGTAAGTGGTTTTTCCAATGAGCTATTTCACATTGCTTTCTACTTTTTCATGTTTTTGGATATGTTTTATAGTATCTTCATTTCTCCTAAAGTCTAACTACCATTTGTTCCAATATAATTTTGAAGGAATTATTCTCTTCAGTGAGTTTTTGAAATTCCTTTTCCATATGGCAAATTCGGCTTTTTAAACAATTCTCTTCATTGCCTTTTTGGCCCTCTTTTGCCATTTGATTTAGTCTATTTTTAAGGTGTTGTTTTCTTCAGTATCTTGGGGTCTACTTTATCATGTTGTTAACTTGCTTTTTATGATTTTCTTGCATCATTCTAATTTCTCTTCCCAATTTTTCCTTTATGTACTTGATTTTCAAAATCCTTCTTGAACTTCTCTTTGGTCTATAGCCAGTTCATATTTTTCTTAGAAGCTTTTGATGCAGGAATTCTGACTTCATTGTCTTCCTCCCCTTTCATGCTTTGATGCTTTTTGTCCCCCCAAAAAGGATTCTGTGGGCTGATAACAATTCCTCTGCTGGCTCACATTGCCAGCCAATTATTTGACTTTTGTGCTTTTTGCCACAGTAGAACTCTGCTTCCAGAAAGGAGAAAGCTTTGTCCCAAATTGCTGGGGTTTTTTGCAAATATTATCAGAGGTCTGAGGAGGGTGCCCTATTTATAGACACCATGCTGTCACCCTGGTGTTTCTCACCCCAGGACCACCACCAAAGACAGCAATCCATATCCAAGCAGGTTAAATCAAGAGGGATTCCCCTTTGAGTGGTTGCTTGGTCCCTCTAAGATCTGCAAGTCAGAAGCTCTGGAAGCAGCCATGTGGCAGCGGCAACAACCATAATGCCTCCACCACCTCTTGCCACAGTGCAGGGGTTGTACCTTGATTTTAGGCCATTTGGTTCCAGCAGAATTCTCCACTGCTTTTTTTTTTTTTACTTTTGTATTTATGGGTTGAGAAGTCTGGAAACCACCACAGATGCTGGTCATTCATTCTCCTGAATTCTCCTCAGGCCTCCACTTTTCAGGGCTTCCATGGGGTGCAAACAGCATGGCTTGCCTAGGGTTGGGAGGGTTAGTTACCTGAAGTGATCTATCAAGGAATTGTGTTCCTGTGCCATTACTAACCATTTTTTGAAAGGGGTCGAGGGGAACAAGAATGTCTGAATGAGTTAAGTTAAGGAAGCAAATGGGAAAGCTACTGAAATAAAATAAACCTGAACTAGGGTGGTGGCTGTGTTAAGAGATTCCATAAGATTTGGTAGATGATTAAATTTTGACAGTGAATGAAAATGAAGAATTGAGAATGATAAAATGGTTGTGGAATTAGGTGACTGTAAACATTTTGGTATTCTTGACACTAACAGAGAACTGCAAAAGACAGGTAGGTTTGGGAGGAAAGATAATAAGTTCTTTTTTGGACATATTAAATTTCTGATACCTATGAGATAGCCATGTTGAAATTCCTATTTGGCATTTGCTGATCTAGGACTGGAGCTATAGAGAGAGGTCCGGATTGAATATATAGATCTGAGAATTATCATCACAGAGGTGATAATCAAAACTAATGGAAATCAATGAGGTTGCCAAGTTCAACCATTTAGAAAGAAAATGGACCAAATGGACCAGGACCAAAAATTTTTGTTTTCATGTCTTTTTTTATGGAGATAATATCTGTAGCATTGTCAACAGTGTTGTTATGAGGATCAAATAAAATGTTTAAAAAGTCATTTGCAAATTTTAAGGTGCTATTTAAATATATCAATTTTAGTTTAAGGAAAACTTCTGTTGCAGAGTGTTGGTAACGTTTAAGTACTTAATGTTTCTCTTTTTTTTCCTCATTCACCCAACCATTCATACACTGTGGTGAAATGTTCCTGCAAAACAGAACACTTTTTTATTTGTTGTGTTTTGTGTATTTTCAAAATATCTTCATGCATTTTTCATTAGATTCTTACAGCAACCCTGTATTGTACTCTGAACAGGTATTGTTGTCCCCTTCTTAAAGACAGGGAAATTGAAACAGCTTTCTTCTTTGCTTTTTCCAGGCTGTGCTTTGAATTTCTATGGTCAGTCTAATTTATAGGTTTGAAAAAGAAACTCATCAAGAGCAAAACCATATATCCCATTCCTAAGAGCTACTTTGGGATATCGGTAGAGCTTCCTAGATGAGGATCATTTCCCATTAGAGAAATTGATGTATCTGAATTGTATCACCCTATACCACAAAAAAAAGACTTTCCAAAATTCATTTTGAAAACGCCTTTCTCATTATTAGCTTTTAGGAGATATGTGGAATTGTGTGAAATTATGAAATAGTTCCTACTGCAGTGGATTATACATTCTACTGACTCATCAAATAATAAAAGTTCTCCAAATAGTTGTTCTTTGCTCACATTTTCTACCCAGAGGATCATAAATTCTCCTTTTGTTAGCAAGAAATGAAAAGGCCTAAGGATTCCTGAAAATAACACACTTGGTAATTAAATGAGAGAAGCTTCTAGCCAAGATGGCTGCCTGAACAGGAGCCCTTTGTATCCAGGTTGCACTTGTGTTCTCCAGCAAAACCCTGAAGTTCATGCCAGACTGAATGACAAAGAAATCAGATGACAAGTGTCTTCCAAACCCCAGAATTGTATGAAAGGTTGGGCACTTGCCAGCACATAATAGGAAAGGGGAGCAGCAGAAGAGACACCATTTGCACCAAAGGAAAGGATTTTCCAGGGACAGGTAGAGATAGGCTAGTGACAATGTAGCCTGAAACATTCTGGATCCAGTAGTTGTAAAACCAGAAGACTCCCATGAGAAAAAATTTTTAAAAATAACTAGAAAAATCCAGGGTCAAGATATTTTAATTTGCTCAGAGAGGTAAGGAGCAGAATTAGTTTTTTGTTGTAGTACTCAAAAGAGAACACCTCAGACCTAGGGAATGTAAAGTTTTGAACATCCTGCCCTGAGATAACAGAAACCCAGGGGAATCAGGTGAGCTGAGATTATCCTTCCCACCCCTCTACACAAAATAATAGTAAGAGGTATTGAATGGCTTTGAAACAAAGCCCCAATTCAAGAATTAAAACTTGAAAGAGAAAAAAGTCAACTGAAACACTGACATCATAGGACAAAACTAAAAAAAAGCAAAGAAGTATCAAAAAACTAGAGGTATTAATTCCAATAACATTATAGTCAATAGCCAGAGCTCCCACATATAATCACAGATAGTGAAAGCATCCAAAAAGAAGCTGTCCAAGTACCAGGAGATCATAATCAGTATTACATAATTATATGATTTTTGAAAAAGTTTTGCATAAGCAGCCTTTACCATAAGTGAGAGATAGATGAGAAATAGAAATACCTCGTTGTTTGTAATTTTTCTCACAATTTTACCCTTCTGTCTCTCTCTGCCTCTGTCTCTCTGTCTCTGTCTCTCTCTGTCTCTCTCTCTGTCTCTCTCTGTCTCTGTCTCTCTGTCTCTCTGTCTCTCTCTCTATTTCTGTCTCTCTCTCTCTGTCTCTCTATGAAACAAAGATTGAGAACCTAAAAGATAATGTGTTTAATGTCTATATAAACATAGTTTACTAGACAAAAGAAACTTAGGGTTCATCTATGCTGATCCTTTTTTTTTTAATAGAAGTAAGGAACTTGAAACCAAAAAAGAATAAATAATTTGTCCAAGGACATTCTTTTGTGGTCTTGAATGACTCGCTTCACTTCTCTTGAAATCAGTTTCATCACCTATAAAAATGAGGAGATTAACTAGGTAAATGGTCAAAAATTATTAATCCACTATTTTCAAAAAGAGTAAAAATAATTTGAGCTATAAACAAGCATATGAACATGAAAAATGTTCTAGATCATTATTAATTAGAGTAGAGCAAGTTAAACCAACTCTGAAGCTCTACTTCACACCTATCATATTAGCAACGATAACAATAAAAAAGGAAACTGACAAATGTTGGAGGGGTTGGAGGAACATAGATACACTAATGAACTGTTGGTGGAGCTGCAAATCACTATAGCTATTCTAGGAAGCAATTTGGAACTAAGTTCAAAAAGTCATTAAACTGTGCATATTTGACCCCAAAATATCACTACTAAACCTATATACTAAAGAGATTCCAAAAAGAAGAAGAAAAGGACTACTGAAATGTACAAAAATATGTATTAAAACATTTTTTTGTAGTAACAGAACTTAGAAGTTAAAGGGGATGGTTGTAAAGTAGGGAACTGGTAAACAAATTATAGTATTTGAATGTAACAGAATATTATTTTGTCCTAGATGAATAGATGACCTCTGAAATTCTGCATATATAAAATGATGTAATTTGTTTTATGTTATACACTGAGGGAAATATACAGACAAAAGATACGAACCCCAAAGGAGTCAACATCACACAGTGGTGAGTAGTGGAGCCCTTATTTGAACACAGTTCCTCTGACTCTATGACCAGTATTTATTACACTGCACCAGGCATTCCATGTACTTTTCATTTTATCTTATCATATAAATCAATTTTTAATATTTATTAATTTACACACGTTTAGAAAAAGCATTTCCATATTTTATCACTAAATAGACACTAAATAAAATGTACTCATTTATATGGCTATTGAAGTGGAAAGAATAAAGTTTTTGGAGAAAGGGGATCTTGGATTGAATGTCTATTCTACTTCTTAACTCCCCATGAGACATTAAACCTCAGATCTATCACCTTTAGGTGACAGACTTGATCTTGATGTTTTCTAAGGAGTGATGTCTCACATCAGGAGTCCTTTGGAAGCTGTGATTTGGGGTACACCCCTAAACACACACACAGACACTTCCTGTGATTTCTGGGTGTGTACAGGACTTAAAATTGGTGTTTTCTGACTCTAAATTAGACTCTGTATGCCCCAAATACAAACCTTTCGCTTTTAAAGCCCAGAAACAAAATATAAATCCAGTTGCAAAATTCTTGAGTTTGGCATGCTGATCCAATTATACAGAGAAATAAATTGCTGAATTTAGCCATATTTCATTACTGGATATTTTTTTCTTTTAAAAATCGATGTTCAAATTAGGGAATGGACCTGGTGGGGGGTGGGATGGGTGAGAGGGAATTATAAGCAGCCTTTTACAATATATCTACTATGGTAATGTTTTGCATAGCTATACATATACAGCACATACTGAATTTCTTATCTTCCCAGCGGGAATGGGTGACAAGGGAGGAAGAGAATGGATCTGAAATTCGAGGTTTTAAAATTAAATGTTTCAAATATATATAAATATTATTATTAACACTATTTTGCATGTAATTGGGAGATAAGATGTTCAGGCATTGGGGCACAGAGATTCACCTTGCCCTAATGGTAAAGTCGAAGGGGGTATGGGAGAAGATATGGGAGAGAGCAGATTGGATGAGGGGATATCTTGTGGGATGGCTATTCTGGGGTGGTGGGTAGGGGAAAAATGGGGAAAAATTTTAATTCGAAATCCGGAGGAAATGAATGATGTAAACCAGAAGTTAATAATGCATTTGTTAAAAAAAAAATCAATGTTAATTTTAAACATAAGGAAAATAAATGTTCAAATCCTACTGTCTGTCAACATGGAAAAAGATTATGTGTAGAGATAATTGTTTGGAAATGCAAATTTAAAGATCTCCCTGCCCCTAGGTTAAGTGCACCTGGAGCCTGTGGTGGGAGGCTTATTTTTCAGGAAAGCCCACACCTTGATACTTTGTGATTGGGCAGTGGGTCAAGAAGGTTGTTACATTCTTTGAGCCAGGAGAAGGCTATATAAACCCTGATAGGAGGCTTTGCTTTGGGGCTCACTTTGAGAAGTGTTGTGTGATTTGACCAGATGAGATCCTTGGCAGCTGTTGAGAGCCCCGCCCCTCGGCTTGAAAACCCAAATGTTGATGATTCCCTCTCTGGTAATTGTGATTTTGGCATTGATAATTGTTGGACAGTCTGGAAGCCTGTCTGTTTGATCTGTCTGTATACTCTGAAGTTCGGGGTGCTGACCTTTTCCCCCTGAACTAGGTAATATATGTTTGATTGATTAAAGTGAGCTTGTTAACCGATTTTGAGTTGCTTTCCTTTAGAAAAGCCGATATAAAAACCTGTGTTAGCAGCCACCCTGGAGATGTTGGGGTGCTTGCTGCTACAATTCATTGACATTTAGAGCTAGAAAGAATCTTAGAGACCTCCCCACCACATTCACCTGTTTCTTTCAGGGTTTGTAATTATGCTTCAGGAATAATTGTTTCAATAATTTCCCAGATTTTTGAGGTAATCTATAAATAAAAAATAAGATGTGAAGTTACTGATGTCAAACAGAGATCCCTGAAATCTCAGAATGTTGCACCTGCAGTCACTGCAATCTATTTTTTCTTCACTCATTCATTCAGTTATTCATTCAAATATTTATTGAACATCTCCTACACTGATGGTTTTATGGTAGGTCTTTGGGAGAAACAAAATAAATGAACCAAATTGGATTTTGTTTCCAATGAAGGTGATAAAATAGGCACCCCAACAAATATAATGCTAATTAGCACAAGATATTCTAGAATCTAGAGCTATAAGGGATATTAAAGGTTACATCTACTGGAGTTCCATAGATACATAGGAAGAATATAAAGCACAATGAGATCATTCATGATCACTTTCAGCTGAGAGTAAAAGGAAGGCTTATAGCTGAAGCAAACTGTCTAAAATTAGTTTCAGTGTGATGAATCATCATTCTGTGTCCCTTTGTTTGCAGGACTTCATTGCTTTTGACAGACTATAAAGCACAACTCCAGAATCTCAAGATACTCAAAATAGAGATTTATTTTAATTTGTGGCTAGGCCTGCCAACATAAAACAAAATGGGAATCAACAAATGCTTTCACGTGAGCAATTTTAATGGACATCAATAAAATATGGTGCAATGATAAAAGATCATGGAAATATGCAAAATGGGGCCACAGAATGACTAATTAAATTACACTGAAATCTCTATCTTAAAATTCTTCTTGATTGATAACTCTGGGAACTTAGCATTTCCCTGGGAACTGTCCCTTTCTGTCCAAAATTGTTCCTTCTTTCTCCAAATTGGAAGCAAAAGAACTAGCAAACATGCAGGCCTCCTGCCAATAGCAAACCAACCATGCCTAGCAGAGAATTGGCCATGCCTAGCAAAGAAACATTCCCAGGACGAAAATATTTTGTTCCCTCTCCTTGGTATAGATAATACTAGTGCCAGCTCCCTCTGGCCACTATGACCACTGAAAACACTATAAAGAGTTCTTAAAACAAAGCATGCTGCCAGAATGCTGTCATAATGATATTTTGCAGTAACAACATTAAGAGCCATACCCTACTTTAGGGTCCTGAAAAACATTTTTTTACATTTTCTGTCCCATTGCCCATTCAAAACATTTAAGAGCATTATTCAGATAAAACTGACTACTCCCTCCAAACATATTTAAAGGGAAGCGGTTAATTCTGTAACCATGCAACCCTGAATAATTGAAAGGAATCAAGGCTTGACCTCGGTGCAAGCCCTTGTCTTGACACTCACTAGCTCCTTGACTTGGTACAAGTTGTTTGTCCTGTATTAGTCTTTATTTCATCATTTGTAAAACTGGAATAATTACCACCTTCACAGAGCAACAGTAATAGAAGTAGTTTTCTGAATCTTAAAGTACTCTAGAGATGTCAAGGATTAGTACTTGTGATGCTATGCTTGAAAATGTGGATAAAATTTTGCAGGATGATTCAAATGATGCCACATCATCAAGGCATTTATTAGCTATGTGGCTCCGGAGAGGTCACTTGAGCTGGCATGCTTCAGTTTCTTTATTTGTAAAATTTACAGGTTTGGACTCCCTGGCCTCTAACACTGCTACCAGATTTAAATATATGACCCCATGGCTTAGAGGTGACATATTTATATTATCTCTCCTCTAAAATGATCTTTTCTAGAAGATGGGGAACAAAGATATGGACATTCTGGATAGGAAGCACTCAATATATTCTTGATTTTGACGTTTTTGCACTTATGAAATTTATGAAACTTTTCTAAAAAAAACCCCACAATACACATTTATACCATTTAATAGTGTATTCCAATTTAAAATACCCCCTTTGACTTTTCAGTTCCTTGAAAACAGGGTATGTTCTAAGGATTTGCCCAGCATTACAAATTGTGTCCATTTTTTTAAACCTTTTTCCATCTGAATCATAAAACAAAACAGAATATGGAGTTAGAAGGAATCTCAGAGACCATTTAGGCATTCCTGATGATTTTATAGATCAAAATACTAAGATGTTGAGAGATTAAGTGATTTATACAAAGTCACAAAGGTAGCAAGTATCACATGTGGAATTTATTTCATAGGTTATAATCTTATCAATTAATACATGCCCAGTGTGTTGACTTAGCAAAATTGGACCTCATTACATGTGGCTTCTTTATAGTTTCTATGTGGGAATATATGAGAGAAATCATCAGGAAAAAAAGCTAGGTGGGACTGCTTTATCCTTAATGTGCCAAAGTAAAGTTAGGAGCTGAGCAAAGAGAGGCACACATGATTTATTCTAATTTAGTGTAACAAGTCTTTATTCTGAACTTACTAATGAATATGCTAAAGTTTATCTTGTACTCTGGTTTTCTATTACTTTAGGTAAATGTCTAGTTTTGAATTAAAGGATAGGGAGGCATCTTGGACCATAGAATGAGAAGTATATATGCCTAAAGAAACCCCAATTGTAATACTGATTGTGTTGTCTTAGATAAGCAGTCTAAATTTACTGGGTTGCAATTTCCAAATCTGCAAATGAGGAAGATAGAATTATGGGGTAATATTAATAATTTCAACCATAAGGAAAATAATAAACACTTAATATTTACATAACACTTAAAGATTTGCATTATGTACTTTGTCTCATTTAATCCTCACAACTCTGTGTGATAGGTACTATTATTATCCTTATTTCACAAATGATGAAACTGAATCTGAGAGTGCTTAAGTGACTTTCCCAGGGTGACACAGCCACTAAGTATCTTAGATAACAGGTTAGGCCTCCTTAAACTATTGTAATGTTAATCATGTAGAAGAATGATTAGGCTTGTTGTACTTGGCTCTACAGGGGAGAATCAGGATCAATGGGTTGGTATTGAAAAGGGATAGAGATTTATTTCACATTAAGGCCAAAAAAAAAAAAAACTTTTCTATATACAGAATTATATAAAAGTAGAATAAACTCCCTCTATGCACAACAGAAATGCCAGTATAGATAAGGAAACTGAAAGACAGAGAGGATAAGTAACATATATTCTCAGTGAATCAGGAGGTATAAAAACAGCCTCATTTGAGCTTCTTGGGGAAAGGTCAGATGGTAGTTAGAATTTTTGTTCAGGTATGGGTTTAGTTGGCCAACTATTTCCCTTCCACCTCTAAGAGTCTAAGGTTCTCATTCATTTTCCAAGATTGTTAATATCTCTGAAGTGTGACTGTAATAATTATATACAGGGTTGGGGAGAGGTCTCTAGTTTTAAAAGAGAAATTAATATAAGGATTCCAAAAATCAAAATAAGATGAGACTTAAAAATTAAGTATCTTGTTCTTCTTAGATTCAGTATAGATGAAGTTCTGAAAGCAAGAGAGGGAACAGAACATGATGCACATAGTAAATCTGTTTTTAGGGATTATGGGTCCCAAAAAAAGTGTGGTATAAGTATAGAAATGCATGGGAAACATCTTTGAGACATGCTTCCTCTTTGGCTCTGATTCTCACTGAAATGAAAACAAGAAACATATTATCATTTTTTTGCCCTGTGGAAAATGATATGATAGTTAAAAACAGTACAAAATGCCAAATAAAGAGGAGATAATGCATGGGAACTACTAAAGGGAAACAGAGATAAGAGAAAGCATATCATCTATGTATTCTAAAGTTGAGCAAAGTCACTTTCTATTTACACCAGGATATTATGCACACAAATCTATACATATGTCTTTATCTCTATGTTTCATATGTAACATATGTTTGCAGCATTGTGTATGTATACAGACATACATAAACATAGACACAATGTTCTTCTTGTCTTGAAATCGTTTTCTTACCTAAGATACTAGAATAATATATTAATCTTTCACTTAAGATGTGAGTTATGTATCTTCTTTTTGCATAATTGCTCATTTATCTCCAAATAATAATGTTTTAGCTGAATGGATTAGAGAGTACTATTTATTGAAATATTCTCATGCTCTACCCCTTTTCAAGCACTGAGTTCAAATTTGGCACCAGACATTTACTAGCTATATAAAACCAAGCAAATCATTTAACTTTTTTCTGCCTCAGTATCCTTCACCTGTAAAATTGCGATAGCAATAGCACCTATCTCCTACAATTGTTGTGATTATCAAATGAGATATATACATATATATATATATATATATATATTGTTAATTCACAGCACAATATTTTTACATAGTTTTATAGCCATAGGTCCAAATTTCTCTCCAGAATGGTTGGATCATTTCACAACTCCACCAATAGTGCATGGATGTTCCAATTTTCCCATATACACTCCCACTTTTTAAATTTCTCTTTTTTATTTTCATTGATTACCTTGGTCTTCTTGACCCTTTTTCCAGATGAATTTTATTTTTTCTAGTTCTATAAAATATTTTGGGCACTTTGGCTGAAAAGGTAAATTAATTTACATATAATTTTCATTTTTATTAATGTTGGCTCAGCCAATTCATGCACAATGAATATTTCTTACAGTTGTTTAGTTCTATTTTTCTTTGTGTGAAAACAATGTTTTGCAATTGTTTTCATATAGGTCCTGGGTTTCTCTTGGAGTGAAGATTCCAAAATATTTTATGTTGCCTGAAGTTGTATTAAAAGAAACTTCTCTTTCTATCTCTTCCTCCTGAATTTTCTTGGTAATATATAAAAATGCTGATAATTTGCATTGGTTTATTTTATATTCTGTAACTTTCCTGAATTTGTTACTCATTTCAACTAGTGTTTTAATTGATTCTCTAGAATTCTGTAACTATATCATCACATCACAATTTTATTTCCTTATTACCTATTCTAATTCCTTCTATTTCTTGTTTTCCTGTCTTTTTGTTATAGCTAGAATTCTAGTACAATACTGAATAATAGTCATGATAATGGACATTCTTTCTTCACCCCTGGTTTTGTTAGAAAGGCTTCTAACTCATTCCCATTATAAACAATGGCTGCTGATGCTTTTATGTAGATACTACTTATCATTTTGAGGAAATCTCCACTAATTCCTATACTTTCTAATGTTTTAATGAGGGTTTTTTTTTGTTTTGTTAAAAGTTTTAGTTCACACTCTTTGAAAATCATACTATCGAACATATTCCCAAAGAAGTAAATAATACAAAGAAATGTCCCTCCATATATAATAAATATATTCATATTGGTGTTCTTTTCCATTCTTCCCCCAAAAAATGTACACCATGGAAACAAGGTAACAAGGTAGGTACCCATTCATCTATTTACTACTTGTGTAATAGCTGGGGCAAATTATGGCATATAACTATAATGGCATATTATTACACTTCAAGAAATTATGATTATAAAGAATGCAGAGAAACATCTAGACACTTAGAAAATTAAATAAATAAGAGAAAGCAAAACCAAGAATACAAAATGTAAAATGAGTACAATAATGTAAATGATAACAGTACTATAAAGCATTCAAATTAAATTGTAATGAGCAATCTCAGGTTCTAAGGAATGACAAAATGATAAAGGGAAACATATCTTTCAGTAGAAAGATGGGGATTGTTGAAATATAGTATGGCATGTCATTTTGTTGTTATTGTTCATTTGTTTCAGTTGGGTCTATTTGTGACCAAATTTGGGGTTTCCTTGGCAAAGATACTGGAATGATTTGCCATTTCCCTCTCTGGCTCTTTCTAAAGATTAGCAAACAAAACTGAACAGGGTTAATTGACATGCCCAAGGTCACATAGCTAATGAATTACTGAGGCCAGGCTTGGTACTCCCTATCCACACTGCCACCTGGCTGCCCACGTAATATGGCATATACTATCAAATAATTAAGAATTGTGATACATCTTTCTGCCATTCACTGAGGTAGACATTATAGCTACAAACACAAGAACTAAGCATTTCCTGCCTGTAAGAAATTTATATTCTACTGGGGATTGTCTTGTGTAAATATGTGCAAGATACGTAAAATAATTAAGAGGAAATTTGAGGAGAAAACACTAAGAACTGGTAAACCATGAATGGCCTCATGAGTTATATGTTTGCACTGAATTTGAGTTTGATGGAAACTAGATTACTGAGAGAAATGAGGAGGGTGCATTATTTAAGCATGGGAGATAAAGGCCCTGAAATGGAAGGTATCAATGGCTGTTGCTGCATAGATTGGCTTTATTAAATGTTTTGTCTTCTTACAAGGAAGTGTTCAATGCTGGAAGATTAAGAAGAAATCACTATAGAATAAAACCAAGAGATAACCAAAAAGCTTTAAAATATGCATGGTCTAAATCTTTTAGTGGTGTGGCATTTTCTAGACATAATCTTAGGACAACAGCAATTACAAACTGAATATAGATGATAAAACTATCTATTTTACAAGCATCATTAGAATCATAAGAATTTTACCAAGTGTTTTCCACGTAGTGGTCCCTGTGTTAGGCGAATTAAGAAGAGATTCAGACCCAAAACAGAACCAGGAGCAGCAAGTGGAGGTTGTAAAGAAAAAATGTAGTCTTGATGTTAGGAAAGAGCTTTCTCATAATTATAACTGAAAAATGGGATGGGCTGTCCTGAGAGTTGATAGGTTCTCCCTTTATTAAAGCAGAGCTTCCACCTTCTCCAAGGTAGAACCTAGATGAGCACTTGTTGGGCATATTAATATATATATATATATATATATATATATATATATATATATTTGGTTTATTTCATATGTATTTTGAACTTGATGGCCTCTAGATTCCCTCTCAAATCTTAAATTTTGTTATTCTATAGTTATTTTTTTTTTTCAATATCACCTATAGAGTTGGGTTGTTCTTCTAGGCTTCCCTGCCCAGGGGAAACCTTGCTTTTATTTTTTTTCCTTCATTAAATGGCCTGACTCATCTGGTCATATAGTTATCAAGTAGGCTGGGTCTAAGAATTCCTAGCAAGTAAGAGGCAGCTATACAACCAACATAATCATTTAGTTCTTCAAGAAAACTCCTCTATTCAAAGTCTTAAACAATGTTGGATGTCAAAGGGGATTAGACCAACAGAGCTAAAAAAATTTAGATCTATAGTAATTGGATTATATTCAAAAAGAAGGTATTACCAAGACACATCCTAAACATTTGAGTTCAGGGAGATATTTATCTCTGAACAAGGAAGGAGAAAATAGCTTCAATTTTTGCTTCAGGAAAATGACTGTAGTCTACTTAGGCCAGTATGAGCTTAATCGTGATCTGCCTCTGCTAAATTGGAAGGAACCATAAAAGATTCCATCTGGAACACAAAATATTTGTCTTTATTTGGAAATTTCTCCTTGTGAAGTCTTCAATGTGCTCTAAAACCCACAGATATAATCTTCCTGAAGATTAGATGGTTTTTAACTGACTTCACCTTCAAAAGAGTCCTTGTTTTCTCTCAAGCTTAATTTGTGTTCCAATTTGTATTTATTATATATCTATCACCCCCATACTATGCTATGCTAGGTCTTGCATCTGATTATGCTAAAAGACTTAATCACTCAAGAAACTTGCAGGGTAATAGCTAACATATATAAGACAAAGTAGTCTGATTCTCTCTCTCTCTCTCTCTCTCTCTCTCTCTCTCTCTCTCTCTCTCTCTTTCCTTTTTTCTAATTAAAGGGTTAGGAAAATGGCTCATGCCTAGTGAAAAAGGTGATTTTTCCTAGCATTTGGATGCATTTTTATTTTATTCTTACAGAAACTGAGCCGATGATTAGACATAAAACAGGGAGGGTAAAGGAAGAAACGAGAGTAAAATCTAATAATAATGAAGGAAAGGATAGACAAAAATCATGAAATCCCAAAATTTCAGAGTTGGAGAAGACTTCAGAAGCAAGCTCCTTCAATCCACAACTGAAAAAGAAATATCCCATTTAATATATTTGGGAAATGATCAAGTCTTTCCCCAAAGACCTTCAATGAGGGAGAATCTATTACTTCTCAAGGCAGCCTATTCTACCTTTGGGTAGCTTTAAGTTTTCCTCATATCAAGTTAAAACCTTCTTTTCTTCCCAAATTCTGTTCATTTCTTCCTGTTTTGACCTCTAGGGTAAAGTAGAACAACTCTAATGCCTCTCCCATATAACAGTCCATTAAGTAAGTGCAAATACTGCTTGTGCCCAGCCACTTCCCCCACCCTCCAAGGGTTCTCCAGGTTATTCAACTCCTTTTTGTACTTTCTTATATGTACAATATAAAAGTGCATATATACACATATGTGTGTATATACATATGTATGCATGTGTGTGCATATGTGTATGTATGTGAGTATGTATATATCTTTGTGCATCAATGTCCCTCCTTAAACCATCTACCCAGAAATGAATATATTCTCACTAAGCTCTGAATAGGACAGAATATAGCAGGATGAGCACCTCCTTCATCTTGAATGCTACCCTTCTCATCATATACCCTAATAGGGTATTAGTCAAAAATACTTAAGGTCAAATATACAAGGTCAAAAATACTTAAGAGGAAGAATGAAAATCAAAAGAGAACTTGACCTAAATGAGGATAAGAGCAAATGGAAGGTTGCAGCCCACCTTACTGAAATGACCAAAGGGGAAGGGAATAAGCATTTACAATGTCTGCAATGTTCTCTACTATGTTCCAGGCACTGTACTAACACATTTACAGACATTGTTCCATTTAATACTCACTACAATCCTGCAAGGTAGGAACTACTACTATGCCCATTTTACAGATAAGGAAATTGAGGCAAATTTTGGTTAAAAGAATTACTGAGGGTCACACAGTAGGTACATGTCTGAAGAAAAATTTGATTTCAGGTCTTCTAGAATACAGGCCCATCACTGTATTCATTGTACCATCTAGCTGTCCAAAAGGAACTTCCTTAACTCCTAGTGATTTGGAAGCAGGAAGGAATTTTCTCCATATAAATAATTTTGTAGGGCAGAGTCAAGATGGAGGAGTAGAAACAGAAACAGCTCTTCCTCAAAGCTCCAGCTCCCACAATTTCCAAATTCATGTAAAAGGAGACTCTGAACAACCTCTGGAGTTCCAGAACCTACAAAATGACACAGAGAAGCTAAACTTCCACTGAGGAGAGCCCGGCAGCCAGGCAGGGAGCAGCCAGCACAGCACTCTGGTAGTGAGCCCAGGCCCTCATGAGTCGGAGGTTTTAGTGCCAAGGAGGCCTGACCAACAGCCAGCTGGAGAGACTCCATAACACCAGAAGCTGTGGCATTTCCAGAATTACCAACACATATATGACATGGACAAAGTAAGAGGTTAGTGCAAAATAGAGGTTGAAAGTTAGTGGTTAATGCAAGAAAATTATGAAAGGAGAGTCAACAGCCTTACTGAGGAAAATAACACCCTAAAAATAGACTTTGGGACTCCTTAG
Source organism: Gymnobelideus leadbeateri (assembly GCA_011680675.1). Lineage (NCBI taxonomy): Eukaryota > Metazoa > Chordata > Mammalia > Diprotodontia > Petauridae > Gymnobelideus > Gymnobelideus leadbeateri. Next base: position 25,012 of record WOXC01007623.1, on the reverse strand, counting down.
TTGGGAGAGCATGTGGCCTCTTTCCCTTGGGGGGAGAAGCTGCTGAGAAGCTTCAGCTCAGCTCGCGCCACATTGCCACATGCAGCTTCAGCTCCTGGCCTGTGAAATGTAGGGGGATCCGGCAATCAGTATTGGGGGTAATCACTCTTGATTTAACCTTCCTGGATCTGGATTGTGGTCTGGGGTGGAGGTCTTGGGGTGTGTGACCACTTTGCCAGAGTGTGTGGAGGCTTTAGAGAGGCCAGCCAACTAATACCACCAGCAGTTGGGAAAAACCCAGCATTTGAGATGGAAGCTCCCCTGGCTGGTGGCAGAGGCCTACTGTGGCAACAAGTCCAAAAGTCAAGTGATTGAGTGGCTAGGCAGAGGAAACAAAATAAAAAGAAAAATTAAACATTAGACTCCTATTTTGGGGGCAAAGAGGATCAAAACATGTAAAAGGAGGAGGACTGTGAGGTCAGAATTCCTGCATCAAAAGCCCCAAATGAAAATATGAGCTGGTTACAGGCCAAAGAGGAGGTTAAAAAGGATTTTGAAAATCAAATAAAAGACGTGGAGGAAAAATTGGAAAGAGAAATGAAAATGATGCAAGAAAATTATGAAAGGAGAGGCAACAGCCTTACTGAGGAAAATAACACCCTAAAAATAGACTAACTGAAATGGCAAAAGAGGCTGAAAAAAAGCAACGAGGGGAGGAGTGACTTAGAAAGCAGAACTTGCCAGATGGAAAAAGAATCTCAAAAGCTCAATGAGGAGAATATTTCCTTCAGATTTAGAATGGACCAAAGGGAAGCTAGTGACTTTGTGAGAAATCAAAATGCTGTTAAATAGATCCAAACAAATGAAAGAATAGAAGGCAATGTGAAATATCTTATGGGAAAATAACTGACCTGGAAAATAGATTCAGGAGAAATAATTTAAAAATTATTGGACTACCCGAAAGCCATGATCAAAGGAAGAACCTAGAAATCACCCTTCAAGAAATTCTCCAGGAAAATTGCCCTGATGTTTTAGAACTAGTGGGCAAAATAGAGGTTGAAAGAATTTACCAATCACCTCCTGAAAAAGATCTAAAAAAGAAAACTCCTAGGAATATTATAGCCATTTTCCAGAATTCACAGATCAAGGAGAGAATATTACAAGCAGCCAGGAAGAAACAATTTGAATACTGTGGAAATGCAATCAGGATAGCGCAGGATCTGGCAGCTTCTACCCTGAGGGATTGAAGGGCTTGGAATATGATATTCCTGAGGGCAAAGGACCTGGGATTAAAACCAAGAATCACCTACCAAGCAAAACTGAGTATCATGTTTCAGGGGAAAATATGGTCATTCAGTGGAATAGAGGACTTTCAAGCATTCATAATGAAAAATCAGAGTTGAATAGAAAATCTGACATTCAGTTACAAGAAGTAAGAGAAGCTTAAGAAGGTAAACAGGGAAAAAAATCATACTGCACTTATCAAAGTTGAACTATTTATATTCCTATATGGAAAAACAATAACTGTAACTGATGAAACTTTTCTCAGTATGAAAATGGTTGAAGAAGGGTATATACACATATATCTATATCTATATCTATCTATCTATGTATATATTCACAAATATACATATATACATACATATGTGAATGTATGTATATATGTTTACAAGTATACATAGATAGAGGATACAGGTCGTATTTAATAGGAAGGGATGATACTTAACAGGTGAAATTAAGAGGTGAGAGAAGAAAATAACGAGAGGAGATGCAGAGAGACAGAATGGGGTAAACTCTCATAGAGAAGAGGCAAGGGCAAATGGTTACAAGGGAGGGGTAGAACAGGAAGGCAAAAAGGCAAAACCTTATTCTCATTGAATTTGTATCAGGGAGAGAATGACATACATACTAAATAGGATATCTCACCCTACAGGAAAATAGGGGGGAAGGTAATGAAAGGGGGGATGATGGAAGGGAGGGTGGGAAAGGAAGGAGGGGAGGGAAGTTGTTGGAAGCACCCACTTGTGAACAGAGACAGGATCAAAGCAGGGAATAGACCAAGTGAGAGGTGGGATAAGAGGGAGGGAAATACAGTCAGTGTTTTACAATATATCTACTATGGTAATGTTTTGCATAGCTACACATGTACAACATATACTAAATTGCTTATCTTCCCAGGAAGGGTGGGTGTCAAGGGAGGAAGGGAATGAATCTGGAATTCAAAGTTTTAAAATCAAATGTGTAAAAATATATAAAGAATATTATTAATAGTATTTTATATATAGTTGGGAAATAAGATATACAGGCATTGGGCACAGAGATTCACCTTGCCCTACTGGAAAAGTTGAATGCGGTATGGGAGAAGATATGGGAGAGAGCAGATTAGATGAGGGGATATCCTGTGGGACTGCTATTCTTTGGTGGGGGGTAGGGAAAAATGGGAAAAATTGTAACTCAAAATCTGGCAGAAATGGATGATGTAAACCACAATTTAATAAAGCATTTGGGGAAAAATAATCTAATAATTTTGCATATATGATAATTTCCAGTATAGAACAACGAAAACTATATATAACCTTTAGTGGCACATTTAGTAATTTAGCAGAATTCTCTTTGTCTCCTGGAACAGAGCAGTCCCATATAGCAGTAAAAATATACAGACTCACCAGGCATGTTTATTTTCAGTTGAAACTACTTATCTCTTTGTCCTATAACTGTCTGAATCTTTGTTTCTGTGCAGAGATGTGTTCATCAGTTTATATACTGGTATGAATAAAGCGACCAAGGTTGGTAGAGTATGCTTTGAGGGCTATAAACAGTACAAAGAAACAGTAGCATTTAATCCCCTATCCTATAATGTTTCTGCAACACGTAATGATGTTTCTTTGGGAAAATGCATTCTGAGTTATAACTAGAGTTTCAAATTTAATCCAAATTCGAAGAACAGTTAGTCACCTTGTACTGTAAGTGAAACACTCTGTTAGATGTGGGGAGTTTCAGAATTATAGAATACATAGGTCACTACACTCATGGATTTTGTAGTCAGAGAGGGGTGGGGTGGGTTTGGAACATGCAGAGATAACTAGAATATCTATTTTACAATGTGGGCACCTTAAATCATTTCTAAGTAGCACCTTTGGAGTCAAAGGTATAATGATAGAGTCTTCCTGACTCTCCTGATTACTGTAAGTCACTTTCCCTCTCTGGGCCTCAATTTTCTCATTTCGGAGATGAGATAGAATAGATTAGATGACATTTGGAATGAAGAGATATACTAGGTTCATAGGACAATATGATAGCAAAGCCACAGGGGTGAGAATCCACCTTTTGGCCAACTGACCAAATTAAGTCCGCTTGGTTCATGTCAATTGTAGGGCAGGGACTCATTCAAGGTAAGTGTGCAAAGGTAGATTGATGCCATATTTTGGAGGGCTTTAAATGCCAAACAAAGGAACCTAAAATTTCTTTATCTGAAAGTAGTGAGTTGATAATTATTTTTTCATCAAGGAATGGTAGATACCTGAAAAAATATACCCCATTGTTGTTGTGGTGGGGGATAGAATTCTACTTTTCCTCTTGGGCCAAATTCAGCAGCTCTTGTCCAGCATAGGAAATCCACATGGTCAGAGGAGGAGAAATGAAATCATGAGATGGAGGTATAAAGGAAAAGAGAAAAGACTGTATAGGGAGAAAATCTCAGGAGAAATTTCTCAATCCTGAACAATTGTCTTTATATTTCTAATAGGCAGGAATTAAAAAGGTGCCCTCCTATTTATACTTTTCCATTCCCCATTTCCTTTTTTCATATTAACAAGGTATGGGAAACTGTCGGTGGGATTTGGGGGTATTCAAAGAACTAAAATAAGAACATTAATATTTCAAAAAATGAGCAGACTCAGCCTATCCCCAGCAATTCCTCATAGAATTTAGGGGGAGATTCTGGAGTATAATTACTCAGGGAATTTAATAAGTATATGAAGAAAGGGGGACTTTTTTTACAGGGAGAGAGGAGTTGAGACTGGTGAAAGAAAAATTTTCAGGACTGAAGAACTGTCAAAACACTAAGTTAGGGTTGAGAAAGCAGCAGTAATGCAATACTGATTTTCTCTTCTTCCTTTGATGTAGTCATCTTCAATTAACATCCTGGGCTAGCCTTAAGGAAGCACAGAGGTATATGTAAAATGTCTCTGAGGGGGAGTGAAAATGAAAGAGCAAAGGGGTATGTTAAAGAAAAGGAATGACTGCATCAACTAACCTCCTTGTTTGGAAAAACTGGTCTCTGAGATTTTATACTTACATGTATACATGAATACATGCATACATACATACATATACACATAACATATCTACATATATACACAGAGACAGGCACATTTTGAATACATGTACATATATAACATAGATTAATTATATAATAATTACATGCACATGTATGTGTGTGTGTGTATATATATGCATGTGTGTGTATGAAACTGAACAGGGCACTCTGACCAATGCCTGGTCCTATTTAACCTTCAACACCTTAGCTCTCACGGAAATGTTCCATTCCCTATCATTGCTTGCTGGACTCTATCTTACCATGTAACTGTTTAGTCTCTATGGCTCAGACCCCCATTGTATTGTCATTCTTCTTTCTTTTCAGTGTGCCATTGTTGAAAGATTCAAAGTATCACCATGCTAGGAAATATTCTTATTGTATTAGATAAAGCATAATAAAATCATAATAATCATAATCATAATAAATAGTAATCACATATGATGTACATGATGCATAGCCGAGGTATCTGAATTCTGTAGTATGCTGACTTAGGTAGACTAAAGCTGACATATTTTGTTTAATTTGAGGTAATGTTTTTTTTAAGGACAATGAGGAGCTAAAGAACATTTGTAGGAAGACAACATACATGAGGAAAGTCACTGTGATAATTGCATATAAGACTTAAAAATATATATTTGGTTATATTTAACACAGAAAACCTTGTGCTGAACAAGGAAATGATAGTTATTTTCAAAGATTTGGAGACTTGTCCAGAAAAAGGATTAGATTGTTTGGCCATAGAGAGCAGAAGTAGGAGCAATGTATGGAACATTCAGAGACAGAAGTAGATTTTGTGCCATAAAACATGTCCTAATAATTAAAGCTACAGAGGAGTACAATGGGATGCCTTGGGAAATAGTAAGTTTCTCTTCATAAGATGTGAACAAGAAGAGATTAGGTAACCACTTGTTGTGTATACTGAGGGGATTCTCATCTAGGTATAGATTGTACTGGAAGCAGGGATGGGTAGCCTGAAGCCTTGAGGCTACATGTGGCCTTATAGGTCCTCAGGTGTAGCCTTTTGATTAAGTACACGTTTTACAGAACAAATCCTTTTATTAAAGTTCTGTGAAGTTTTGATTCAATCAAAGGCTGTACTTGAGGATCTAGAGGGAGGTGTGGCCTCAAGGCAGGCATTCCACCTCTGAACTAGATTAATGATTAGGTTCCTGCCAAACTTAAGAAGCTATGATTCAAGGAGTTGGTGATTATTTGCCTATTTGAGATTTCATTGGTATGAGTATACCCTTTACCAATGTAAATGATAGTTCTTTTGTCATGGAGTATGTGGATTGATAGAATCATCATAGCTAAAGAGTAGATCACCTTCCACAAACCCTAATCATAAAATTATCTGGACTTACTTGGAATGGTCCATTGACAATTGGCACACAATCTGTGGGTGGACTAATTCTTGACTACCATAATGTTAACTGGTTGAAAATCGGAGGTTTCAAACATGAGAGTCCAGGGATATAGTGGTAAAAGTAATTAAAATAGAAATGCAACAAGGGATAGATTCAACTGGTATTTCTAATTTTGACCAATGAAATGACAAATATTTAATAAAATCTCTAAGAAATAGGCAGAATTGTATAGTAAAAATAGCACTTGCATCACATGTGACCTGTATTTGAAACCTGTTTGATCATTAAGATGCTACCACTCCTCAGTCCTCAATTTTTTCATATAATAGAACTATTTTATAAATGTGAGTTAAAATGAACAAAGTATGCCCATAATTGGAAAAAAATAAATTAAAAGAAGAGTGATAGTTCCTTTGCACTAAATGCATCCCTGATAGCTAGCTGCAAATAGGATATATGACTTCAAAGGAATCCTTATGAAGACCCCTAGGTTCTTTTTCTGAGATATACATGAATACAAATATAATCCATATAAGTGTATATTTAAATACTTTTGTCAAAATATGTATACCTATGTGTATAACTTTGAAAAAAAAAAGTGTTACCTTAAGAGAACCTTGAAGGAAGCTATGGAAGGTAAGAGTGGAGATGAGGAGGTAGAACATTCCAGTCAAAACTAGCAGTTTTGCAGATACAGAAGGGGAAGAGAGGACATCATATAATTTCAATAGAAAATAGGGCAGTTTAGCTGGAAGACAAGAAAAGAACATAATAGAATCTAGGCTTCTGCTATCTCCCTTTTTAAGTGTTAATATTTATGCACTGCTAAATTGGAAAAAAAAAAGATCCCCAAGTAATATATAAAACACATTTTAGATAGTGATATAGGTTGCTGTTCAGTTGTTTAGTTGTATCCAACTCTTTGTGACTCTATAAGGGGTTTTCTTGGCAAAGATAATGGAGTAGTCAATCATTTCCTTCTCCAGTGGATTAGGCCAACAAAGATTAAGTGACTTGCCCAGGATCACATATTTAGTGAGTATCTGAAGCTGGATTTGAGCTCAGGTCTTCCTGATTCCAGCCCAGCACTCTATCCACTGAGTTATCTAACTGCCTCTGGTGATATATATAAATAACACATAGATGAATAGATAGAGATATGTGGATATGTATGTATATGTATACACATATATGTTTGTATACATATACACACACACATATATATAGTTTATATGTATGGATGTATATATATATATATATACATTCTTAAATACATACACAACATGCATATGACCATTGTATCATAGGTAGAATATTAGACCTGGAGTCAGGAATAGCTCAGATCAAATCCTGACTCTCAGATCCAGATTCTCGATAGTGATGTGACTCTGGTCAAATCACTTAACCTTTCTCAACATCAGCTTCTTCAGCTGTAAAATAGAGATAATAATACCACATACATCATGGATAGTTTGTTATAAGGATCAAATGAGATGACATGTAAAGCTCTTTGTAAACCTTAAAGTGCTAAAGAAATGCTATTACTTATTATTATCATTAAAGAGCTAGGAAGGACTGAAGAGGTTATTTGGTCCTACCACCTCATTTTAATTTTATAGATGTGGAAGCTGAGGTCCCAGAAAGTTAAGTGATAACAACAATAAAAACACCAATAACAACTACAATAACAACAATAGTTAGCATTCATATAGCACTTTGAAGTTTGTAAGAAATGGCTTACAAATACTATTTTTTTTTATCTTCACAAAACCTTGAAAGGTGGGAACTTTTATTATCTGCTTTTTACAGATGAGGAAACTGAGGCAGATGAAATTTAATGACTTACCCAGGGTTCTATAGCTAGTGTCTAAAACTGAATTTGAACTTAGATCTTCCAGAATCCAGGTCAATAGCTATCTCATAGATTATGTTAAAAGGAGACAACAAAAGTAATTGTAATTGTCCTCTGAAAAATATATATGTATGTTTCTATACACATATGCACATAAACATACACACATAAAGTGATCAGTGTCAAACATTTTTTATGCATTACTTGGGACTCTTTTTTTTTCCAATCTAGCAAATCACTGGGAATAGGTACTAGACATATAATATCATTGATATATAGAACTCAGGGTAAGGAAACTCCTTCTAACAATACAGGTCTTCACATTCTTAACTTGGAGAATTTCCAAGAGAACAAAGGTAAAGTGATTTACCCAAGGTCATATAGCCAGTCAGTTGTAATAGCATGACTTTCTCTAGAGCTAGCTCTTTCATTACCATCCCATGCCTCCTCTGCTACAATAACACCCTACCAGCTGCTTCACCATTGACCATCATCATGATAGCTAGAGAGTGGGCCTTGCACTTATTTTCATTTCTCCTCCCCAATAAACACCCCACCACCACCACACACACACATTCTGGCTGTGTAACCCTGGAGAATCACCTAACCTCTCAGCCTTATGAATGGTACTCCAGGGACACAAATTGCAAAGAAGGTGCTCATTGAGGTTTACAGTTACTTCTTCTACAACTTGTCTACTGATGAAATCATAGCTCTTATCACTTAGAAAGAGAGACAACAAAATTCCATTCTGTCGTGCCCTCTGAAATATCTTCTGTCTGAAGAGGGTGGTGGTGTTCACAGATACCTTGGTAATTGTATGTAAGAGTTTCAGCTATCTGATAACTACAGTTCTTTCTGAGATACAATCTTTAAATGAGAAAAGGGTCCTCTCCATCTTTCTTAGGCACTGGACTAGCAAGACCTGGAGAAGGACGAAGCATGGCATCAGTCCTCTGATGTTTTGCAGCCTTTGCCTGAGCCTGAAGATAGTAAGCATGCTGTAGAAACACATCTGTTTCTCTTTTGGATGGCCAGGCTTTAAGCACCTCTTTCACTAAGCATTGTCAGAGTAGCAAGAGAAAATTATTTGTCAAAATAAGGGCTTTACACAGCTTAGGTCCCAGTGTGAAACCCCAGAAGGGGAGGTCCTGAGAGGAAAGCTTTTTTGGTTGTTGTTATTTAGTCTGAGTATGATAAATGCAGAAATAGACACAATTATATTACACATATCCTTCTTATGTTTATGAGAAATTCTGATAATGAAGACCAGCCAGCTGCAGAAAAATGGAGAGAATTCATTGAACAGGGCATTTAAGCTGATTTTTAAAGCATTTCATTTCCAAGTGAATACCAAGAAATTAGTATTCTAACCCAGTTACCCTTAACAGGAAATTGAAGATGGACTCAGAAAACCACATTAAAAAAATTCTCAACACTGAAAAATGGTTGGACAGTGTTAAATTTATCAGGCACAAACTTGCTTTCAAGTAGAGTCCCTAGGAAATTGAAAATGAGTCCAAAGATTCTACATTTAACCCTTTCTTAGGTCCTTCTTTGATGCTTACTGTCTAGATGACATTGGGTAAGTCATTTTACTTCTCTGGTCCTTAGGTTTCTCATTTGTAAAATTAGAAAGATTATAGTGATCACTTATAATGTCCCTCTTAACTAGGACTTACAGTCTAAGTCTGTGATTGTTGTTTTGTTCCTCTGATTAGGGATCATAGTCAATGGCTTGGATTCTGGAAGACTATGTTTGTCATTTCTCAAAAAATTTGGAAAGATCTGACAATTCACCACATATATACTGTTCAAATATTAACTTAGATAAGGTCAGAAGGCTTCCTAATAAGAAGACTGACCAGGGTCAGTAAGTAAGTGGAAAATAATCATGTTCATTCCTTAGCTCACTTTTAATTCTATCTTTAATTCATTTGCATACTAACCCAGAGAGAATCTTGGATATGTCTAACTGTCAATAAGAATTTTCTGGAACAGAGATCTATGATTTCCATCTAGACCATCTAGAGATTTTATCCTAATATCTTTGGAGAGGAGAGGACAGAACAGGAGAAGAGAGGAGAGGAGAGGAGAGGAGAGGAGAGGAGAGGAGAGGAGAGGAGAGGAGAGGAGAGGAGAGGAGAGGAGAGGAGAGGAGAGGAGGGGAAGGGAAGTGTAGCAGCAAGCACCCAAGCATCCCCAGGGTGGCTGCCAACACAGGTTCTTAGATCTGCTTTTCTAGAAGAAAGCAACTCAAAATGGGTTAACAAGCTTTTTTTAATCAATCAAACATATATTGTTTACCTAGTTCTGGGGGGAAAGGTCAGCACCCTGAACTTCAGAGTATACAGACAGAAGTTACAAGACAGAGAAACAGATCAAGCAGACAGGCTTCCAAACTGTCCAACCATTACATACATCCATACCTAATCACAGTTACCAGAGAGGGAAGCATCAACATCTGGGTTTTCAAAGCCAGGAGGCCTCTCAACAGCTGCCCAGAGTCTCATCTGTTCAAGTCATGGAACACTTCTCAAAGTGAACCCCAAAGCAAAGCCACACATCAGGGATTATATAGCCTTCTCCTAGGTAAGAGAATATAATCACCCTCTTGACCCACTGCCCAGTCATACAGCATGAAGGTGTAGGCACTCTTGAAAACCAAGCCTCCTGCCACAGGGTCCATGTGACCACATTCAGCCTATTAGGGGGCAAAGTATATTTTTAAATCTAGGAAGGTTCTTAGAGTCACTTAGGCCAATCAAAGGGCCTAGGGGCAGGGAAGATCTTTAAATTTGAATTTCTATTACAAGAGGGGAGGAGAGGGGAGAGGGGAAAGGGAAGAGAGGGGGAGAGAGAAAGAGGGAGAGAGAGAGAGAGAGAGAGAGAGAGAGAGAGAGAGAGAGAGAGAGAGAGAATAACTTCAATATACATGGTTTATTTGTAATCCAGTGTATGTTTTTTATGCATTCAAAAACATTATATTTGAGAAGAGATTCACAGTCATCAGACTGACAAAGAAATTCATAACAGGGCAAAAACAAAACAAAACCAAACAGCTAAGACACCAGATCTAGACAGCTAGAAGGCATGGGAGTGGATAGAGCATAGGGCCTAAGGTCAGGAAGGCTTATCTTCCTGAGTTAAATCTGGCCTCAGATATTGACTAGTTATGTGATCCTGGGAAAGTCACTTAACCCCATTTGCCTTAGTTGTTCATTTGTAAGATGATTTGGAGAAAGAAATGGTAAACCATTCTAGTACCTTTGTCAAGAAAACCTCAAGCAGGGTCACAAAGTTCAACACAACTGAATAACAAAACCTAAACACAGGACATAAAAAATAATAATAATCATAGCCTGTGATCTAGGTATGGTGGCTATGACTAAAGATCCATAAGACAACAATTTATTTTTCATAAAGAGGTTTTCTAAACAATTTATCCTAGCAAACTAGAACTTAGAAATCCAACAGGTAACCCAAAAAAGATGAAGTCCAAAATATGATAGAAAAGAGGATTGACTAGCAGAGGTTAGAAAGCTATAAATCATCATAAAAACCATCTGAGAACCAACAGAGACCACTGCACCCAATGGCCACAACAAGACTATGAAAGAACAGCAATGCTTTTCTACTCCCTCTCCAAACTACTTTGCATTCATTTTGTATACATTATGCTTATCCTATTGTTAGGACATGTGGTATCTTTGGAACAGAAGGTCCTTGAAGACAGAGACTAATTAATTTTTGGCTTTCTATCTGTAGCTATTAGTGTAATGCTTTCCAAATAGTGAGGGAATAAGAATATGGGTTAGATGTGTGATTTCTTTCATCTGAAAATTCATGAGTGAGAGGATTCAATTCAAATTTCTCAAGAATTTCCTAACTCACTGAGAAGTTAAGTGATCTGTTCAGGATCACACAGCCAGTATTTGTGAGAGACAGAACTTGAACCAAGTTCTTTGAGTGTCCAAGGTGACCTCTTTATCTAAGATACTTCTTCTCTAGCATAAGGAAATCAATTAAGAAATGTGAACTGATTGATTTCTTTGGACATTATATTAATTCCCCAGAGCAGTTAGGTTTGTTTTTGTTTTTACTCTCTCCTTAATTATCTTTACTATCACTTCTTTCCTAGTCATCTTTGTTTTGTCCTTTCATGTTAAAAATCATCCTCTTTGACAGAAAAAGAAAAGAAAAGAAAAGAAAAACTAAATAAAACTGAGCAGGTCTGCTTCCTTTACATTGTTTGTTATTATTGGCCCATGGATCTATAATAGCAGCCCTATCTCTTCATTGTTTCTCCCCTTTCCTCAGTATAGCTTAAAAACAAAATAAACCAAAAAATACATTATTATTTTTCTTTTTATCCATAACCTTCCTCCTTAGCCTTAGCTCATTCTAGCCTTTTAAACTACTGAATCTATTCTTATAGGCTTATGCCATGCTTTTGTATTCATTCCATATTTCAGGTCAGACAGAAGAGAGAAGGAAAAAAAAATAGAGACTACTGTATTTGTCACTAGAACATAGATGTATATGTATCATTTTGCAATTTTGTTCTAGCTACAAGAAGTTTATAGGCATTTGTTCTTTAAATGTGATAAAAATAGATAGACAGAGAGATAGACAAACAGACACACACACACACACACAAACACACACACACACACCAATTCTTTCTGGAATAGTAGGTACATTTGTAGCAGAGTATTTCCCAGATTCCATCTTTTCTGTGTAACTTTTTAAAAATCTAAATTGGTTGGAGAGCTCTCTGTATATTCATATGGGTCTTATTAGGCAGCTTCCCTATTTCCTCATCATATGAATAATTTCTCTTTCTATATTCAGAATGTCATTCCTATGAGCTTTTACATTTCTTCTTTCCTTAGTTGAATTTTTCCTATAGAACTTTAGGCTATAGGATTATTCTTTCTTCTCCAACTCTAGGCTGTTTTTCTGTTGGCTTACACTCAGGCCTCCCTTTTCTATCCTAAATTCTAAGAAGTTGCTCCTTTTTCCCAAGTTCTACTTCAGTAACTACTTAAAAAAAGAGAGAATCCAATCTGGAATAGAATTTCCTGTCTGTTGGAGCAGCGACTTTTGGAGAGGATTGCTAGAGGTGTAATATCTTTTGGAAAAAGCAAAGTCAATTCCAAAAGGTGATATGAGTATGAGGGAATGGAGGGAACTTAACAATTCAGGTACTGTGGAGTTCCATATGGCTAAGGATAATGGGAAGATAGAGGAGAATAGGGACTATGGCTCCATAAGGCTACTGGGAATGAGTGTGGAGAGGACAGACAGAGATAGGGAAAGGATTTTGTTGTTGAGGTTGTTAATTTTCATCAGGATGGATAATGATTAGTAATGGTGGCAGGGGGCCATAATGCATAGGACATTAGAGTGACATTCAGGAGAGGCCCTACTCTCACATCAGACATTTGGTAGCTTTATGATGCTGGACAAGTCATTTCACATGTGTCTTAGTTTCTTCATCTGTAAAATGAGAAGAATGACTTCCAACAGGGGTTCTTAAACTTTTTGTGTGCACCATGGATCCCACTGGCAGTCTGGGGAAGCCAAAAATCGCTGAGGTTTGTTGCTACATTCATAATGGAAGAAAATCCCAAGTTTCTGTTAGAGGTTAGTAAAAATAATGGCATCTTCTTATCCAAGTTCACAGACCTTGGAATTATGAACCCTTGACCTATCTGGAATCTTCAAGCTCTAAATCTACTATTATTCAATGAGTGAAGGAGCAGGAATTTAATTACTCACCATGGAATGGGGTAGCCTCAGGTAGGCAGAAACTTATAGGATGTGTATGTATATATATCAGCTAGAGAGCTCAAAATGGTAACAAGGGGCCTTTTCTAATCACATATTCTTTTTAGGTAAAGTGATATATTATAGGAATAATAAACAATGAATGAAAAGTCTGACTCTAAGTGAACATAACAAGTGCCTTCTTTCCCCATTCCCCAAAGGATAGAAAAAATAGTTTCTGTGATTAGATGAACCAGATGAATGACAATTAAACAAGAGACCCCTTTCTACCTGCAAATTCTCATTTCCCCCCACAGTTATCAGATTCAGAGAATTTTATGCATAATTTGTAGAACAGTCTACAGCTGTGCTTATGACTAATCCAGAGTAAATAAGCAAGCTTCATCTCATTTCTTCTCACTTTCAAGGGTACATTTTCAGAATTTCCTGTTGGAGTGTTGTTTCCAGAAGGAGACAGTGAACTAATGAGATTCTCTTTTCTGAGGGCAAATGGAAGGTTTGGGGTTTACATATCACGTCTTCTTTGAGAGTTTTGTATGTCCAAGTTTTACATAAAGGAGGGTTCTCCATCAGGTGCTGGAGCCATTCCTTAATAGCAGTCACTGAATCTAGTGTGTTTGAATAAAACCTTATTCTATGAAAAGTAATGGACTCTGTGAGAATAAAGCTTGTTTAACAGAAGCTGATGACCAGCTCAGCACATCACATGCCCTCTGCTTCTTTTCTTTAAGTCCCTCTTTCTGTAAGAGAAAGAATAGAGTCAGGAAACCCTGGGCTGCAGTTCTGCTTGGGATACTTGTTAGTTGTGTGACCATAAGAAAGTTACTTCATTTACCTGAACCTCAAGAGGAAGATAGCACTGTTGCAGTACCTGTCTTACTGGATATCCAATAATATGATGTACACAACATGGTTTGCACATATTATAGTGTTGGGTGATAAATGTGTGAGCAAGAGACAGAGACACACAGAGAGATATAGACAGAGAAAGAGAGAATGAAAGTGATAGAGAGTAAGAAAGGGACAGAGAAACAGAGATGAAGAGTTGGTAGCAAGATAGGGGTAGAAATATATTATAGATAGAAATGAATAGAAGTGATAGATGATAGTTAGCTAGAGATAGATAGGTAGGCAGATAGACAGACAGATAGATAGATAGATAGATAGATAGATAGATAGATAGATAGATAGATGATAGACAGACAGATAGATGCAAATATACATCAAATAGAACACTGCCTTGAAGTTGACAAAGAGATCAGGATAGTGAAGAATGCCTGCTAGTCAGAAGGAAGTTCCTCCATTGTTCCTCTCCTCAATTCCCTCAGGTGTTTGCTCTGACTCAGGCTGACAGGGATGAAATATAACTGAGAGCCAGCCCCTTCCATTGTAAGGGAATGTGAGCAAGGGTAGGAGACTAATGGGTAGAAGGTAGTAGACAAGGGCAGCTGGAGTAGGAGTAGGGCCAGCAAAGTTGAAAGGCAGAAGATGGGAGAGCAAGCATCATCAGAATAGAGAGAAACGTCACAGGGAAAAGCTGCCATCACACCCTCAGCACTGGATTTGTGGGGACAAACAGTTCCTGATGCATATCAAGATGGCTCCTATGTCACTGAAACCTTTCTGGCATGTTGACCCCAGAGCAGTAGTTTGTCAGCATATGACTAGTTAGATTGATCTTGGAAGTGGGCCCTGTTGCCATTGCTTCACAAGTTCCATTTTGGAAGGAAAAACACTTCCAGAAGCATTGGGAGGGGTTGGAGTGGGAAGCAGAGGGAGTAGTTGAAAGAGAAATTCATACGAAAGGGGAGGAATAGCTCCAGTCACACAAGGAGATTGGGAGAATAAGGAAGAAATGACTGTTGTGTGCTCAGTAACACAGCATAGCATCACATTATGAAAATATTGACTGATACATTCACACAAACACACACACACACACACACACACACACACACACACACACACACACACACACAATGAAGTATCACAAGACCTGCATTTAAATCATGGCTTTTTCATTTACTACCTGTGAGAGTTTGTGAAAATTATTTAAACTCTCTAGACCTCACTTTCCTCCCTGGTAAAATAAAGGGTTTGAATAGATGAAGATGAAAGCTAAAGTCCCTTCCAGGTCTAAATTTGTGAACTTATGATCTTATATGTTAACCAAGAGGTAACATGACATAGCAGATAGGGAGTCAGCCTTAGAATTAGAAAGATCTAGGTTCAGATCTTACCTCTGAGGCAACCCAAACATGTGGCCATGGGTAAGCAACTTAATGTTACAGTATCCAGGCTTCTTCCTAAGTCACAAATGAACTGCCAGTAAACATTAACTTTGGGAAAAGAAGGCTCAGTGCTCTACTCTAATAAAACAAAATATCTATACCAAAATAAATTAATGTCAATTTTCTAACTATCATCATCATCATCATCATCATCATCATCATCATCATCATCATCATTTTGTTCAAAAAAACATTTTTCCTGAGGCTATGGTTACCCCTTCCCTCCCTCCATTTTCTACCTCATCAATTTCTTTCTCTGAACCTCTCTTTTCACCTTTGGTTCCCCCTCCCACTCCATCCTTGTCTTACTTGTTTATGTTATACCGATTAGGAAGTGATAATCAATTGGTCCCCATTTGATACCATTAAAAATTTTATTAAGTGCCTTCAATGAACCAGCTGCTATAAAAGACCTTGCAGAGAAAAAAAAAACAAAAACAAAACAAAAATTAAGTGATTTTTACACTCAAGGAACTTTATCTCTATTTTGAGTAAAAAAAATAAGTGCATAAACAAGGAAAAATAAACTATAGACAAAAAGAATAAAAGATAATGTGGGGGGTTAGGAAATCCAAACCACTAGTGGTACCAGTAATAGTGCCTTACAGGAGGGGTCCGCTGAGCAAAGTCTTGAAGAGAATAAGGGATTTCAAGAAGCAGAAGTGAGGGAAACGAGATCAATTTGTGGGAGAGCCTAAGGAATATTGAGGAGACTCAGATGGAATATCATATATGGCAAATATCAAATGGGCCAGTTACTTCTATAATCTACCTATCCTTTTATCCTTTCTCTTTGACTCTTTGCTCTGGAGGCCAAGAAGAAGGAAGAGAGGGAAGATTTAAAAATATATGGTCTTAAGGCAGCTAGGTTGCACAGTGAATAGAGCAGTGGCCCTGAAGTCAGGAGGACCTGAGTTCAAATTTGATTTCAGACACTTGACACTTACTAACTGTGTGGCCTTGGGTAATTCACTTAACCCCAATGGCCCTGTCTCCTCCAAAAAGACAAGTACATATCTATATCTATATCTATCTATCTATCTATCTATCTATCTATCTATCTATCTATCTACCTATTCCACAATTTCCAGTCTATTTCAAAAAATTAAAGAATCTTACTTTAAGCATTATATTCCTTGGTGTGACTAAAGAAAAATGAAAGGTTTAAAGAGGAGGGTCAAGTTGAAAGTTGAAAGTACTTATTGAGCGAATTCCAAAGTCATCTTCAAGTACCTCATATGTACAAAAAACTAAGGGGTAATACAAATTAGATATAATGTCTCTTCATTGATAAAGTTTAAGATGTTGCTGGTAGTCAGAATAACAATATTAAAATAATGTGAATTGATATAATCTTTAAATTTTGCAAAGTACTTTACAAATGCTATCTCATTTTATCCACACAACAGCCATGGGAAGGAGACATATGGTATTATTATCTCATTTCAGATGAGGAAACTGAAGCAAACAAGTTAAGTGACTTACCCAGGTCACAGAGCTAGTAAGTATCTGAGGTGCAATTTGAATACAGGTCTTCCTGACTTCAGGTCCAACACAATTCATTTACCACCTACCTAGATATATAACTAATTATAATTTAAAATGATACTTAATGAATGCAAAATACAGAAAGGGGAGAGGGAGGAGGAGGTGATTTGCACTTGGCAGGGAGGTTAGTGATTGAGAAACAGGGAAGAATTCATACAAAATGTTATTTAGTTAAAATTTGAGTAAGATTTCAGCAAGCCAAGATGGGAAGATAGTACTTTAAAAAAATTAAATTGTGTGTTTATTTTTAGTTTACATTATTCTTTTCCACAAGATTTTGAGTTCAAATTTTCTCCCTATCTTTCCCCTGTCCACCAGCTCCAAACAGCAATCCCACTGTATACACCCTCCCCCTATCTGCTCTCTTCTATATCCTCCCCCAACCCCCTCTGACTTTCCAGTGGGGCAAGATGGATCTCTATACCCCAGTGCTTGTATATCTTATTTCCCAGTTGCATGTAAAAAGAAATAAGAATTTTTAAAACATATGATTTTAAAATTTTGAAACCCAGATTATTACCATTCCTCCCTCATCACCTACCCTTACTGGTAAGATAGGCAATTCAGTATAGCTTGTACATGTATAGCTATGCAAATAATTTCCATAGTAAATATATTGTGAAAGACTGACTATATTTCCCTCCATCCTATCCTGCCCCCCACTTGTTCTATTCTCTATTTTGACCCTGTTCCTTTTCAAAAGTGTGTGCTTCTAACTTCCCTCCCACACCCAAACTGGCCTCCCCTCCATCATTCCCTTTCTCATTCCTTTCCCCCCTACTCTCCTATATGGTGAGATACTTTATTTAGTATGTATGTCATTCCCTCCCTAAGCCAAATTCAATGAGAGTAAGGTTGACCCCTTCCCTTTTGCCTTCCTGTTTTTCCCATCCATTGTAACAGTTTCTCCTTGCCTTTTCTATATGAGATAACTTACCCCAAGCTGTCTCTCCGCATCTCCTCTCATTATATTCCTTTCTCACCTCTCAATTTCATCTTTAAGTACCATCCCTTTATATTCTATTGGTCCTGTGCCCTCTGTCTATGTATACCTGTACACATATATACACACACTCACATATGTATTCATACACCCATATACCCTCTTATATAAACATATATTCCCTTCAACTGTTCTCATATTGAGAAAAGTTTCATCAGTTACAATTATCATTTATCCATGTAGGAATATAAATAGTTCAACTTTGATAGGTTCCTTATGATTTCTTTTCCCTGTTTACCTTCTCATTCTTCTCTTATTTCTTGTACTTGAATTTCAAAATTTGTATTCAACTCTGGTTTTTTCATCAAGAATGCTTGAAAGTAGAGGCGGCTAGGTGGCACAGTGAGTAAGAGCACTGGCCTCGGAGTTGGGATGACCCGGGATCGAATCCAGCCTCAGAAAATGAGCACCCACACATAAATAATGACTAGCCGTGTAAACTTGAGCAAGTTACTTAACCCCAATTGCTTAAAAAAAAAAGAATGTTTGAAAGTCATCTATTTCATTGAATGAAAATATTTTCCCCTGAAACATGGTACTCAGTTTTTCTGGGTAGGTGATTCTTGGTTTTAATCCCAGTTCCTTTGACCTCTGAAATTCCATATTCCAAGCCCTTCGATCTCTCAGTGTAGAAGCTGCCATATTCTATGTTTTCCTGATTGTCTTTCCACAATACTAAAATTGTTTCTTCTTGGCTGCTTATAATATTTTCTCCTTGATCTGGCAATCCATAACCTGGCTATAATATTCCTAGGAATTTTCTTTTGGGGATCTTTTTCAGGAGGTGATTGGTAGATTCTTTCATTCTCTATTTTGCCCTTGGGTTATAGAACATCAGAGCAATTTTCCTTGAGAATTTCTTGAAGGATTATTTATAGGCTCTTTTTTGTGATCATGGCTTTCAGATAATCCAATAATTTTTAAATTATCTCTCCTGCATCTATTTTCCAGGTAAGTAGTTTTTCCAATGAGATATTTCACATTTCTATTTTTTCATTTGTTTGCATCTGTTTAATAGTATCTTGATTTCTCATTATCACTAGCTTCCATTTGCTTGAATCTAATTCTGAAGCAATGATCCTCTTCAGTGAGCTTCTGAGATTCTTTTTCCATCAGATAAATTTGGCTTTTTAAGGCATTCTTCTCCTTGTTGGCTTTTTGAGCCTCTTTTGCCATTTGAGTTAGTCTATTTTTAAGGTGTTATTTTCTTCAGTCAGGTTGTTGACTCTCTCTGCATGATTTTCTTGCATCATTCTCATTTCTCTTCCCAATTTTTCCTCCTCTTCTCTTATTTGGTTATCAAAATCCTTCTTAAGCTTCTCTATGGCCTTTAACCAGTTTATATTTTTCTTGGAAGCTTTTGGTGCAGGAGTTCTGACTTTGTTGTCTTCCTCTTCTTCCATTCTTTGATCCTTTTTGTCCCCCAAAAAGGAATCTAAGGTCTGTCTGCTGTGCTTGGTGTCCTTCCTTTGCTTGCTCATGTTGCCACTCAATTACTTGACTTTTGAGCTTTTTGCCACAGTAGAACTCTGATTCCAGAGAGGGGAGCTTTGTCCCAAATTGCTGGAGTTTTCACAACTGCCAGAGCTATTAGTTGTCTGCCCTCTCATAAGCTCCACCTGCTCTGGCACCTGGTAATACACCACAGTATCTCTAACCTAGACAGCAATCTGGATCCAAGCCAAGTTAAAGCAAGAGCATTTACTCCTCAGACTGGTCACTTGGTTCCCCTATAATCTGCAGGCCAGGAGCTCTGAAGCAGTCACACAGCAGCAGCCACCATATCTCATCCACTCCTCCCAATGGGGGGCAGAGGCTGGACCCCATTCCTGGACCCCCTGTTCCAAAAGTCCACTGAACTTTCACTTTGTCTTTGTGTAAGGGTTATGGGATTTAAAGATCTTCCATGCCCCATTGGACTTGCTGACATAGCAGGAAGGGGAGGGGCAAGAGGAAGTGGAAGAAAAAGCTAGAGTTCCGTTGGGGACTGTTGGTGGCCACAGCAACAGCAGCAGCAGCAGCAGCAGCCAAGGTAGAGGTGGAGTCCCAAATCTCTTTTTAAGCCAGCCAGAATTTCTGCTAAGGACTCTTGTTGGGGGCTGCCGGGAACTGGAACTGCGGGGGGCCGGAGCTGTTGTGAGCTCGCTTCCTGGACGCTGAGCAGTTGCTGAGAGTCGGGAGAGAAGGACCTTTGCCTGAAGTAGCCTGTTCTGTTTTGAAGACTTAAGAATGTGGTTGTTTACTATGTTAACTACTTGTGCCAATTTCATAACTAACCTGATGGCTTTGACTTTCTGGTTTTGGGACTCGGTTATTTGGTATTTTAATAAATTCTCTGGCTTTATCCCCCATATAGAGAGACTGATATATTTTGTGATTAATAACCACATAAGCCTATTTATAATTGCCATAGGCATAGTGAATATTGCATTGTTAATACACTTTGGCACTTATGGATTGATAAATCTGGAAACCACCATAGCTGCTGGTGATCCAGTCTGCCTTAGTGTCCTCCAGGGTTGGGGCCACCCTGAGGCTAAAACCACAGACTCACACAGGGCTAGGCTCTGTTCCCAGCACGTTGTGATGGACCCTTCCTGCCAGCCTGCCGGGCTGTCTTCAGCAGGAGGTGACTCTTGGTCACTTTGTTGGTTCTGTAGCTCTAAAGTTTGTTTATAGTCATTTTATACATATTTGTGGTGGTTATGAGGTGATTGCAGGGAGTTTTCTTGCTTCTACACCACCATCTTGGTTCCACTCCTCAAGATACTACCATTTATGTATAAAGAACAACATTACACTAGCAAAGTCACCAAATAGGAAAGCATATTTTTGGTTGTAGTAGAAAGAAATGATATGGAATAAATCCTGAAAAAAGAAGATCAGCGTGCAATTGTGTATGATTTTATATGCCTTAGCTTAATAGTAACTAAAACTATCAAAAGATGGAAAAATCACCAAGGAGATATTCTGGATCTCATTCTAAATAAGTAGGAGCTCATTGTTGGAGTGAAAATAATTGAAACTTTGGGAGAAAGTAATCACCCTTCTTTGCAAATTGTGAGAAAGGTGAGGAAACTTAGACACAGTTTAGAATATAGCGCAAATTTTGAGACATTGGATTTCAAGGGGTTCAGAGAAAAGATGGAGGAGGATCCCATGAATTGAAATTCTATAGAAGGAAGAAAAAGAAGGATGTAAAACTCTCAAGAATGAAATTCTGGAGACATTAAAAGTAATAATTACAATTAAGAGGGAAAGAGACAGTTGTCCAAAGGGACTAATATTAATGTACAAGGATTTTACCAGTCAGCTTAGATAATGTTTGTTCACATTTAGGTTGGTTTAAAGAACTTTTGAAATCCCTTCTGGTGTTACAGAAAACAAAGAATTATCTACTTAATTTGGCAAGTCATAAGCAACTACTGAAGACATTTGAGCAGCTGTATAGTATGACTAGCTCTACCTATGAGGAATATTAATCCAATAGTATATAAAGAATAGATTAGAGGGGAAAGAGTAAAGGTCAAAAGATCCATTAGGAAGCTATTATCAAATTGAAAATCACAGCATTTTAGTTCTTGAGGCAAGTATTTCAAAGTTGTAGAGAAGGTGCTGCTTGCATTTGTAGAAAGAATTTCTGTTTCCTAGAATTTCTTATATGTATGAAATCTCAGATCCTGATCCCATTCAAATTGTTGTAACCATAGTTCCAACAGTTAGGACTCAGTGCTTGTCCTTGGGTGGAGGATTACAGAGACAATCCAAAGATCACACTGTTAGAAGTTAGGGGAACATAATGATTAAATCTAAGTTTGTTAGATTTTTTTTTTTACTACAAATGGGATATTTTCCTTACTACTATGTTTCCAGTTAATTGGCACAGCTATTAAACACTATTGGGGCATAGAGGAAGAGAAAAATAGATCATATTTTGAACTAAAGTAGTCAGGGAAGTCTTTAAAAAGCACTGAACTATGGGAACATTTTGAATTTGTGTTAATGGTGAAGGAAAGAGAGAAAGAATCTTTCTACATATGGAAAATAGCATGCATAAGCCTCCAATACATGGGATATTTATTAGTAGAAAGTATCTGTCAGAATGTTTTCCATAACAGAGAAAGAAGCAGCTACATTTATTCTTGAATATTAAAATTCATCTTTAAGTTTTTATGATTCATCAGTCATCTTAATGCTTGATTGGATAATTATTTGATATAACAGAGATATGAGTTCTTAAATAAGTTCTTTAAAGTTTGTGGAAGAACAACTCCCTAATTCCACACAAAACATGAAGAATATGTTGCTGTGGTGGGGAAGGGAGGTAGCAGAGGGACTTCATCTTTCAAAGACAAGATTCACTTCCACATGATAAACCTAAGAATTATGATAGTAATCTACTTTTCCTTTAGCTGGCAAATGTCCTACAGTTGGCATTTATCTTGGGGAGCTTTGTTACAATAAAATATTTTAAGAGAAATAATTTCTACAATATTTATATATTTGAAATATTTGGAAATGTGAGATGGAAGTGAGGACTATTTAGATACAATCATAAGATCTCAGATTCAGAACTGAAAAGGACCTTGGAGCTCATTTAGTCCAAGTCACTAATTTTTAGATGAGGAGAGTGACTCAGGATAAGTAAGAGGTATTAAAATGACAAACATGATATAGCTATTCATCAAATAAGAAAATAAAGAAATGGAATCTTAAGAAAGGAAGGAAGGAAAGTAGATTAAGATGGAAGGAAATGAGGAAAGAAGGGAAGAAAAAGGGGAAGAAAGGAAGGGAACAAGGAAGGAAGAAAGGAAGGGAGGGAAGGAGGGAGGGAGGGAAGGGAAGGGAAGGGAAGGGAACAAGGAAGGAAGGAAGGAAGGAAGGAAGGAAGGAAGGAAGGAAGGAAGGAAGGAAGGAAAGAAGGAAGGAAGGGAGGGAGGGAGGGAGGGAGGGAAGGGAAGGGAAAGGATGGGAAGGGAAGGGAAGGGAAGGGCAAGGAAGGGGGAAGGGGAGGAAAGGGAGGGAAGGAAAGAGAAGGGAAGGGTTATCCAGGGGACTGAGTTATCCAGGGCACTGAGAGATTTAGGGGTTTGTCCAGGGTCATGCAGTCAGTGCATATCAAAGTTTGGACTTGATCCCAGCTCTCCTGCCTCTCCTGAATCCAAGTTCAGGTTGAAGTTAATTTTATTTTTGTTGATTAAAAAAAAAAAATCTCGTAGTCATTTCCTGATATGCTATGCCCTTAGCATTCCTGCTTATAACAGATAAAATACAGTGAAGGAAAATCAAGTGACAAAGTGACTGTTTCTATCATCATTAGTAAGTGGTAGAGGCAGAAACTGAGACCAGATCTCTCTCTCTTTCCACATCATGTTCAACAGGGTCACTCTAAATTTTGTGAGAGCTATGAGAAGTCAGAAGCTTTGTCCAGATTTTTAATTTATTGGAATGAAAATTATATTTGCAGAACTCCATCCTTTGGAAAAGGGAGAGAACCATTTAAAATATTGAGAAGATTGATGTAAAATAAATCCAGAAAGATAAGCTAAGTCTTATTATACAGACATTTAAATGCAAAGTTGTAGGACAGAATGTATGCCTGTCAATTTGCAGAAGTTTAAAATTATCAGGACCAATCTGGGCAGTTAATAGGTTCTCTCTCATTGGAAGTCTTCAGCTGTGATGGAGAGGAGACTCCTGGTCAGTTATGAATTATGTTAAATGGTGTCTGAGTCATCATTAAAATAGGAATAGCAAATGAGTAGTCTAGTTACAACTTATTAATTTACCCATGGGGAAGGAAAAAAAAAGCTGAATTGGTTAAAGTGAGATTGTAGTTATTTTTAAAGACATGAAGCCAAGTCATATGCCAACACAGCAATTCCTGTGAAAGACCAGGCACCTTAAGTGACCACTAACCAATTGTATATGCAGTTGCTAATGAATGTTAATGTGATTTTAGACTTCATTTTTGGAGAAAAACTGTTGTCAATGAGAGACGTGAGAGTCTTAGCTGCTCAGAACACATTTGGAATAGTGTTTTCCTCTCAGGCTTCTATAATTTAGGAAGGTCATTGGTAAACTGGAGCAAGTCCAAATGGGGAAAACTAGGATGAAGTGCTTCAAAATTCTTGTTAGCACCATTCTAGCTAGGGCAAACCTAACTAGATTTTGACCCAAGATGCTGTCACGCAAGCTTACTATGAGGACTGTCATCCTTCACCTACAGGTAATAAGGCTGCCATTCATGAACCTCATACTTTGTAGTTCTCTACCAGCCTGTACCATGCAAAAAATAACTCCCCTTCTTTCCCTGAACTTAGCCCCAGCATCCCATCATGATAGCAACCATCATAACCACCTTGGTCTTTATTTTAACACACCATTCAAAAAGATTAAGGAGGTATCTTTAGGGGACAGGGCTTCTCTCGTCCTAAATTAACTGTGTCACAGGTAGGAATGTCTTCTGCACCCCAATCCTGGCTTGCATTCACCCTGTTCATCCTATCCAAGTTTAAAGAAATAGCCTTGAATATGGGTATTAGAGAATGGAATTGTAGCCTAGAGAAGAGTTAAGAGAGGGAATATATGAGAATTATATAGAACTATTTGAAGGATTATTGCATAGGAAAAGGATTGCATTTTGTTTTGCTTGGTTCTATGAGGAGGAGGATGTTTAGAAATAGGTTTATGCTATCCTTACAGAATTAGGAGTTACTTTTGTTTAAAATAGACTTCCTCTATATAAGCAAAGGGGATCAGTTTAACTATCAGTTTCAAGAATATTTTGAGAACAAATAGCAAATGGAATATCTTAGGACTTAGGAATGAATAAATAAGAAATATTTAAATATACTATTT